>JAKGSA010000002.1:1150458-1180355 GCA_033558755.1 Philaethria dido
TTTTATGGAAAGGACAAGGCAAACGAGCGTTCGGGTCACCTGATGGTAAGTGATCCCCACCGCCCACGGCCCCGTGTAACACCAGAGGAGCTACAGGTGCGTTGCCGGCCTTTGAGGTGGGAGTAGGCGCGCTTTTTGAAGGTACCCATTTCGTATCGACCTGGAAAAACTGCCGCAGGTAGGCCATTCCACAGTTCAGTGGCACGTGGAAGGAAATTCCTTCGAAACCGCACAGTACTGGAGTGCCACGCATCCAGGTGGTGTGGATGGTATTTAAGCTTGTGGCGTACTGTGCGGTTTGAAAATCCTGCGGCAGGAATCAGGTCAAACAATTCCCCAGAACACTCCCCGTGATATATGCGATAGAGAACGCACAACGAGGACACGTCTCTACGCAACGCCAAAGTGTCAAGCCCTGCACAGATTACCGGGTCCCCAACGATTCGAATGGCTCTGCGTTGTATGCGATCAAATGGTTCAAGCTGATACTGGGGTGCACCA
Organism: Philaethria dido; assembly: GCA_033558755.1. Lineage (NCBI taxonomy): Eukaryota > Metazoa > Arthropoda > Insecta > Lepidoptera > Nymphalidae > Philaethria > Philaethria dido. The sequence goes on from JAKGSA010000002.1 coordinate 1,150,960, forward strand.
GCCCAGAGGTGAGAACAGTATTCCATATGAGGCCGAACCTGAGCCCTATACAGGGCCAAACGGTGTTTTGGCGTGAAGTACTGTCTCGCTCTGGCGATAACACCCAGTTTCTTCGAGGCCAACTTGGCCTTGCTTTCCAGATGATCGCGATACTGGCACTCACTCGAAACGCTAAGGCCCAATATGCTGATACTGGGCGCGGCTTTAAGAGGAGTGTTCTGGAGAACTGGTGACACGACAAATGGGGTTTTCTTGGTGGTCAACGCGCAAACTTGTGTCTTCAAGGGGTTGAATTGAACAAGGTTCCTTTCAGCCCATGAAGAGACATTCCCGAGGGATGCCTCAACAGAAGACACAAGTTTTTTTCGGCACTCGTCAACGTTTTCCCGAGAAAGACCTGCGCGGCCGGAGTATACAGCGTCCACCGTACTATCATCTGCATAGCAATGAATGTTAGAGTCCACCAACATGTCATTGATATGCAGAAGAAATAGCGTAGGGGACAGCACACAGCCTTGGGGAACGCCAGCGTTCACGGGCATGTGATCGGAGCAAAAACCGTCGACAACGACTTTGATGCTACGCCCAGTGAGAAAGCTGGCGACCCACTTGCATAAATTCTCGGGAAGCCCATACGATGGAAGTTTTGCGAGGAGCGCCCTGTGCCACACACGATCGAAGGCCTTCGCCATGTCCAAACTAACTGCCAGGCCTTCTCCCTTGCTTTCCAAAGCAGCAGCCCAGCGATGGGTCAGGTAAACCAGAAGGTCACCAGTTGAACGACCATGGCGGAAGCCATATTGACGGTCGTTGATCAACTGGTGATCCTCTAGATACACCAGGAGCTGGCTGTTAATAATGATCTCCATTACTTTAGAGAGCAGGGAGGTGATAGCGATGGGCCTGTAGTTAGCTGGATCGGAGCCATCGCCTTTCTTCGGGATCGGGTGGATCAGAGCGCTCTTCCACGTGTCCGGGACTACGCCGACGGAGTAAGAGTGCCGAAATAAACGCGTTAGCACCGGTGTCAACTCAGGAGCACATGCACGGAGCACTAAAGGAGAAATGCCATCCGGTCCACTCGACTTGTGGATGTCCAAGGAAGACAGAGCTCGCCGAACAGCTTTTTGGCTGAATTTAATGTCTGGCATTGAGCTCTCGCACCGCGGGATGGTAGGTGGTGTGGTTCCTTGGTCATCCAAAGTCGAGTTCGAGGCGAAAAGAGTGCCCAAGACATCGGCTTTCTCCTTCGCCGTATGGACCAGGACGTCACCTCCTGTGCGTAGCGGCGGAAGCGAAGGCTGGCTAAAGTTGCCAAGTGCAGCCTTAGAGAGCGCCCAGAACTGGCGTGTTCCAGACGGAAAGCTCTCAAGCTTCCTGCCGATTTTGACAATATGCTCGGACTTTGCTCTGGCAATTTGCCGCTTAAAGAACCTAGAGGCACGGTTATACTTCTTCTTTAAGGTTTTCACCTTTGGATCCTTAGTGACTAGTGCTTCGACCCAGGCTTGATACGCTTCGCGCTTGCCAATGGCAGCTTGTTTGCAGAATGTACCAAACCAAGGCCGTGACTTGCCACCAATTGGCACTACAGAGCTAGGAATATAAAGTTCCATACCCTGCAGGACCACATCGGCGACAGCGGCGGCACAGTCACTAGGATCATCAGAAGAGAAGCAAACCGGCCCCCAGGGATAAGATGAGTAAAATGTACGCATCCCATCCCAATCTGCTGACTTGTAGTGCCATACGCGGCGAGTTGCGGGTGTTCTGCGGCTGCCGCGTTTAATGGGCACCACACTCCGTACCAGGCAGTGGTCTGAAGATCCCAAAGGGGCATCGACTGCTACCTGGTACTGTTCCGGATGTGAAGTCAGCAGAAGGTCCAATAAGGTGGCGCTGTGGTTATCCACATCTGGGATTCGCGTGGGCGTATCAACCAATTGCGACAATCCATTTGCCACAGCAAAGTCAAACACAATCCTCCCCGCGTGGTCGGTGGTGCGTGATCCAAGCCAAGCGGCGTTGTGGGCGTTGAAGTCGCCTAGTATCACGACCTCAGCGGAGGGAAGCTGTGATAGTACATCGTCAATAGCCGATTGCATGTACTCCATGAGTCGATCCGTTTCTGCGTTACCACTATGGGACCTATATAGGCATGCGTAGATTCGGACATGATCGTCCGAATCAACACGAAGCCAGATGGTTGATAGGTCCCGACCTTCAAAAGTGGCAAGACGACGGAAACTCAAGTCCTCCCTCACGAACACAGCGACCCCGGCATGAGGCATGAAATTATCCTCTATTATGTAGCCAGGGTACGAAAGGTAAGATGTGTCGCTTGGTCGGGCAATCTGAGTCTCCGTCAAAAACAACAAGGCCGGCCGTGCCGTCTCTAGATGGTGGTGGACGGCATTCAGGTTGGAATGTAGACCCCTGATGTTACAGAAATCCACGTTAAGCGTGGTAGGGGATGCCGTGGAGCGTACGCCTTGTTTGCCTTGTCCAACGCGCGGTTCTGTGCCCTCCCCAGAATTCGACGGGCGGCCTGAGTTTTTAGGCTCAGTGAGGGATTCTCCAGTACCTGAGGCACTGGTACCCTCCTGGGGTAATATCTCTTTCAGTACCGCTGTCATATTCGAGGGAGGGTTTGGGGTTGGGCACCGGGGGCCCGGCATTACCCAATGCGAAACGCAGCGGCCAGAAGCCGCTACTTGACGCCGGTTTTAAATGCCGGGGGTGGTAATAAACCGGTCGAGCCTGCCCATTCGTGTTACCATTGCTGGCAACGTGACTCTACCACACGTATTTTAGTCGCCTCTTACGACACCTCCAATACCAGGGTGACCCTATTCTAAGCCGGGATCACACGGACAGAAATTTTCTATTATATGCGTATTTTATTTAAAAACGTTCAGACGAAATATAAAAACAAAAGTAATGAATGATTTCAGCATTGATTCGGAAACACCACAGACAGTTTCAGTAGTCACTGATGTAACGGGTAATTAATTATCATAATTAATTAACGAAATAACATTTATTGTCGCGCCGGCCGCGGCCAGTGATTCAGTCACCATGTGAGTAAATCAATGACGTTCCTCGACAGGGAATATAGTTTAGCAGTGCGGGGAACGATGTCCTCAGTAGGCCAGCTGGTGCCGCAGGTGACGCGGCCGCCCAACATGAGCATCAAGGTGAACGGACCTCACATCGAGGGCTCCTTCTGCTCGCTCATAGACTACAACTACGACCCCGTCATCAGCATCATATGCGCCATGTACATCGTGTTTGGGATCGTCTACACGCTGTTCGGTGAGTGGGAGACCCTGCCACTGTGCCACTAAGAACATTGCCTCTTGTACCCAACTTTATCAATCAATCGACTCCAGATTTTAATGAGTCATTAATTCAAACATTGTTAAACTTCATACTATAATTACCGTAAAATTGGAAACGCTAACGATAATTATGTTGCCAGATAATTTAGTTGTTCGGTAAATAAATGTAGCTTCTCGCTTTATCCCGTATAACAGGGTAGTCGGAACTTAGTTTCAAGAGATTCTATTCGTCGCTTTTCATTCAAATTCGAAGAATAGCATCAAGTGTCGGAACTTAACTATAACCATTTCCTCGAGTGGTAATCGAACCCACAACCAGTCGCGTTTAAAGCCTAACTAATAATAATATTTATTTGAACTTGCTCTAAAAATTAACTCGTATTGCAAGAACATCGCAATGACCAACTAATAGCGAGATTTAAGTTTTACTCTTTTTTATATTCTGAAGACGTCATAATAACACGCACAGTAACTATAATAGTCTACTTAATTTTAGGATACCGATGTTTCAAGGCGAGCATGTTCCTTACTGGCTTCACGTTCGGTTCTGCCATCGTCTATCTGATCTGCCTGCAGGAGTACTTGATGCCACCTTACGGGAACGTCGGTAAGGATCACCTAATACCTTTTATTTCATGATATCTTCTGTCTCTATGACGTAGGACAATAGAAACATTTTAAAATATACAACTATAAAAATTTTAACTCTAAACTGAATATTTTTTTAACTAAAACGTGACGTTCGTTCTGGCTTTTGGCAAAAGGCAAAAACTTGAAAAGCGAGTTGACGCGAGATCACCAGGTGTATTGTATAGAGCGCGGTGGTCAATGCGGCTCTTTTATTTGTTTGATGTCAACGCCAGTGTACAGCGAACAGGGTGGAGGGGTGCAGCATTCAGATACATATGAATACATTTGCTAACTTAACAGATGGCAACCGCTTTTAATTATGATAACAGTAAAAAGATGAAGAGTATTTTTTTAATATTTTCAAACGTTAATCACACACTTAGGATAAGATACGTATAAAAATTTGAACTTGTAGCTAATGGTTAAGCGGTCAGAACGTTTTGACAATTTCACGAAGCGCGGGATCGAGACCCGCTACGTAAATTTTTTATAAGTTTTCTATAAATGTTTAACGAGTTTAATTCAAAAAACATTATCATTTATACATCTCTGATCTATAGATGTAATTTGAAACACTCTCTACAATTACAGTAACTACAATAAATGTAGTATTGTGATAAAATTGTCTGTATTTTTTACATTAAACACAAAATAGAATTGTCAATACGCCAATGATTGTTGCGATTTCACAAATATTTTTACAACTGATTGAGTATTCACAAATATATTCACGACTAGTTTTATCCCGCGATTTCGTTTGTTTGGACTATAAAATCTTAAATGTTTCGTAGGAATTCTGAGAAAATCCCAAAAAAGAGGATCTCTTAGTGCTTCTCTAAAAAGCCTACATGCTAAATTTCAGATTACTATAGGTATAGTAGTTTCGCCTCAGTTAACACAAGCGTTCTATATATGTATGAATGATGAATGAATGATAATGATGAATGTTCTATATATGTATATAGATGATAGCTAAAGCTAGGTTTTGTTTGGGACAGGTGTGGCGCTGTGTGCGGGGCTCCTGTTCGGTCTGATCACGATGCTGATCCAGTACGTGGGGCTGTTCATCACGGGCTTCCACACCGGCCTGCTGCTCGCCATCGCCGGCCTCGCTATATACGACCACTTCCTCGAAGCCCGACCTACCACCGTGAGTAAAGCCAATTCCCCTCATTCTCTGTGTCCTTCTGTGTGTGTATTTATTTGTCATGTTTTCAGGATACATCGCTTTTGGCATTATTTTTGTATTGTTATTTTGCAAAAATCATATTTTATTGTCGCCAAAGTGTAAACATATGCCTTAATTAACCATAGCACGTGATGAACATGCTAAACAAATTTAACTTCGGCTAAACTGAATTACTTCACCGTGTCAGTGTAAAATTGAATGTATCGCGTCCACGTGCGAGCGGACGCCGGTACGCCACGCCGGTATTGGTTACCGGAGATTAGATTATTATAACCCTGGCGCTAATGTCGAACACCATAGTAAACACATATGTTTACTCGCACACTAACTTGTAGGAAAATGTTCATTTTCCATGGGACATCGACTTTTTTTATGCGTGCCTGTTTAAACTGTTTGTTGTGTAACGTTATATAAAATGTTTTTGACTTTAATATAGTGTTTATGTAAACGTGAAAATCGTAACGTAAACTCTCTTATTTACATTTCAGTGAATGCACAATTTTATTTGCTCGTAAACAGAGCGTTCGCTTTCCGCTTTGTGCAAGTAAACCAACATACCCCTATCTGTTGCGTACTCGGCCACAGTTAAATTACGTACCGAATTTGTAAAAATAATGTACCTACTACTTTGAACGTGTTCAGAGGCAGAGCCACCAGTTTAATTATATTTTATTTATGTGCATTTCCCCGTTCTAGTAATTCAAAGCGCAGCGTCGGATTCAGCTTCTCAACATTTCTTCATTGAAATTAAGCTAAAAGTGTAGAATAGATTATTTTAACATTAAGTTCCCTCTACATTAAGGTAAACAATGTATGCAGGAAGCGAGGAAAACTAAAAAAAGAAAACTAGGAAGTACGTATTTACAATATTAGTCAAAATCATATTTTAAGTGTTTCATCTTTAAGTTATTTAGACACAATACTTTTAGCTCGTCTGAAGTATGAAATGATAGCAAATATAACATTAGTATGAGTGAGGGTTGCACGGCGCACGGCGCACGTCGCATGCGGAGCGAGGGCGGTGACGGTCGCGGTCGAGTACGTGTGTGGAAGCGACGTGCCAATATGTTTACCCGATTGACACGAGATTGCAAAACTTAAACGGAACTACCGGATGTGAGTGCTTCCTGCGCTTTGTAGCTGCAGTCCTCCGTTTCCGGGCTGGGACGAGAGTAGTCCTCATCACCGCCGCCGAACACCAGATGAGCTCAAACGAGATTGTAATTATAGCTCCTATTTAATGTATAATTACGTAGCATGTATTATCTGAAGCCGGAGTCAGCGATCGATATCATCAGACTGCTCGTGAGTCGCGTTCGCGGTCGCGGGTGCCTTACGTCTTCACAGTGTTTCAATGATCATTACTGAAGTTGTTCAATAGTTAGCGCTTTGTGTACGGGCGCTATAGTAACTAATTATTTGTATGAATGGGAGTCGCGGGATGTTGCCGCCGCTAATAGGATTACGGGGCGACGTCTAGACAACTGACACGACTCATTTTTACGACGACTGGCCAATAATGCTGAGAGGATTTGTAATTTTATATTCGGTCGTCGATTGGCTTCGAGAGGTAATGCTCGCCGACATCTGAGACCCGCTCCTCACAAAAGGCGACTCTGCTTGCACACTGATTTATTGATGAATATTTTATGAAAAATTCATAGGTTTCCTGCCGCATTAAATATGCAGACGCGTTAAGTTTCTCACAATATTAGACGACGATGTCGAGGTTTCACTCGCTCTTTCGCTCATGAACATTTGAAAGCTTTCATGCAGTATTTATGTATGTATGAGTAGTCGTTGTGCAGTCGGCACGAAGCTGCCTGTAGACAGACGCGAGACGCGGCGGGTGCGGGTTTGATGGCGTGCTTAATTAAGCGCGTTAATTGGTACGGCCACCTAGTACGCACATTTTTACCTTTTTGTTAACTTTGCTGGGTTCTTGGGGACAAAAAACTAAAATATTATGCTGGGAGCACTGAGTACCGCGATAGCGTTTCACGCCGGCGTCAACCCCGTCGGGTAATAGTGTATTAATGTTCCGAGATGTACTGACATTGCCGAAATGGATCTATGTATATTTGCTTTCGATCTCTCAACGTTCGACAGCGTGCGATTGAGAAATTGGCGTACGTAAATAAAACTGATAGACAATAAAAGAGCGAGCATATTACAAGAGCTAATAGCGCGCTGCGGTGCGGTGTGGCGCGGTGCGGTGCGGCCGCGGCGCTCAGCCCTGACCCCGATGCAGAACCACAACACACGCGCTTACTTCTGTAATCTGTACCAAAACTGAACAGCAAATCAAACACCGACCGATGTTGTTAAGTACTTTTACCTACGAGTACCTTCGCTATGGGCATATGTGTACACAATACGTATATACTCGTACATATGTACTCGTAGAGTCTCCCCCACATGAATCGCTGTTTGCTACGAGAGAAGCTCCGAATGCCACGAGCGCGGGAATTCCAATAGTTTCCTAAAAATGTTTCGTATTCGATCCGCCTCGAGTCGCGCAAACACTACGAACACCCATTCACGACGCACATGCTTCAAACTCTTCAGAGGACTGTCCAAATACAAGCGGATATTTACACGCTTTATTACATCGCATTTGTACTCATAAAAGTTGTGAACAGACGTTTGTGTGTAGTTTGTGTGTGCAGTCGGAGCAGCTATCCTAGTTAATGATTTTATAAATAATAACACGCCTTGTGAATGAAATGCTCGCTCCAGTCTACGATGCGGAGTAAATCGTGAAGCTGCTTAAATTGTTGTCTTGGAAAAAAGAGTCTCGCTGATTTTTTCAGGTCATTGACTTTATTGCGAACATCGCCATATACAATGATCATTTAAATCAAATGATCAACTTTGATACTTGTGTGCCACGCTAAAGTTTAGATTCGGTTTAGTTCACACACGGAGTTGTTTTTAAAAAGTAAGGAGCCACTACGTTGCAAAATTGAGATAAGCATGAAGTTTTTCCTGTTTGTCTGTATGCAAAAGAAAACAAAGAGGAAAATATTGGAAATTCTGTATATGATGCAAATATTTTCTGTGTACTTACTTAGATTTCCTATTCCTCATAGGTATATAACAAAGACTTGTTCAACCGTCCCGAGCACTTAGTTACTTACAGATATTGCATTCTTATACCAATATATTTATAGTTTATTGATGTTCAATACACAAGTCTTGAAAATGTCATATAATGTAGAGATAGCATCGTTCGTTTGATTTTTATCCCCCGTCTGCGGTCCGCGATCTTTGTTCTTAGCCTGCGAGGACGTTGCTCCTTCACTAATCTTTAATACGATTTCGTTAAAATTATCAACTTTGTAGTTAATAGCGAGTGACCTCTAGACACCCCCAAGTGGTATACGATTTCCCAAATATTTTAAACGTCAATTTTCATTTGTGTTATTTGTGAATTCTTTCAATTTAAGAATTTAAGTAACTTAAGAATTACTTCTTATTGACTTTAAAATAACAATATCGAATCGAAAAAAGCTTTCGCAATCGTCCAGACGAATACAATTCTAAAATATAATTAACTTATTACAAAGGAACCATCGCGGCGCAGTGGGACAGTTTCTTCTTGTAAATTAGTCGCGGGTTCAATTCCTCCTTAGGTAAGACAGGGAGCGGCGTTAAATTTCAACACTTAACACGGATGTTTCCAATTCTTGTGAAAACGAAGGACAGAATGTCTTATTACCCTGCTATACGGAAAAAACACAACCTAAAAAAAATAAAAGCAATTATTATCGCTCGTTTAAAAAACTACAAAAAAATGTCCCGACATATTCATCCAGTAAGGAGGCGCGACGTGGCGGTGTGGCGGTGTGGTGACGGGGTGCCGCGGTGCCGCGGTCAGTGCTGCTTGCTGACCGTACACGTTTGCCCGGTGCGCCTGTTTGCGCGGCAATTAATGTCACTCATTAATTAGGCCAATCCATCGCCACCTACGCTTTACTAATCACATTATGTGCACGGCACTCGGGACCTGCTATTATAACGATATCATATCAATAGCGAGCTTTTATATACATACGTAGGGTACCTGTTGGTGATTATCTTCTTACAATCCTTGACTTGTAATGTAATGTATGTCATTATAATTTAAATTCTTTAATAATTTATATTCTATATATATATATATGAATACGGAAGTTAGTGAAGAGAATATACATATTTGTTAGGCGTTTGCGCAAAAACCAGTGAACGGATCCAATGACACTTTACAGTTACATAGCTTATACCATTGTATATGATTATAATTCATAAAGATTTTAGGTAATTTGGCTATTTGTAACTATAACAGTATTGTTATGAATTTATGCTAGGATTGAATATATTACATCTAAATATTTCAACTCAACTTGCGTTGTGTTTAAAAAAGGTTTTTGGTTAAATACTTATATAACATAAAAAAATGTGCATATCAGTGTACCTGTACAATGTATATACATATTTACAATATCTAAGAAAGCAATGTTATCTCGTAGGTACTTAAAACGACGTTATCACTGTTCACTCGGATACATTGAGTTGTTACAGTTACTCTTTAACATTTCTCATAGAAATGTCTTTAATTCCTATAAAGAGATAATCGCCGCGTCAGTCGCCTCCGGAGCGGCGATTATTGAATTATAGATTCATTGAGACTGTAACGACATAATGGCGCCCTCAATTGCAAGCCAGCGCGGGCGCTACTCGCGGGGACACCGATGTGCAACTGATACTTCTATATGTTGGATTGTATTTTTCTTAGCTTGTTTCTCCCCATTTGGAAGCAGACGAAAGATTTTTAAAATATACCTTCATGTTTTTAGAGTAGGTCAAGGTAGTCAGTGACAACTTAGTGTTTAAACACTCCTCTTTTACTTTGTTCCAGAATTTGAGATATTGTGTCTTGAATCAACATACACCTTTTGTCATACAGAGAGGAACAATGAGAATAATTTAAATACAATTATTCCCGCTTTTTAAACATATCTATAAGTTATATATAAAGGTACAAATTTGATATCCAAAAACTAGTTTCCATATAAGTCGCGGCTCGCGTCCGTTGCCGTTACAATAGGCGCTCGATGCATGTATACTGTATTATCGTCGCAGGTCACTTCCCGTCCACTATCTCTAACCATTTAGAGGTAGTTAAGTTGAACGCACACTCACCACCACGCGTGAGGACGGGCGCGCCGTCTGCGCTCGCGGGCTATCTGAAAGGGTCATCTCTAAGTAAACGGACTACACTTTTAAACCTATGCCCACGTACATGAGAAAAGTTCACTTTATTACATGTTCATTGAATAAGTGGCTTGTTTTAATGTAACTACTGTTAAATAACAAATGATAGTATCGAATGTGTATGACAAGTGGCTACCCACAGGCTGACCATTATGATTACTACGTTTACAATGTCGAAATTACAATTTCAAATTGGAAATTTAAGATAAAACATAAAATGAGTCAGCCATTTTAGTGTGCGGTCAGACTATTATAAAGCATTGCACTGACAAAGAGAACTAAACATAGGCTGAATATAGGATTCAGTGAGAGCGGTGAGCGGTCGCCTCCCTGGCCGACGTATGATAACACATTTGTATGTAACTATGTGCAAGTACGTCGGAGTACGTATAAAGATATTGTAAACTAATAATGATATTTGGATAGTGCTTCAAAAGCACCAACAGGTATTCATTAACAAATATTCGGTTCAGTAAATCATATTGAACGTACATCATTATGAATTTCAGCGAAATGCACTCGTTAATTGAATTTCGAGTATTCCATTTATCCCTTTGAAACGATGGACTTAATACAAATGGCCGTTGCTGGCGGCTCGCTCCACGGATTAATTTTGTTTTAATTATTATTTCATATACGCAACTAAAGGGACATTTCATATATTCACCACATTTTCAGCTGAAATATTTTCAAAAGTTACATTCAACCCTGGTTTGACCTCAGACTGCAGCGCTGCACGGACGCCTGCCGGCGGTCAGCTACAGCTGTGACTCACAATATTTTAGGAATAAAGGTACACGTGAGTCAGGAGCAATTTCCCTTTTCTATGTGTTACTATAGAACAAGAGGAACGTTAAGATTTATATATCAGACTATTTTGTACCGTTCCTTTTGTTTCTACTTTAAACTGTTTTTTGTATGACGGTAGATTCGTGTCCCGGCTTCTTTGCATACATGATACATTACATGATTCGAATACTTTTCATTTACTCAACCAAAGTAGTTATTATTATTTGGAAAATTTAAAAAAAAATCACCTAAATCACATAAAAACTATTAGTAAATAGTCTAAGTAAAGTTGTATCAGAATGTCCGTTGTTGAGATTCTGCGAGTGCGAATGCGAATGCGAATGCGATCAAGGAGCAATCTCATATAATAAATCCATTACATCCGCCCGATCTATTGTGCACGGTGCGGTCGCCGCCTCGCTACACATCTATTTGAGATTTATCTCCATTTTTTTATTACAAGTTACAATACATTACTAGTTTTCAGTAACGGTTTTGCATATAGAAGAAAAAGCAGCTACACGCTTTAAGTGAACCTCGTGTCTAAACACTAGAAATAATAAACTTATAGACTAAACTCATTCACTAACAGTGAATGTAAATGCATGCACCAATGTGGTCATTACAAAACTTTGTTGTTTGGATCTCAGATTCGCGTGTTCGAGTTAAACAACTTGAGTCTGAAATCTGAATGCTATTTAGTTTTGTTAATGTGAAATCAAACAACAACTTTGTGCAAACTTGAAGGAGAGTGGTCGGGATGGTCGGGATGGTCGGGACGGTCGGGACGGTCGGGACGGTCGGGGAGCGATGAATACACTCGCTTTGATAAGTTTTCTCTTGGAACAGCACTCGGCTCCTTGCCCTCGCGACGTCGCTCGCTACTTGTCTTACCAAACTCAACTTACTTTGTAGTCTAGACAAGAATATAATCGCCATCGATCTTGCGTGTTTCTACTTTTGTTTACGAAAACTATTTGAACGGGCGGATTTCTATTTAACTCATTAATTTATTAGCATTGTTCAACATTAAATAGTCGCTAACGAGCGCTTGTTTATAGTTTGTTAAAAATACACTATTTTCTAATTAATGAATAAAATCAGAACGATGTTTATTTGTTTTTTACTTTAAATTACAGTCCAATATTATTTTCTTTAGGAGCTGTCACAATCCCACTCATTCTCACGTCTTTTATTGTGTACTAGCTTTCCGCCCGCGGCTTCGCCCCCGTGGAACTCGGTTATATCGCGCGACATGGTAAGGAGTAGCCTCTTTCCGAAGGTTTAGACTATTTGTCAAAATTGGTTAAGTGGTATACGTGTGAAAGTTGTAAACAGTTGAACAATCTTACATGATTTTATGTTTGACAATAAGGAACCTCCATGCAAACTTTTATCTCCTATTTCAACCTCTTCCACCCTTTTTTTCACCATAAAAAGTATCCTATGTCCTTTCCCAAGTTCAGTGCTATCTTTATACCAAATTTCATCAAAATCGGTTCAGTGGTTTAGGCGTGAAAGCGTAACAGACAGACAGACAGACAGAGTTACTTTCACATTTATAATATTAGTAAGGATTTACGTAAAAAGATGATAATTAAGAGCTGTACTCGTATAAGAACTGAAAACAAAGCGTCTTGAAAATGCAATGCAAAGTTTCTTTTAATACGAAAATTACTTCTGATAATAATATATAAGTATATCTTTAACCTTTTTCGGTAAATACTTGTAAATTAACTGGGTCCTCATTTATATATTAATGTATAAATGATTGTATTGATGTACAAAAGTTCTTAGAAAAAATAATAAGTTGATATTTTTATATATAATTGTGTAACGTGTGCGGCGAGTACGAGTATGTATGTGTATAACTTATAGTCTCTACTCCCTATTGATTTCGCCGAACTGTGTGTCGAGCAAATATACTAGTATGTGCAGATTAAAAACTAATTAATTAAGTAAGTCTTCACCACAGAGCTCGCAATATACATATTTTATTATGAGGACCGTATTTTATTTTAATACCTGTATTGGTTCTGAGAGACAAGCGTATAACTGTAAACGCGACAGGTTGTGGGTTCGATCCCGCTCCAGGAAATGAAAATATTTAATGTTTATAATATTTAGTATTTTCATTTCCTTGCTTTGAGAAGGCAAAGCGCGGCGCTGAGTTTCCGCAATGCTTCAATTCTTAACAAAGTGGGGAACGGAAATCTTAAGAGAACGAAGTGTCTTAACAAGTTAGGTTCTCAGTTTCTCTCTGTTTACCCTGCTATACCTGCTGTACGGGATACAGCGTTAAGTTAAAAAATATATATTAGAGGTCATCGAGGCGCAGTGGGACAGCGTCTGACTTAGACATGATTGGTTGTTGGTGCGCTCGGGGAAATGATTATTTTTAAATAAATTTCATTTTTTTGCTCTGGTGGTAATACGAAGCTCGGCGTTGAGCTCCACAGTTGAAGCTGAGAACGGTGTGTCCTAATGAAAAAAGAAGAGTGTACATGAAATAAATAATCATTATATCTTATACCTATAGTTGATCTCGTGAAGTAAGGAAGTTCATAAACATTTTGTTGGTTATACTTAAAGTTAACTTGTAGCATCAGCAACTATAGCCTTATTGTGAATATTGAATAAGCATACGACCGTCGACCGTCGACCGCCGACCGCAGAGGATACCGACTCATTGTGTTCTCAGCAATCACTTCCGATGCTCTCATACCTATGACGATTGCAACTGTTACTATATTTTGATAGCTACGGTAAGGAATATATGAATTATCAAAACGTCTATGAACCCTTCCCACAACAGCATCCGTTGCAAATGACGTATATTGCAACAGAGATGTTAATTGTTTTACGGTTATAATACATTTCCGCGGACCAGGAGACACCCGCCTGCTCTACGAATTCTGTGTCAAGGTTTATTACACTTGGGACTGGGATTTCAAGTTTTGCATTTTATATTTCCTACAATTTCAAAGAAGTATGCGAATTGATTTAATCATTTCTTACTCAAATATACCTATAGCGTTATTTGAACACAAGTTTCTAAAACTAATGAGTGTTATTGCAACGTATCTGCAAATAAGAAAGTAGTGTGGAGGCCGAGTATGTGGTTTTTGCAAACACGCGGAACGATTGATCGTAATAAAGTCGATTCACTCTAATAAATATTCCTCATTATGTGCCTTTAATTAATAAATACGAATATATTATTATTATAAATAAATATTGTAAGTAAATAAATATCTGATCTTTCTTCCACTAGTTTTTTCTTTAAGAGTAAGGCTTCCTGGTAGACGGTCGGAGCTTATATTACTTTATAAAGTGATAGCAAAAACTGTAAAAGAAATCCAATTACAAACAAATAAGTCTAGATTCATTCGCAGCTCGTCGTCGTTTGTAAAAGGACACCCCAGTGAGACTTAGAAAATATTTTTCCATCGCATCGCTGAAAAATAAACGTAACGTCGGTCGGTGGCGGTGCTACCTGCAGGCTGCAGACACCGCCGCCACCGCCGCCACCGCCGCCACCGCCGCCGGCCGCCTCCCGCTACTTTGTGACGGCGCAAATAGACTAAAAACATTGTTATTAAGTAACATAAAGGAAGTCCGGTGTTGGCTTTCATTTGCAATTATATTACTTTTACTTTAAATCTAAAGTAACACATTATGAAGCCTGTACGATTCCATTAAGAATTTGTTTGCACCCACACTGTGTTGACCTCTGCGCGCATACAGCGCGGCCCACTTACGCTTTTTATCGGAGCTAAAAGCTAGTGCGGTGGGGCTTTTAAAATTAAAATGTACAAGTGTCCAGAGTGCAAGCAATTAGTGACATGTTTCACGTGCGCCCCGCTTGCTTATCTCGCATGGTACTCTCGTATGCTCGGCTCTGGTGTGGTCCGGTCCCATCTGTTTGGGCAAATTGCAAAACACGGAGCAATAATTGCCGGCGGCTGTCCAAGAACATCCCTACAAAGCGAAAAAATTGATCATATGTGAAATTGAAATCTATACTTCACGGTGGTAGTGTTGCGACTTGTCTGTCTGTACACGTTATAGTTGCTGGTTTCTTTTTTCTCGACAAGCATATTCTAAATTATTTAATTATTTTTGGTCGCTTCTGCCTCCTAATAATCAATAATTCCAAAATAGACTGAAAGTAGCAAAAGTTAAATGGAGAGTGAGTGAGTAATATCAGGTTTCCATTACCTAGTACCTGAATGGAAGAACCACCCACGCTGAATGGAAGAAATGTGTGATGATAAAATAAAAATGAAATCGAATGAAAAACCTTATGAAGTTATGAAACAAAGTGCAGCATTGCGATCTTCATTTTATTTTGATGCTCGCAACGCTCGGCGACTTTATTTTATTTTACCCAACAAAGACATCGCAATCGAACTCTATCCGTACTGAAGTAATAAAAGGAAGGTATTTGTAAATTTGAAAATATCTCCACATACAGGCGCTATGCGATCCTAGCATTCGACACGCGCGGCGCGCTGAGCTCCCGTAGACAAAGCGGTAACGCTAGACCCTCCCCGCCGCTACCGGTGTCTATACACCCTGCGTCGAGTGGGCTTCCAACTATATCACCGAGAATCCTTACTAATCGACGTGGAATTGTGAATGTTACTTATTTATTCGATATTTCCTCGCTTTATTGATGTCGCAAAATTGGTGCACGCATATCTAGCTGCACGATATGCGTTATCGTCTTTATCTCACCTAATACACATTGTGTAACATGGCCGACGCGGTGTGGTGCAAATGGACCACTAATCAGCTCACAGCGAATTGCTTTCTGACAACTTATTTGAATGTTTTAAGTGCAATTTATTTGATTAGAGCGTGGCGGCGTGTAGCGGCGTGTAGCGGCGTGTAGCGGCGCTGGCCTCTGAGAAGTTATCAACATAAGTATCTTATGCTAATGCAGTTTGTGCGAACTTTGATGTAGTGTGGACTGTTTTATCACAGTTTTAGATTAAATGTATTTTACTACTTGTGTTTATTTTTATGTCGCTGTGCTTACGTATACATACATATATACATATTTACACATACTCGTATATACCGCTATGCTTGAGGAAACATTTTGATTGATTTGACCTTTTGACGTGATTCTGAAAGAGCAAGTTCAAATCCTGTTTAGTTTAACGTTTTTTCCAACAGCGACTACCGTTACTATCTCTCACAATATGTATGTACATAACAACAACATAATTATAAAGTTATTTAAGAAAAAAAATAATCACTTTATACCGACGATGTCTACAATTGTGGAACACCAAATACGAATTGGATTTCTTTTTAGCTATATTTATTTATTAATGCTTGAAAATTCACTGGAGGTCGTTTTGAAACTAACAAGCTAAGATGATATTTAGAAATTAATTATATACACTTGACAACGATGAGTCTCATTTATTACGTTATTATCAAAAAATATACTCTATCTTCTTCCACTAGTAGATAACAAACTCGCACATTATTAATATTATCATATTTTTAACTATAAATTTAACATGAATGTAAATGCTTTTCTGATTGAAATTTGCACTCAGTGCGCTAGGTTAAATAAAGACAAATTATTTAGTAATGAAATACAAACATGGATTGAATTCAAATGATATGCCAATTACACTAAACCAAATAATACACACATAATCTACATAGTTATTAGAAATGAAACTCATACAAATGGTCTATACCTGTTTCAGGTTACATCATTTGATTAGTAGTTGCCAAGTGACCCATCAAATGATTTTACATACATACATACTAAATATATTATAATAGTGTAATACTTATACATGCTAAACATATTTATTATTAAGACTGAGGCCTACATAAAGTTAAATGTTATTGTAAGTGTGTCACGATTGTTGTACGCAAGGCGGCGCAACCAATTGAACGCGGGAGAAAATCGGGACTATTAACTCATGAGGATGTGTCCACATCCGTTTATTTCCAAAGATATTGCTTGCGCTCGCAATCAACATACATGTATATATACAATTAATATGTAGCTCATGTGAACCTGTGCGGTCGGTGGAACGCGTGGGCCGCGGCCCGCAGGTACTCCGCAAGTGTGTGCATCGCCTTTTTATTTCTATTTTAGAAGCGACCGTTATGAAACTGCTCAGTAATTGAATTTCGATGTCGGCCGAGATGTGAAATCTTTTTATATTTTTAAACGTATCGACCTTTACCTGGATACCATCGTGACCTATCCCCTAATGTAATTACAAGTGCACTCGCGCCGGATTATTATGAAATACATTACTTTTATTAGTGAGTTATTTTCAGTTGCAATTCTCTTGTTTCCAGTACTGGCTCTGCGTCGTCACGCTGCTCGTCTCCGGAATTTTCTTCGCGGTCCTCAATCTCTACTGGAAAAAAGGTACGTTGTTAACAATTTACATTTACTTATAAATTAACTGTATAATCCTATTCTTTTCCAAATGTATGCTAGGACCTATAGTTTAAGATTTTCCACTTGTACAAGAAAAGTATTAGACAGTTGAAAGAGAGTCGTCGACGGCAACACGACGCGACTCGCGACGTCTTGAATCCCATTACTACATATAATTGATGTACTTTATAATAAACTTAGCGGAATCCCTGCTCATCGATGTGAAACATTTCATACTTAAACTTTGACATACAAGGTAAGTCCGGAGTCGGAGCTAATTGAAAACTTCTACAACTAAACACCGCACTTCTGTTCGTTTTCAAAAGTCAATAGTATAAGAGTGTTGCCACAGCGGTAACTTCTACTTTGCTAACAAACTAAGATGTTATACTAGCATTCTTTACATGTTTCTTGAAAGTTCTTAGTTCTTTTATATATTACCTAGTTTTTAGTTCTTTTATATACGAGTATACACACGTACGTACACACCCAGTGTAGACACCCGAGTATGTGGCGCCCCGCACGGGACGGGAACTACTTTGTCAGTGACAATGAGAGTTGATCGCGTTACCTTAATTCACGCGAGTGGTTCCGAGTACGTGTTGCAACTTGCAAACAAACGCGTACTGCGAACTTGTCTCACTCCGCTCTTTCATCTATCCAGAAATGTAGCAGACTCAACAATGCGAACAAACGACTTTGTGAAATAACTTCCATTCAAGTTTCTGTAAACCAATATATTGAAACAACTCAGGCATATTGACGGGAGCGTTATAATTTCAATTATAAATAGAGCTGTTGTGATTTATAAATTGCACGAAACTCGTTCAGTGATGCACGAGACAGGCCCCTCGAGCTCGGAGCGCCCGCCGAGCGTGCCGTCCTAACTTTACCTAACGCAGTTTCGAGAGTCTACAGGTGAGGTGTACGGCTCCTACTTCAAATCTCATTAATTTACAACTATTAGTTTGTCAGGTTAGTTTACCTGACAGTTTACAATGATTTCAGGGTGCTATGATTGGAATTGCATTTAAATTGGAGAAACCGATATACAAATATTTTGTCTTTTACTTTTTTATCCTCTAGATTATTAAAACATAAAAGTTATTATAAATGGTTTTTTTAGAAATATATGCAAATAGTGTCACAAAACGTGATGTGAGGACAATTCCTATAAAGAGTGTATTCCCCGCAGTGCTGACGGTGTTCGGCACGAGCGTGTACGGCGGCGCGGTGATCGCCACCTGCCTCGACTACTTCCTCGAGCGAATGATCATGCTGAAGTGGGTCAGTACAATGCTGCAAACTTACTATACGAATATATAGTATACAAGTGGAAATATTCATGACTTTTCTTTAATTCTGTTGCGATTTTATTCTCCTCTAGCATTTTTTAACATATGGTAGTCAGATATAATCTAATATGAAAACTGTCTATTTTCCTCTTTTCATTTGAAATCGCTTTGCTTTAACGAGAGGAAATGAAAATAATCTAAATACTATCCTTTCTATAGTAATCAAATCGACAACCAATCGCATACCTAGCAATCGCGCCACAATAACTTTCGGTTGCAATTCAAAACGAAAAAAATACATATTTTTAATTTTCTTAAAATAATTTAACACAAAATTACGGAATTATTAGTTAACAATGGTGTGTATGTCAGTTGTGGGAGCGCGCGAAGTTGGAGCCGGTGGTGTTGCCGCCGTGCCGGTTGTCGTGGCTGGCGCTGGCCGCGTGGCCCGCCGCCACCATTGTCGGGCTCGTGGCGCAAGCGGCGCTCACCGCCGCCGGCACGCACCACGAACAGAGTCAGTATATACTAATATGTTCACATTATTGATGTGCAACTTAACAAAGATCGTCACGATAAAGAAACAAACATATAAGTGTGTGAATGAGTAATAACATATTTTAACTTATTATCTTAATTACTCCTGATACTATACGAGTACATTCATCTCATTCTCTCGTAGACTTCTTTTCTAAAGGTTCACTTATGCCGTGAATGACTTGCACACACTTTTTTTATATGTTTGTATATTGAATCAGAAGTTGTCTATCGTAAATACATACTTATGATATATTGATTACACTTAAAATATTTTAGTTCCATTGGCGTTCATTTGTAATCATCAATCATCAAACATAAAGAATGAGTCGATAAATAAACTTTATATAATAATACTTATGACGCTATCTCAGTGTGATACAAGCGCAAATAAGAAGAACTGCAAACTTCACGCGACCTTGATAAAATAATCATTTGAATAAATCAAACATTCAAACATAATGTTATACAAGTGTAAGTATATACCTATATATGTGTGTATTCATAAATAATGATAGTAACGAAGTTATTTTTGCGCCTCTCTAAGACAATCATGTCAGCGAGTGACCTAATTAAGCCGAGACCTCTCCGTAGCGCGGAGCTATCGGTATTATAATTGTGTGACACCGTGACACGTCACACGTCATATGCCTGTGATAAACAGTTCAAATCCGAGATAGGGTATTTCAACTTTATACATCTTCCGTGTTTTGCGTTGTTTTGTTTTTCTTGTTCATCCATTTGAGGCCTTGGCAGCGTAGTGGAACAACATCTGACTAAGCGGATATAAAGAAAACGGGAACTTAACGCGTTGGTTGCGGATTCGACTCTCACTTGGAGGAATAATTATTTTTATTCTTATATTACACCGCTCTAGTAAGACAACGCGGCGTTCAGTTACACTACTCGACACGCAATGTCTGGAATTCGAACTCAGCAACTGCGCCACGACTGCCCGGTTTCCGTCGTATCCATTCGTAGTTATGACGTCCCCAGTATTTATATATTGTGCGAATTTATATGATTATTAAACGTGGTTTTAATAAACACACATTACATAGCATAGTGCCTCTTTACAATAGGAAGGTGCTTTGTGCACGCGGTGATGCGTGTCGTACCGCGGTGTTCGCTTACTTACTCGTGTACTACGAGGCCGGTACACGTCTCCTCACGTCTAAAGTGACCAACTCACCTATGATATGCTAGATGAAACAATTTGAAACAAAACATTACGAACATTTTGTTTTGACTTTCTGTTCCATATTATATTATGAGTAAGTTTATTTTAGTCTAATTTATTTGTATTTAAAACTACAAAAATATACTATTTCAATTTTTCAATTCCTACAAGCATGTATGTTTGTCTATTTTTCGTTACGTCTAGTTAATCATAACGAGTTTCACTTCAACAATATTTTTGGTATAAGTAATTGCCGTACACTTTCGTGTAAAATAACATGGTCGTCGGTAAGACAACGCATTGTTAACGCGTCAGTGGGACCTCTATTATTAGTAATTAGCTTTGTATGATATATAAATGAACAGAATACATTTCTCCTACTCATATCTTATGTCTTAAAAAATATGCTTACTCATTGTTATAACCGTTCCGCCATTTCCGTTCCTTAGTAGGGCTTGAAACTGCAGGTAGAATGCAAGCTCAGTGTGTAGATTAGATACGTAAAACAATTTCAGAACGAAAAAATGAAAATATCTAATTTAAGTATAATAATTATTTTGAGCGGAATTCTAACCCACGACAATCGCGTTTGCGGTCAAATGCCGTCCCACTGCGCCACGAGTCATGATGGCCTCTATTTTAAATAAATACCTATTTACATAAAATATCTTAAATATAAGTTGGTATTTTTTAAGGTTTCAGTCGGTTCGGATCGGTTTTCATTTCAAACATTTTCACACCTTTTTTGTGGTGTCATTACTAAATTAAAATTTTTCACTTTATAGTGAATGTTGTATTTCAATAAGTACTGCCTTGAGCTCGCTTGGACGCTCTCCCTTTATTTTTTATTTTACTACTTATTTATTTTAAAATTGAAATGAAAATACAACCATTTTGTTTACTCACTTACATCTTAAACTCTACTTTTTTTGTATATAACTTCACACTCTGACCCGTAGAGTCAAAGTCAAATAATTTTATACAAAGTAAGAAGTAACTGCTTCATTTTTTGTACGTCAACCACCAGTTTACAAAATTTAATGCCACAGACCTGAGAAGAACCGGCGCAAGAAACTCAGCGGGATTTTTTTTTATTATTCGTCAATGCTTTACAATTATTTATTAGTAAAGAAGGATAGGCAGAAATTATCTAGTGTGAATTCACTCGTTCTCCGCTTTCCAAGTTCGTCATGCCCAATTCGAAACATTGCGTATTGAGTGGCGGAACTCAACGTCGCTTTTTGTATTTTGCCTATATTTTTCTCAAAGTCGATGAAATGAAAGGCAATTGGAAATTGAGTATAGATGTACATATGTATAGCAATATGATAATTTTACAGTATTTAATTATTGCGACGATATTACTGTGCTAAGATTAGATGGTCTTATGGTTAGTCTGATTACAGAATATATCATTATTTATAATTTTACTATGTAGCATATCGAATATCGATATGTTCCTAGGTGCCAAATATGGACAGTGGTATTTGCTTATCTATATATAAATACGTGAAGGAAAATCTTTGGATCCCTTTTTACGAAAATTACGCGGACGATGGAGTATGAAGCTTAGCACACTTATAGTTTATATAGCGGAGGGGTGCACAATGATTATATCTTCTAAAAATAATGCATAAAATTTCATTAAATTAATAAATGTTACACACACTACCATGGTTTGACATCCATGTTTATATAAAGCGACATATACGTCACTACGCAATGTAAAATTAACGTATTTACGGACACACTAGTATTAATAATTTACAGTGAGACACTGCGTCACGATGGCCTGTAGCCCTACTTTTCCTATCAATTTTTCACAGAATTATTCAACAGACACATTTAAATGAGTAAGTCCATTAAGCATCGATGAGTTACTTAACTCAGCGCATAATGACTTATGTATGTATGACGTATGTATGTTCGCGTATGTAGATGTAGCTAGTTACTAGTGGCAATGTTGTTAGGAAGTAATTACGTACATTGTAAGCTTAATAGCAGTTTAACTATCTGAGTGCACTACTATTACTATACTATATGTTTAGATGACACGAAACTTTTAGGACTTATAAATTATAAAGAAAACAAATGTGAAAGAAAAATGTTATATCTCCTTTTAAGGATTTGCTGACGAAGGAAAGAAACTCCTTGTGTCTATAGCGAATATTTTTATGATAAAATAAATTTAATTATGTACACTGTGTATTTGACATACAGTTTTGTGAAAAGTGACATACAACTTACTAAGGGGCCAGAGGCATACGAGTATATATAAATAATAAGTTACCATGTCTAGTGTCTGTTTTCTTTTGCAGATGCATTTGTAATTGCAAGTAATGTTTATTTTCGTAAACAATAACAGATTCTTCGCCGTCAATATATAAGAGATATGCAATGATAAAAAGCAACGCAGAAGATCACTGCCATTTTTCTTTTTGGTTGCTAAGCATATTAATAAATAAATTAAATTTAATATTTACAGACTATAGGTGGGTTTTTATTATCAATCTATTTGTTAAAAAGTACTCAGATGATGAAAAATTGAGTATTTTTAATACTTATTCAACAGTACAAAAAGTGATTGCAAAACTTTGAATTTGATAACAACGCTAAGATGAGTTGAGCAACTACTGCTCAATGACAACATGAGAAAGTGATCACATTATTATTGTACACTGATTTGGAACGAAACTGTTGAACATAGTAAACATGTATTGAACAAGGATTGAACCGTTGTGGGTTCGAACCCCTTTGAGGAATTGTTATGTTTAAGTTATTTTCGTTTCTCTGTCTTGGTTTAGAGTACGAGTATATGCGGTGTCTCGATAACAGTTTTAACACTAGGTTCTTTCTAATTACTACCCGCTGTGGGAAAGAAGCGTGAAGCTAAAGGTATATTGAAGGTAAAATTTGCATTATTTGCATTTCTTTCGCCTGCTCTGGTATATGTATAGTAAGTGTGTGTTTTGGGGTGCAGGTATAAGCGCGCAGAAGCGTCGTCTGAAGGCGGCTCAGGCGCGGCCGGTGACGCGCGAGCAGCGCGCTGAGATGAAGCAGCGCAAGTACCGCTACCTGTACCAGGTGCGCACCGCGCACGGCGACGTCATATCACAGGTACGTGTATGACTGACTGACTGTACGTACCAGGTGAGAACAAGTTAATTAATCGGAAATGCATACTCTTTAGAGTAGTTCTTTTTAAATTTAGTTAGTTGAAGCTTTATGTGTAACTGTGACTTCTGCTTTTATATTATGTAAATAGTAAATACTTTTTTTACCTGAAAGTCTATGATTTGCTTGAGTTTTTTAATTTAGTAATAAACTTACTTTATTAATAAAGCAGTTCTCTCTGACGAGCCTGGTGTATTGCAACATAAAGCGTAACGCTTCTTTTATTATAAATAAAGCGATATTAACTTCACTTATCAATCTACTCACGCCTGGTATGTGTAGATATTTATGAATATATTGATAAATTATACACTTTTTAATGTTTTGTCCTTAAATTAAATAATACTTTGGGGATACGACTTTTAGCTAATAGATATTAATCTGATTTCTTAAAAATGAAATTTATATAGGTTGATTTTGAGCTCTACATTTGTTTTCATCATAAAAATAATAAAGTTTAAATTTAAGTACTTACGTGAAATGTTGTAGTTTATATTGGTTTCCGAAAATGAGAATTATTCATCTTGTAACATGTTAACATTGTTAAAACAACATATGGAATACATGTTGATATATTTATGTATGTCTGTATACAGTCGTACGTGCAAGCGTTACAGAAGAAGGCACAATGCAACAACTGGAGCGAGGAGGAGGCGTGTGGTGTGGACGCGGCGGGAGGTCCCGGCGGTGTGGGTGGTATGCTGGGAGGTGTGGGGGGTGCGCTGGGGGGTATCGGGGGCGTGGGCGGTGTCGGGGGGGAGTGCAGCACGCTGCAGAGCGACTCCACGCACCTCACCGTGCTGGCCGGCTCCGACCTCGCGCACCACACCGACTCCGACGACGACCTCAACCAGATACGCGCCGCGCACTAACTCATACACGTACGTTGTATATATGTTGATTCAACGCTATTCTAGACCAAATCGGAGTAATGAAAATAAACTAATCTTGATCTTTTCCTGAATGGTAATTTTTGTTACACAATTCTATTTATTATATTGAGAATATACTACTTTTATATACTTAGATATATAATAAATAAACTGAATGTATGTCGTCAACTTATTCTATAACTCCTTCATTATTGACAAGTTTAGCTTACTTATATAATTTGTTTAATATTTAATATCCTAATTATTATAACTATTCACTTTCCAGAGCGGCGCGAGCGCAGTGTCATGGCCCTCAGTCTTGTATGATGTATCAACACAACACTCAACAGTAGTGTGTCTCGATGTGAATTTATTCAAGTTCATTACATATACATATATATTAACATACAAGTACATACAATATAACGTACAAGGGTAGAACGCACAGACAGACTGTACGGACTGTACGGACTGTACGGACTGTACGGACTGTACTACAGGGCTCCAAGGCCAGTTTTGTTTTTGATATACATTTATTTTTTAACACATTTTACAAAATTAAAGTCATTTTACGAATTAGTGAAAGTGAACAGTGGCCTCACTGTAAAGCTAACACTGCCATATACTCTCGTAGGCGATTTTTAAGTAAACATGGCCTTGGACCCCCACCACCCCCCACACTCCACACTCCACACTCCACACTCGCGATAATGTTCTAGAAACTATTTGTAATCTAATAAATATACTTATTTGAAGTTTATTTGCAAAAACCTCGTTCGTGCTTGCTATATGGTTGTTATAGATTTATTCCGTGTCATTATAATTAGGGATATTTACTTTTAATTAGATATTTGGGGAAGTGACTGCATTACGAGTATATAATTCATGCGTGACGCGAGTGTGGATGCGAGTGTGGACGCGAGTGTGGATACGAGTGTGGATACGAGTACGGTCGTGTGGGGTTTATACTCGTATCTTAGTGATAGTTATAACGCGACTATGTTCTGATGTATGGGGTGTAATAACATTTTAATTAGCAGTGTTATAATTATATATAGATACTTGTCAACTACAAATCAGCCATTTTTTAAATCGGTTAGTGACATTGTTGGTGTCTCACACCTTGACCCTGACATCACAACACAGTCGCAGCAGATCATGTGTATGAATTTATTTTCCTCATGCTTCCATTTTAAATACGCTATATATTTTCGGTTAGTTTTTAAGATATTTTGCCTTTTTCAAAAGAGCCAATGCTCATATTTTTATGGCAGTATTTAGTTTAAGCCCGACGTGACCGCGTGGGAGTGTAGACAGTGACATATCATTGAAAATTAAGTGTTTCAACACTAGCTGTCTGTGTGTCTGTATGCGCCACGTGGTCGAACATGGGAGTGCAGTAGGGATGCCAACATTCCTTTGACAATTTGTTAAAATAGCACAATATGTTAATACTATATTTGGAATTTATTTATTTTTAATGTAAAAACACGTTGAATTAATTTGTTATATTTAGATATTCAAAATATAGTGGGGAACGGAATTGTTGAAAGAGAATGGAGTGTCTTAACACTAGGTTCTCTGGTTTCGTCTGCCTATCCTGCTATATGAGGGTTACAGCGTGAAGTTAAAAAAAAATATAGTGTTTTCGCATACTATATGTGTTTTCAACAGTATACGAGTATAGTAGAGTTGGCAACCCTAGTGAAGTGTGGTATGTTATATTCTAACCAAAGTTTATTTTAGTTGTTAAGTTCTGACAAACTGCACCGCTCTGAGCACTAGTTTTGTTCCGTTAACGGTTGATTATGATTCCGCTTCTTATACTCGCTTTAAACTGCAAGTGTCCAACATGGCGGACGCTTGTAGTGTTGTTATTTATTTAATTAATAGTAAGTAAGAACGGAGCCAGCTGCTGGCGGCGTCACATGTTGATTGTACGTCTATTTAGTTAAGGATGATGCGTGCGATGTTATAATTGTATTTTATATGTATATATGGTACATGTAAGTAGCGGTAGTGGTAGTGGCGTCAGTTGGCCCTCCTCGCTCCTCCCCCTTACTCCCCTCTCCTCCCCACGACGTCCACTCGTTCGCTCAATTTCTAGTCTTTTCCACTCCACCCCTCATGTCTCACCCCTCATGCCCGCCACTCACTCTCCTCACGCTCCTTTGAGCTTTTATTACGATTATTCATCTAGTCCCATTTACGTTTTTTGTTAGTCCTTGGTGTCATTGATAATGTAAGAGATAACCTAAGGTTATTTAGTATATAATAATATGTCGTTGATGATGCTGTCCTTATATTAATGAAACAACAATGTTAACAGTAACGGGTATTCGTGTTTTTGATACATTCTCAATAACGCCGAGGGACGCTCATATGTTTTAGTTGTAGAATGTTTATTTTAATTGATATTTGGTTTGCATCGGTTCAGGTTGCCATCGTGTCGTGTTGTGTATTGTATATATTATATTTAGTTTAGTGACCACAGTTTTAAGTTTCATTCCTATTTTATTTTTATGTTTTATTTTATTATTTATGTTAAGTTGATCTGTATCGTAATCATGTAGTCTATGCTTTTTATATTTTATATTACCCGTTAAGTGGACGTTTGTTTTATTTACGCCTGCCCCTCCTCCCCCGCTCCCCCGATCCCCCGCTCCCCCGCCACGGCCCCGCCTCATCCTGTGTTCGCGTCGCGTTGGTTTCGTTGTAAGTTTAGTTGATGGCATTCACCAGTGCACAGTGACGATGATCACTTGATATGAACATTAAATGTTATTATTATTATATATTGTATCGTATTGTATTGTATTCGTTCCATCATGTATGTCGTAGTAGATGGTCGTTCTTTATTTAGAGCTACTCGATTGTTTCGTAGCGTCTCACTTACACGTAAAGCGCACGTACATGTACACGTACACGCGATGTTCTCGTGTACTAGTCTCGACGTGATACGACACGTCTTTGTTATTTCTAAAGCGAAGCTAAATTTAACTTGTAGGGTATTTTTGTAAATATTAAATATGTGAAGAAATCTATTTTGAAGTAATCTCGGGCGTTACAAGAAAACCCTTAGTAAACTTCTCTTGGATGCGAGTCATTCATTGTAACTTGTAAGTATTAATATTATCGTAATCACAGAACGTATTCAATTCTATATGTATGCCTTTATCCCGTTGTACTCATGCGAGGTCCGAGCGGCCTCTACAAGTACAAACAAACGCACATGCTCGTACAATACATGTATGTTAGTGACAGATAGTAGTAATATTCCACTTGTACCCGTTATATATTAATGTACCTAGTAGTGTGTATTGCGACGATGGTCGCCACGTCGAACCAGACTATGTGTTATCCAATCATATAAGTATGTATTAAGGTAAATGTCAGAAGTAGGTAGGCGTCGTACAAAGTCGCGGCTCCCCGGACGCGCGCGCACGTCACGTCTCATTCGACGTGAGGAGTATATTTTCGATTTGTTATTGTCTAAAGATTATACGTATTTTTGAAAGAGTCCATAAATTAAATTTTAAGGAGAGAATTAGTATTGTGATGTATTAAGAGAGGAGGGAGGGAGAGGAAGGGAGCGCGCCGCGCCTCCGGGGACGGACACCTTGTATATTGTATTCGGAATACTTAGTCCCTACGACGCCGTAGTTAAGGGTTAATAAGGAACTTGATTTAATCAAATTTCATTGTGAATCATAAATTTGCTTATACTGTAAGTGATTACGTCGTACCGCGTGCGTGATGCCGCGTGATGCCGCGTGAAGCCGCGTGAAGCCGCGTGAGGGGGCGACGAGCTCATTTGTTAAGAGTAAAACTCATGTAACTCTAGGTAGCTTGTATGCGGTCAGGGACACCGCCACCGTCACCGTCACCGTCACAGTCACCGACAGCGACAGCGTCGTGTATAGAATTGTCTATTGTTAGGTATACAAAGTGTAAATTATGTTTGAGGTGTATAATTAAACCGCTGTGTAAGTATAAGACGCGCCCGCGATCAGCTGCCACCACCAGCGTCCTCCCGGCGACAAGTTCGTGTTTCCACTATTCGGTGTATGTCGTACCTCATTATGTTAGTACCTGAGTTTTTAATTAAAATACCGTAGACTTTCATGTTTGAACTATGTTCATGTAACAAATTAAACTTGTGAAATGATATGAAGTAGTAAGTCGTAGTGTAACGGCGGTGGACTTCTGTTCTTGTAACTATATTACTGTGTATAAAGGTACGTGGTCGCCCTCGCCGCCCACCTCCTCCACCACCGCCGCCGCCACGCCGGGGGGCGCTACACACATATTTGGACGATAGTCCTCTTGCCAATACTGTAAAGTATGAACGGTATTTTAATAAACAATTTGTTGTCATCTCCATCAGTCTTTCACTTGTCTCCCCTGACCCCGACCCCGACCCGACCCCGACCCGCCCCCGACCCGCCCCCGAGAGGAACAGTGAAACTACAGTAAACGGTGAACAAGATATTTATATTAAAATAAAGAGCAACTAAACAACTATAGTCAGCTATGCGTATATCACCAGTGGTTTATTACATACAATACTTTGGTTTACTTTTACACGTAACGTACACTAAGTAACGTAACTAAGCTAGTAGCTTACCAGTAACGACACACTCCCTTACTACCTATTGCATACATACACTTTATTATATGTTAAGTTTCGCTTTACACTTACATAC
>JAKGSA010000002.1:1180457-1202171 GCA_033558755.1 Philaethria dido
TATATATATATATATATATATATATATATATATATATTTACTTTATTATTCCTCATTAATATCGCCCGTCTACTCGATGACGACTTGGTTATTATTTTAAATAATGCATTATATAAGACAATCACAATGGTTAAAATATGTCGGTGTAAAAGACAACACATTGCTAGTAATGTTCATTCGACGATAATTTAGCACAACCATTTGTAAGCGATCAAACAGAGTAACGCGAGGCGCGACGTTGTTAGCCGACGGCCTCACTATTGAATCACTGTGTCGGAATAATCTACGTGTTACTTACATAGATAACGCTTTGAGCTTATTTTCAAGTATACACACAATTCCGAGGTCCTCCATAACGATAGTCTAGCGCTACTAATCAGTCTGTCCGACGCAGATGCCTGCTCCAGACACGTGAAGCGTTTATACATTTATATCAACAAAGTTATTTATACATTTTAAATTATGCTCAATTTAATTATTTTTTAATTTATTACAATAATTATTTAATTTGAATTCCACAAATGCCCGCCCCGACTACATCCTGACCACAAAGAGCAGTCGACTACCGTCGCGTCATCACCGTACGCTATATACAGGAAGTGATCTCCTCCACGTAGGAGGAGGGGAAGATGCCGAAGGCTCCGTTCAGGTCGCCGCTCCACCACACGTCGTCCTGCTTCTCGTAAATGTTGATGACGTCACCTGGACACAGTTTGTTAGTTTCAATATTATACTTCTAACAGGTAACATGTTGATAATTGCAGAAATACTAAGAAAGTTTCTAAAATAGATCTAAAACTGTATTTGTATAAAATTGTAAAAAATGATGTATCGTTGTGATTTCCTGTTTGTGTGTACTGACCAGGAGACAGCGTGAGCTCGTCGTCGAGGCGCGCCTCGTACGAGTACAGCGCGCGACACTTGCCGACGTACTCGTGGTGCGGCGTGGCCGGCGCCTGCGCGTGCTTGTGCGCGTGCTCGTCGCGCGCCTCAGTCGAGCTGTCGCTCTGCGATGAGAACTCATCTGCAACACAACATTACGACATTTACGATATTACTTGTGTATGGAGTAAAACATTAGGTATCGTAGAAAAGATTGGCATAATCATAGGTTTTTCTATTGAAGACGTCATGGATTTTAAAACCTAAACAATATAATTATAGTAATGGCATATATAAATATATAAGTATACTAGTGGTGCCCGCGACTTCGTTCGCGCTCAACATAGGATTTTTAATTTATTTTCATGTTAAGTACTGCCGTATTTAATTTTTACAACTAAATATTCGCCTTGCCTCACTAAATCTTTCTGGTTACACCTTACCTTTTTACAATTACTTACCTTTTTCCAATTATTGAGTCTGAATATTCTAATATATAAATATCCAAATGTTTATATGTTTAATCTTAGAAGTATAATTAGGTATTAATTAGTAGGCGGAGAGAGCCTATCTCACTGCGTCACGATGATCACAACTACTATTTACTGTACTAATGGTATTTTTAATATTATTAAAGTGTTAATCACATACTTACGAATAGAAAATCATTTTTCGAAAAGGTATAAAAAATTGAACGCAGCAAGACTCGAACCAGTGACCTGAACCTATGACCGCTAAGACATACGTTCTTATTCAACCATGTCGAAATTTTTATACTCTTATTTTTGTTGTTAGCATCTCGGTACAGAGATTTGAAAAAAATATATTTTTAAAGATTATTTTTATGAAGAATCATTTGGCAAGAGAGAATGCTGTTTATTAAATATTTTGATATTTCTAAGTGCATACAACACCAGGCGCGGGTTTCATTTCCACGTAAAAAAATTTATACGCTTTCTATTTTTTTTTTATTTAGCGGTATTCTTACTAATTTTTTTCTCGAATATAAATTATATTTGAAAAAAAAAATTGGCTTTACTTGCTATTTTGTAATCAATATAATTTGACTGTTTTTTTTTATTTTTGCCTATTAGATTATTCTGTAGCCTTACATGAAATTATAAGTCCGATTCGCGCATATAAAATCTTCTAAATTACAGTCCTAAATTTTAGAGTAACAAATATCGTCTAAATATTTAAGTTTCCTAACTTTTACATTAATAATCAGAATAGGATAATTGTTATTATCTTTACTAATAGAACTTACTTTACGTTACCTGTGTCATGTTGTCTCTTACTTTATGATAACACTTTCCCATAAATATTTAAATTAACACAGTATTAAATTCTTACAATTAGAATTTATTACCATAAAAGATTTTCTTAACAAAATATATTCCGTCAACTAAAACTTTCTATTACCCTCATCATAATGATAAAATAAATTATCATGTTGCCAATAAATAATAATCCCATTGTGTAAGAAATTAAATTATTTTTATTATACTATATTAAAAATTTCACTTAAATAATCATGAAAATATTGAAAACAAATATAAAATTATTATATTACTTATTATGCGTTCATACCTGTTACCGTTCATATCTAAAATCGATTATATGATTCTGATTAAATAAATGTATATTTCTTGTTCTCTTTTTCATTTCTTTTAATATTTTTATATCTAATATTCATATTACTTAGTGTAATTAGAAACAAAGTATGCGAGTAATTGACGTAATTTGAGGGTGTCAGTTATTTATTTTTTCAACGAAAACTACATTGACTATCAATTCAAAAGCATCCTATAAATTGCTCCAGGTTCTAAGCTATACCCACGCAAAAAAATATTAATTTCTATTTAGTAATTATCGGCATATAAAGTAACTTGTCTATGTAGGTTTTTTCTTAAAAAAAAAAGCCAGTAATTATCGGCATATAAAGTAACTTGTCTATGTAGGTTTTTTGTTTTTTTCATGAAAACTAAATCGAATGACAGGATAAAAACTATCCTATATGTACCTCCAGACTCTAAGCTGTTGCTGTGCAAAAAATCATTCATTTCTGTCTAGTACTTATCGGCATATAAAGTAACTTGTCTATGTAGGTTTTTCAATGTTTCCATGAAAACTACGTCGAATATCGGGATAAAAACTATCCTATATGTACCTCCAGACTCTAAGCTATTACCATGCCAAAATTCATTCATTTCTGTCCAGTAGTTTTTGCGTGATGCGCGTTCAAATGTACAGACAGACAGACAGACAGACAAAAATTCTACTGATTGGTTTTTTCGCTTCTATTAACGGTATATTAACGTACCCAATTGATATTTTTCTAAAATTTTTCATGTACAGAATTGACTTTTCTGCTCTTTTATTATATATATATATATATATAGATAAATAAATATAAATATATAAGAAGTTGGTTTACCGAAGTCGCTGTCTTGCTGGTTGGAAAGTCCGTCGCCGGCGCCGCGCTCGCTCCAGTCTAGCGGGCTGTCGGGTGGCGGAGGCGGCGGGGGCGCGGGGGAGGCGGGCCGATGCGCGGGCGCGGCAGGCACGAGCGTGGTGGATGGCGGCTCCGCGCACGGCGTGGGCGGCGCGCTCTTGTGCTCCGCGTGCCTCCTGAACGACAGGTGCTCGATGCGCAGCTTGCTGGACGCCCTGCTCATTATGGAGTCTCTCCTCTCGCGCTCCTCCCCGTTCACGCTCTTAGACAGCGCGGTGTAATTCGGCTGTAGATTCTTATTCACTTCGTTCTGATAATCCGTTTGAAGCCACGGTGGCACCTGGAAGCATGGAAGCGATCACAATTTGCTATAAAAAGACAGTAGTCACTAAGTGGTATGGTGCAGATAGTAGGTAGGTAGGCGTGTGTGTGTACCTTGAGTATGCTCTGCTGCAGGCCCTGCTTGTCACGCAAGACGCGAATGTGCGCGGCAAGCGGGTGCGGCGCGGGCGGGCGCGAGTCCACCGCGCTCAGGCTGGCCGCCGTCTTGTAACGCACCGCTTCCAGGTACGTCAGCATCGACTTCATCTACACACCGACAACGTGCCACCGCTCATTACATTATATGTGATATTGGCTTGCTAACAATTTAAATGTAACTACTTAACTGTACTAATTGGAATTTTAAAGACATATAATGAAAACCGAGAACCAAGACTCCAAGAGACGAAGGTTAGAGTCCCGCTGCGATCAAATCTCTATATGTTTTCCAAAAATGTTTTTCGTTTTCTAAATGTGTGATTAACACTTTAAATTATTAAAAATATTATAAATTCTATTAATTAATAAATTATTTTAATGATTAAATATTTGAATAATTATTAATAGACAAATATAGTGTCAGATAACGTAGACATATACAATATATAACACATCGCGGCTGCAGCTTAGATAACTTTACAGACTAACATTAAAAACTTACCAACAACAACTTTGCCAACATGAGACGTACAATTAAAACATATGTTATACTTATACTTGTCTGTATTTGTATATGTATATATATATATATATATATATATATATATATATATATATATATATATATATATGTAGTGTGATAAGTAAAACTTATAAGTTATTCAATTTGAACCACAATATTCGAATGAATTTTAATAAATATTATTACTTAGATACGTTTTTTTATTATGTAATATCAAAATGACCAAACAATATTAATAAATATAATAAATTTTGTAAACGTAAATGGAGAATGCAATGATATCCTTAAGTTCTTTCTGCCTCCAATCATCATTCTCGTATAACTACTGCTGACAGGATGTTGTGTGAAGATGTCACAATTAAAATGTCTATTTTAATATCATCATAATTGTCTATCTCAATCTTATGACTGACATTTAATAATCAATCATAAAAATAATAAAAATTAGTAATCGCAAACGATGAGTAAATCTTTGTTATTACAATTCAAAACTAGAAAAAAATCTATAATGAGACAAGTCATTATGGAAGCTTCGCAGTAAGTATACATATACATACTCGTATTTATAATAGTAATTTGTATAAACAAATGTATACATAGTACATTTACAGATATAGACAAAAAAACATTTTTTCTCACATGATAAAGTTTGTCAGCGACATTCTGCTGCGAGTCGTCGCTGCCGAAAGTGGGCGTCTGTTTTATCGCCATCGAAAGCTTCTCCAGCCCCTGCTTGGACTTGCGCTCGCGTTCGATGTCCTGCTTCACTAGTTGCAGGATCTTTACTAACGCCTACAAACAAACCAACACCAAAAACGTAATCCTTTTTAATATATTTACATATAATTTGCTTATCTTAAAGAAAATGACATCAAATAATAGAATAGAAGTTCATAATGAACATTGTGCGAGTACCTGTTTCCGTCTCTCCTTGTTCATGGCGAGCGTGGTGTGCTCGCAATAGAAGTCGGGCAGCAGCTGGTCGCTGGCGCCGACGGAGGCGCCGCGCACACCGCGTACCACGCGCATGTCGACATTGGCGTCGGCGGCGGCGATGGGCGCCGCAAGCGCCGTGCACGCGTCGGCCAGCTGCGGCGGCACCGCGGCGGCCAGGCGCAGGTAGCAGTCGGCCGCGCCCTTCAGCTGCGCCAGGCGCTCCTCCTCTAGCGACTCCAGCATGCTGGCTCCCTTGACGACGCTGGTCTCCCAGTCGAGACGCGCGCGCTCTGCCGCCACGCACACACTGTAGTACTCCACCTCGGCCTTGTTGACGGCGTCCTCGGTCTTGCGTCGCTTGAGCTGCAGCTTGGCGGCGTCGCGCTCGCTGGCGGCCGCCGTGCGCTCAGCGCGAGCCGCCGACAGCATGGACTGCGGGATGTGGCCCACGCTCGAGCTGCGCGCCATGCGGGAGCTGCCGACAGACACCACTCGCTACACTACGCGCACTCGCTACTCGTCGACGGCGTCTCGCCCAGCTCGCCGGTAGCGCACAGCCATTCGCAAAGCAACATGATACACAACAACACACATAAAACGAGCACAACCCTAATACAGTATATGACATGCGTCCAGTGTATAGTGTACAGTGATAGTCGCAGTGATGTGAGCGCACCTGGTGTCGAGCGCGGCGTCCTGCAGCTTCTCGTTCTCGCGCGCCGCCGCGTGCGACTGCCGCTTGGACTTGGCCTCCGCCGAGCGCCACTCCACCAGCGACCGCGTCACCTTGTCCACGTTACCCTCGATCTGGAATACAACGACAGTAGATATACACAAGAGCACGACGGAAGGTAAGATACAACGCAACTTCTCCAAAACAGTCGATACCTTCTTTCTGAGTTTAAGTTGGCCATCTATTACGTGTTTCATTGGTTTCACAAGTTCCTCTGATAGTGCGCTCGAGTAATTTCTGTAATAAAATTAATTTATAGATTCATATTACTCTTTTATATAATTTTTGACGTAATTGTACTTCAATTACGATTCAATTATTGAATGTGGGTGTATCATAGTGAATACCTGTGGATCTCGGAGCGTTTCTCCATCTCCAAAGCGACATGCTTCCACGCGTCGGCGCAGGACCCGACGCTCTCCTTGCAGGCCTTGCTCAGCTTTGCTCCGAGCTTGGTCAAACATTTTGAGTAGTAATTTTCCGCTTCTACCCTGTAGAGAGAGTCGCGCGATCATCAAACGGTGGCTTCAAAGAGCGTAACTTATCTGTATAGTATGTAACACCGCGGAAGTGAACACGAGAAATAATCGGAGTGGCGTAATAGTTTGCGAGAGTAGTGCAGGTACCTGCACTAGATCAGCGAAACGAAACTATAACTACACTAAATACTAAGTCAATAGTGGGAGCTTTTGGAAATAAAAAACTATCGTAAGCGTGTTGTATTTGTGTCGGTCGCGGCCCACTTGGCGTGGCAAGACTATTTTTATTTTTGCGGCCATTGCCATAACCTTACGAGCGCCGACGACGCCACCGACGCGCATCGCGAGAGCGACGGCGCTTAGTTGTTATTGATTCATATTATCATTATTACTTCAATATGTATCCTAATGTGGTTCATCTGAGAATTAGTTTTTTATCGCCTCCAGTTTCTTGTCTTTTGCTCCTTGTAACCTAAACTTATAATATGACCGAATTATTTTAATATGACCTATATTATATAGAACTCGTGAGCAAATAAAAACTTTAATGTTGTACGCTTCCGTTGCATTTAACGTCTCTGCCACAACGCCGTGCCCGTAAACAATAGTGCATTTCATTATTACTGTGGCTGTAGAAAGCGAACGTTGCGAAGAAACAGTGATAAGATTGCTTATCTGCATTGCGGAGCTTGCCCGTGAGTTGTGACTAGCGCGACCCACTCCGACCCACTCCGACTGACCCAACTAGCCGCTAAACTGATAACATAAATAACCGATGTGAAACATTCACCAACCAATACACACAACACAAATATCTACCTCTTAGCTGTGGTTTACGCTTTGTGAACACATTTTAGAACAATCAAATCGACGCTTGTTTATATTACGATGTGGACATACTCGTATACTTGGACATACAAGAAAGTAATTACTATTAATTTTCAATGCCAATAATACTTTTAATTATTTTTTCATACCTACTTAGTATTAGGTACTACCCATAAACTTGAATACTATGAAAAGAAATAAATGTAACCTTTCTTGTAGTATGGCAGCCAGCTCCTTGCTGAAGTCGCTGCCTTGCTTCACATAGCGACGCAACTCGTCGAACCCATTCTGCGCCTGAAAATAAACACACGCGTTGTGAGTCCTTCAACTGCGAAGTGGCACAGTGTCCAACTTAAATCTGTAAATAACAAGTAGCTTCCGATGAGCGTAGTACATATATAAACATCGTTGCGGACTCGCTCTAGCTCACAGTACACATTGGTATGGAGATAAAAAATTGTACTAAGTAGTTATCGGTGCATTAGTTTCTACTCGTAAGTACTCGATCCAGTCGAGCAGCCGTCGGTGGCATTGACTATAGACAAATATGCTAATGAGAAGAAATCGCAAGACAAAAGGAGATCAGCTATTGAATTATAAAACTCATTAAACGCACGCGATGCTCGTACCGCACCGCACCTCGCCGCACCCCGCCGGACCATTACGAGCCATACTTATCGACGGATTTACGCGTCATTTGTACTTTCCGATTTCAAGGTTATTTTTGTATTTTAAATAACGAAAACGTAAGAAAGTCAATAGAAACAATATTTAAAGGGACACTTGGCAAATAACAAATCGGAGTAGGAGCGCAGCGCGACGAGGCGAGGGCGACGCGGGAGGCTGTCGGCGGTCGGCGGTCGGCGCTTGCAAGTCTTATATCCTATACCGTACTTTACGTCACACGAATAAAGTATTCATAGCATCATCCGCAGTCATATACTTTCTTTTTGTTTCACTACGTTATGAAACAGCCGTCTTTCTTTCCTCGTTAGATGCGTACGACATACGTGTCATCAGCCCTCGCGACACACGCCGACACTGATGAGGAGGCAAGGGAACAAAACAGACAACACGTTTTACATATACATGTACAGCATAGCGTGAGATAATTTTCTTAGTTGTTTAGTTGTTGTGACAGCGACTCGACGGGTTCGACGACAACGGCCGGCGCAGGCAGCGCACTCGGCGCACAGGCAAGGGCTTGGGCAAGGAGTCAACGAACCTGATCTCTTCTACAACGTCATAAAAGAATACATACTTAGGTATTCCTGTGACTGAGCCTATCGAAAAGTTGTTCTCAATCGTGACAAGAATATTAACGACTACTCGATAATACCTAATATAAATTAACCGGTCCTCGGAGCGCCGCGACGCGCCGCTCGCGGAGGCGCTGATTTTGGAAATATTACAATAAGTATCGTGGTGTGGGCGGCGTGACACGCACGTCGCATGCGGTGCTCGCTCATGCGCTCATATTCGAGTGTCGGTACTTTGTAGCCCTAAACCCAGACAATACATTATAAACTCACGTCGCAGGCGACCGGATGTTACGGCAGTATCTACCGTGTAATCGTGGTTTTTGTAAATTACTATATACTACAATGGAAATTGTTTATCTAAGTGTCTAAGACATAATACACTACCTAATTAAAATAGCAAATATTTTATTTCACTGCTTATTTATTTTTGTATATCCTATTTGTAATCTATTCAAAGAAATCTGTTTCTAATTATTGTTATGTACTTAAATTTCGCTTAACGTTGCAGCGTTAAACAAAAATATGTTGTACACATCAACACATCGATCGTGTGGTCGCGCGCTCTATACGAGTGCAAGCCGCGACGCGCGCCGCACTTACGAGTTGCGAGAAATTGTAGATTACCGTCATCAGAACGTGATCGGGACACGTCCGAGTACATTTCTCCATTTAATATAAGCCGTTCACGTCAATCGTGCTCGCGACAAATGCGTTAGTATGTGGCGGTCACGCGCCGCGCCGCCGCCATTGCCACCGCCACCACCGCGACCAACGGTACACATCAATGGATTAAGCGACGCTGCACTAAACGGGCGATAACTTTCTTTGCGGCCTCACTGCATCTACAAAGGAAAATCTGCTCTAAGAAAGATTAATGTAGAGTCTAAACTTGTACGTGAGCTCAACGATGTATGTGCTACCCCGCTAAATGGTTCGCGGTTAAAGCTTCCGTCCACAGGAAGTGTCCACCGTGCGTGCCCGCGTCCTCGCCTGCCGGCAGCGACGTGTGCCAACGATATGGCATCGAAACTTAGTCGACCGTAAACGCATTTCATTGTATATCTATTTACATATATGTATAACACTAGGTTTAGTCCCATAAAGAGCAAAAGTTAAGCATTTAGCACTCAGCACATCACATGCTTAATGTCGTCGGAGGACTCGTGAAGTATTTCAAAAGAGTTCTCGCGCGTATTTAAAGCGTTTTGATAAAAACTCGTAGGTATTTTGTGAAAGGAAAATATTATACGACATCCGCATGTCCTTACTCTTTAATTAATTTCATACTTAAGCGTTGCATAAGTTATGTTTTTACATACTATGTGTAACACACGAGGGCGGCGCGGCGCGGCGCGGCGCGAGGTGCCTCCGTGTACAATATAATTTTATAGGAAACACTTTCTGTACAAATTACCTACGTGTTATACATGAACTGCTATCAACATTTTAATACTGGGACATTATGAGTTGCGGACGAGTGGAACCGTTTTATACTATATGTATTATGTACGGAGCAAATACGAAAAAGAAATTATGTTACAAATTTACAATAATATAATGAGTTGTTCTATCCTCTGAGATATATAAGAGCTGAGTAACTCAAAGAAGCTGACACCGAGTGTTGCCACTCTAAGTACTAAGTACTATGTATGTATGTATGTGTATGACATGGCGGACGAAGTTAGACATGAACCCTACTAGTTACAACATACCAGAATCCGAGGTG
This sequence comes from Philaethria dido, assembly GCA_033558755.1. NCBI lineage: Eukaryota > Metazoa > Arthropoda > Insecta > Lepidoptera > Nymphalidae > Philaethria > Philaethria dido. The sequence continues at coordinate 1,190,762 of JAKGSA010000002.1, forward strand.
GGGAACTGGCGCGCTTGTGACATACACACATACCGCGTCTTAACGCGGTCAGCCCCTTTGAGCTGGCTAATTTCTAAAAAGCAACGATAAGTGAAGTTTATTTGTTTTCAATGAGCCCCCGAACACGCGGAAGTGGTCGCTACAGATCTCGCTAACGAGTCATGAGAAACTTTAAGACGATTAAAATATTAGATATTTTAATGTAAACAGTTTTTTTAACGTTCTAAGAAACTACTTTCGTTTTTCTAACACATTTATTAATATTTATCATAAAATTTATTAAAATTATATTCATTACTATTTTTTATCGATTTCACGATTCTAATCAATTTAAATATGTGTAAAGACTACGTCTAGTCGAGAGTATCAGAGCGATGCGACACGAGGCGACACCCGGACACCCGGACACCTGGACGCGTGCGGTGTCCACTAAATTGGCTCACAATATTTAGCAAATGTCGTGATCTACTTTTTAAGTTCCTATAGTAGTTATAGAACTTTCTCTGCGGTTAATGCTCATGGATAATAAATACAAAGCCGTACACTTTCTCGGTCACCGCCGATTAAAGCTAGTGCTCTAACCACAATGCTTATACTTCCTTACATAATTGTGGGTCAATGCTAATTTATATTCGTGTAATACCGCCCTTATTGTTCACGACAAATTTGTTGCCTCTGAAAACACCACGTACTTGTAATCACCGAGTAGATCACCGACATGTGAGTTTGTGATCCGTCCTAACGCACCCAGCACTAGGCACTAGTATACACCTTGTATATTTCTTGTCCTTGTCGTTCGTATATCGTTAACATTTTAAAGAATTTCGGAACAAACTCTTACTTAGGTATGTTCATATTGAATGTACACGTATATTAAACGTGTAATTAAGACATGAACTAATACATATTAAGATAATATATATGTACGAAATATGATGAACTATTTGTTAACTTGTTTAGAAATAACTCTCATAATTAATGTATAATGAGCACAAGTAGCCGCTATTGCTTAAGTAAGCAGCTGCGTCGGTGGGCTATGGCAGTGACTGCGGCGGCCGCCTGACCGCCCGCCCGCCTGCCTGCCTGCCCGCCTATCTGCCTGCCTGCCCGCGCAGCTGTTATGAATATTAAGTCTGGACATCGTTCGCTGCAGTCACTGAAATTTCTTTAGGAAATCATAAGTCTCGACATCTCGTTGGTGTTATTAACAACATGTTCCTAAAAATACGTTTCCTGCACTCATATTTAGACTTTTTCCCGGAAAATAATGGATAATATCTATAATGAATATGATGAACAGTTGCACCAAGAAATCATTTTTATAGAGGGACATTAACAAGGAAAATGTGAGTTCTGTGATGCTAGCCTGCTACTGCACTGTAACCGAACCAAACAAAAAATATAACAGGACAATTTGGACAAGGAATATCGGTATATCACAAAATTGTGACGTGATAGAATTATTTTTTTCATATCCTACGTTATTGTAAGCATATAGAATACGAATCAGACAAAATTATTCATGATAAAAAAAAGGTTTTGTTTTTGTTGACTGATGTAATAAGCAGTAGGTAAGTGTGCAGTACGGGCAGCGCGGACGGGCCCTCGTCTGCTCGTTCGGGATCACGTAACCGCTAGATTCCCTTGACACGTTTGCGGACCGCCGCCGCCGCCGTCGCCGTCGCTGTCGCCGAAAATCCTTTCACTCGCCGGAGTTCGCTCGATTGAGTAAACTTTTACCCCAATTAAGTGACTTTCACTCTCTAGACACGAGGCGTTGCGGGCTGCGGCGCGCCGAGAACAATAATGCTTTTAATTGTTTTTTCTTGACTGTTACGACGATGATGACTCATAAAAATGTTAACATTAAGCTAATTTTAAATGTAGGCAATTCTAACTTCTCATTCAAAAGTAAATAGTAGCGTTTATACTACGCAGCGGGACACTCGACGCATACCCGTTAAACGGGACGGCACTGACCTACGATGACGTCACGAGACACTTCCTAAGGAATACTTGTAAACAAAGTAACGGGAGACGATTATTGCAAGATTATTCTATTTATGTGGGAACTGGGAGAATATGTAAAGTAGTACATTTATAAACGAGTCCGTATGTCCCGTCCGTGTGCGCCAAATTCTATATATAAAAAGTAATTACTCAAACTCAAGTGTCCCCGTAACGGTGATATTCGTAGTTTTTATTACAAATTTAGTGTAACAAGCGTAACGAGTCTAGCACTTCTAACTTTTTAGTAACGTCTATTTATATTATCGTCGGCTGCCGTTTGTTTTGCAATTCTCTGTAACATTCAAATTAATTTAGCTTCACTCCGACTCACAATACTCTTAGGTTTAACGATGAACGATGAACAAGTTTAGAAACAATAAAATAGACGCTGTATTTTCAACTATGTGACAACTTACTAGTAGTTCAGTCCGCTTCGTCACGTTGTGGTATTAGTGACAAGACGTTTGTTTTACGAGTATCTTGCACTTTAAACAACGGTAGTATTTTTAACATTAAGCAAATATTTTTTTAATAGCTCACCATCACCTCATTACCATCGTAAAGATATAGATAGCTGCCACTCATGACTCACAAGCTCATTTAAATTTTGAACTTTATATAAAATATCCGTATCGGCCGTAGATTTTTTTAAATGCAGGGAGGCAACAGCATTACTTTATCTATAGTTTGAAATGACTAAATACAAAATAGTCGAGCAAACTCAACACATTCAGGTAAAAAAGTATTTAAAGAATAAGTATGAAAATAGAATTCACAGATGAAGTGACTTGAAAGTGCCTGCCTTGAAAAATATGCACGCCTCGTACGGATAAGTAACAGTGGCGACGGATGAAAATTATAGTTGGGTAGGCCGGTAAATTTAGGAAAGCTGGTATATATTTAGGGAAGCCGGTAATTTTTAGAAAAGCCGGTACATTTAGGGAAGCCGGTATAGAATGTAAAGGCATTTAGTGATTTCACTATTGAATTTTGGTGATGATCATTTTTTTAGGGGTTTTTAGATGTCAGAACTTATTTTATTACAATTTTATACCCAAAATTTTTCTGGTGAGTTTTTTTAACTCTCCACCTTTTTTTTGTAAACTTAATTCCAATTTGAGCTACACATTTCCCTGGCGACCTTCTTTTTTGTAGGTCTCATGCTTGTATTTTAAAAATGAAGGCAAACCGGTGGGAACCGTGTAGTATGGACGCCTCGCCACTGGTAAGTAGTGTAAGTAAATATTTACCCAATAGTTGTCCTTGAACGCCTGGTTGTTGGGAGAGCGCAGGTGGATCATGTCCTCGAGCGTGGTCTGCCAGCGCTCCATGCCGGCGTCCGCCGCGCCCGCATCACCCGTCGCCGCCGCGCCCGCCTCGCTGAACGTCCTGCACACACCACACACACTCTTAGTCACGATTCACGGTGATAATGAATCACGCTCCTACTTCCTCTACGCACACGTAACTCCTTACTCATCTGCAGCTGTTATTAAGTGTTCGCAAAAAGTAGCGCTTCATTAGCTAACACCGTCGTTCTCGTTAGCGAAACACAGGAAATGCTCTTGATTCGCGATTCGAAAATTATCAACGGTGCTGGCTTTGTACATTGTTATTTGTTACAGTCAAGGCTCACTTGAATTAGAGACACGGCCGTGCGCTCGTGGACGACAATTTTTTTAAAATGTATTGTAAAATAACTATACTATTAATTTAGCTGAATTGTATTAAAGTTGTAACATTAGACGCGAAATGTTTGAAAGTCATCCGCCGCGTGTTGTGTGATCTATCACATGATGTGTCAGGTTCCGCAACGATCGTGTAATCACTCGCACGCAGCACTCCACCACGCAGCACACACATGCACGATGCAGGCTGCAGGCTGCCGGCTACGTACACTAAACACGAGTTTCGTCAATCGCGAGATTGCCAATGATTAAGTGTATTTCAACATTTCTCAGCGACGCGTGCGTTCGCCTTCACCACACTCATATTACATACTACATAGTACATATTGTTCCTCTCCGCAAAGTGATGACCGAACAGATAACGATGTCTTTGAAAACATAACATCTCCCAAACCAGTTTAGACGATTGCTTCATTTCTGATACTCACTCCCTCGATCGTGTGTTTTAATATAAATTATTTCTGTCAACGAGGTGTGTGTGAATAAGGTCGATCGGTAACGAATACTTGGCTAACATTTCGAAATTAAATCTGGTTTTAAATTCTATTAATACTCGAACAGTATTTAAGTATATTTGGTTACAGTGTACACCTCTCAGCTTACCTGCTCTGACATAACTGTATAGTATATACCTGTGTGACGGCGCGAGGCGCGCGGCGCACGTGGCCGTCGCCTGACCTTGCCCGTTTTCCATACATCAATGCGACTTAGCGCTGGTATTTATGTCTTTAGTCATTATCAACACAGGCTATGTAGTATGTAGGCACTCGCTAGGTACCTACTCGTTCAATGTTTATTGTTATATATTGTAATGTTTAACGATACACTCCATGTTGTCACGAACCGAACACGTAACTAGAAGACGGTCTCGAACATTTTCATTATTTTTATTTTGTCAATGGACTTCTTTGCAAAAATAAAACCGTTTATAGTTTCAAAAGATTGCTTATAATAAAATATTTACACCATTTTTTCAGCTTCCCACCTTATTCCACATAACAAAACCAGAGCAAAAAATAAAAATAATTTCAATATAATTCTTCGAGTGAGCATCGAACCCATAATCACTTGGGTTTACAGTTTGCTGTCCCTCTGTGGTACGATGGTCTCTATCAATTTTCCTGATAGAATATTTTTCTTCTACAAAAGTAGATTCAACAATATTACCTTTACTTATATTAGTTCATGACTTATCACTAAAGGACAGGTTTAAGTTGGCCATTAGTGGAGTAGATGTTTGGATAAACACGATATTTAGTGAAACAGCTGGACTTTCAATTTGGACAGAGCGCTGTGTGTGGTGCGAGCGCGCGCCTCGGCCGACGACGAAGCGAGGGCCGGTATCAATGCTCCACTTAATTTTAATTTATGGCTCTTAAAAGAGACTGTCGATAAGCATTGTGAAATCAGGAAGCTCTGGAAATAGATCTGCCTTTACGTAGCGTTGATATACAACATCGAACACGGCGTTATTGGTACCTTTTCAATAATTTATTAAGTAAATCAGTAGGTACATAAACTGTTGCGCCGCGGTGAGAGCTAGGCGCCCTACATGCACCTTTTTAGAGGAGCGGACCATTGTTTATGCAGTTCCTTGTATTGTTTATTTAAGCAACTTTATAAAGTAGGTATTGACATTTAGGTTTGGTTCGGTGTCGACATGGTGGCGGTGGCGGCGGCGGTGGCCGCGGCACTGGAATATTAGTAGCGGCCGTTACATAACCGCCACGCGCGGCCGTTAGCACCGCCACACCCGACACACCCGCCGCGCCCTACTACACTACACCATACTACCTAGTACTAGCATCTTACTCGCGGTTGGTTATCAATGCGAGCAACCTGACTATTGACTCATTATTTATTATTTACTTTTTTTAATTCCCTCTTTAATGATATGTCCGCTTGAGCTATAAGCGATATATCTTAACTGAGTATATCATATAATATTAGAATGAAAGTTAAGTACACAAGGCACCGGTTATCGTATCTTATCGGCACTGACTATCTCTGGTGGTTACCAAACGAGAGCAAGGCGGCAAGCCAATGCGAGTGAATGCGCTGAGGCTGTGACTCGCACTGACTCGCTGTCGCCGAATTAATATAACAATATTGCTATAGATGTTTGAAATGCTCAGCAATGATAATTGACTTTATCTTAAATAATTACCGAAATCGGTCGAAATAAATACAATGCAGTGGCGCTGTAGAAGGTGCCGGCCGTGAGTTACGTCTGATAGGAAGCGCATTCCGTAAAAAATACAAATAGATAATTTTACCAGAAATCGTGATGTCGACCTCGGTCCATATTACAAGTGCGGTGTACCTCTGGTGCACTTGCACGTAGGTACACCCCGGAGGGTGCTTTAATTGTAAAAGCGTACATAAGATTCCACTTATCATAACAAGGTCTTTGTTAATTTAACATATTAAATATACATAATATTGTAGGTCTCGCGCCGGCATTGAGGCAATAACGCCTCGGTACTTATGGTGTAGTTTTTATATGACGAAACCAGTGTATTTCACTGTGCTGTGTGTATTGGCAATCATTAACGTTTGTTTCAATAATGTTATTAACATTTATATTTTTCTTTTCTATTATATTATAATAGTACAGCAAGAGAATTAAAAAGAAATAGTATAAGGAAAATAACACCGAATCGTGATGATTTCTATGTAATAAAAATCATTTTCTACGTGTACTCCTAAATAAATTTTTAAATCGTATGTTAATACCTTGAATGTGTACAAGCAAACTAAAAGCTGAACTGTCAAAGTACACCTACCTATAATTATACGTAAAATTAGCGTGCTATCTGACAGATTATAAACTATTTAGATTCTTTTCATATTTTTATTATATCTTACAATTGTTGTAATGTTACGTGTGCAGAATACAATACCGGTTATAGTTTTTATTTCCATATTTAAAAACGAGGTAACAGAACATACGAGTACGTATCAAGAGTTCCGACATTATGACACGATTCGCGTAATCAACACCGCGCGGATCTATTTCATAACGAACGCCACGGAAAATGTAATACAGTGCACGCTCCCGCTCCCGCTCCCGCTCCCGCTACCCGCGTCCGCCCCCCGCTATGCGCAGTATGAGCACGAGCGCCGGGCTGACGTCGACGCTGGTGTTTAGTGTGAGACCTTGTATTACATTAATTGAAGCTAACCACAATATTTTACGATAACAATACCGCTTCCTTCCTGTTACAATGATGTCAGGAAGCGCGTCTTGCGTTCACGAGCCGCGCCTCACACTCGCACGCTCACAACCAACATAGAGAACATAGGAGTGCAAATGATCACCCTCTGGTGACAAACGATTTGTTACAACTGTGTGTACAAGCTATCAAAGATAGATCAGAGCTCGTAGTAATCAATCAAAGCGCCAACGACTTTCCCTGCGCCGCCGCCGCCGCCGCGAGGCATCGACTTTGTGTCCGCGAATGCCTTGTAGCTCGTGAGTCGTGAGGTGTCAGTCGGTAACGTAAGAAAACAATAATAACGTTTTCACACGAGAGCGTTATGCATGTTCTCACCCATTAGATAATCTACGCTAAATGCGAAACTGACAGCTGCATTGACCGGATCTGCAGACAAATGTCACGATCTGGGATAACGAAACTGTTCTCTACCGACTTGTACTGTGACCGCGAATTACTGTAAAGCGCTCGAAATCGCGAATAATTCCCTTAAAATGATTTCATTTAATAAGATATCACCGATATTGTGTATGAACGCGGCTGTGGAGTGGTGTGGGGACCGGGCGGTCATGTGTAGGAGAGCAGCGCACCGGCACGGCACACTCTACACACTCACTTGTCTATGAAACGTAAAACGGGGGCCTTGAGAAACGGAACACGTATCCGATGGACAAACGGATCCGACGAGCGAATACTCGCATTAATTTTCGATGTAAATCATTTTCAATGTTATATGTACGCAGACAACAGACAATAGACAGCACATAGCAGGTACAACGCTCCTTGTACTGTTTTATCGACAACTAAACGATTCGTTTCAGCTCGTTTCTTTAGCTATTATACTTTTTTTGCATAAGAAATGATGTTCTAATGACGTTGAGAGTAAAATCCGTTTTATTACAAGATAAATTGAAAAGTAACTCCTATTTGGAGAGTTTCCTTCGGATGACCGCACGAGTACGTATTATATAAAGGCCTAGGTTACGCACATGCCTGTAAATGTATAATCGCCAGTTCTAGTATGAGATTGATTGTTAGAAGTGACGAGTGGTCACTGTGCCACGTGTGGTGCGCGCGCTGCTGAAAATTATGACGCTACGTTTTATGTACGAGTATACTAGTTACTAGTTCATAAATATGAATATTAAATGTATTGGTATTAATTAAATTTCCAGTCAATGTCAGCGGAAGTTGTTTGTAGAAATTAATACGAAAAATCGTCGCCTTCGCCCCTTCTCCCAAGTGATCGGTATCAAAAGGTGACCTCGTGTGAGCTCGCTGTTTAATTACTTCCAGCACACCGCACGCCGCACACCGCACACCGCACAGCCCACAGCCCTCAACCCCCACACCGCACAGCCCACAGCCCTCAACCCCCACGTGTTAGCAGGCTTGTTATTTATACATAAAACTTTCAACGTTATTGAATAATAAATTAATAAATTACAAAAAAAATACGTGTTACTAAAATATTAATTGAAAGGCAACCCGGAAGCCTGTCCGTGCCGCACAGCCGCGCCGCGCCTCACCGTCGGTGTCGACAGCCTCAGCGTCAACGAGTTTAGCCTTAACTTAAATTATTTTAGTACCTTTAATTATAAATCCTAAAATTTTAAGTAAATATCTATATTATATTCTTTATTTATAATGATAAAAAACAACTGCTGTGCCTACTTTTTCAACGTGTTTCGTATCTTCATATATATGTCTTCATACGTATGGTAGTGTGAGTAATATTTATTTTAATAATTTAATGTATTCTTAATGTAATGAAAATATTAATTTTCGGTACTCCTCCAAATTGATATCAATTGCCAACGTTCATCCTCCCCTGTTCGCACAATCTTCGTAAAAAGGGGTGTAATTTTTTTTCTTTACGTATTAATATGAAGATCAACAACATCGTAAAATATTCTAGTAACGCTATTATGATAATATTATTCCTTCTAAATTGCTTAAAAATTTGCATATGCGTCCGATTTCGTGGACAGCCCGATATCAGTACCTGGACGACTAGGGTACGAAAACGGGAAACGCTTTATACTGTGTTTTTAAGTTTAACAAAAAAATTGAAATATTATTTTAAGTATTATATTTATCTCTTAGAAAAGTAAGCGCTAATTAATCACAATACAATGTCGTACTTATACAAAGATGAATGATAAGCTGATGACGACGATACGACGATGCGATAGGCGTTTCTTTTAAATTTTCCTCCAATGTACTGAATTTAAGTATTTCTACAAGGGTCATACTTTTAAATTTGTATGCGGCAACTGACGTTTATGTATCTAATATTTGTGCGAGTTGTCTCTGGAGTCTGGAGGCTGGACTCTCCCCGGAATCTGTTGTGTTCTGATGTCTGTTCTATTTACAGGACAGTAGTACTTCAGGCAGTTGCTTTTATATTCATAACGACTTACAAATGACACTATCCGTGTCCGACGACTCCTGCCCGTTCAGAGCGGTGAGGCAGCGCGATAGGCGCGGTTACCGTGCTTGATGCGTTACCGTGTTCATCGCTTCATGTAATATAAAATACATAATTCTTCAAAGAACTATATTTCCTATTCGAGAATAGGTTATTTAACTAAGTGCAATTCTCCGTATCCCCCAACAATGTGTGCCTATATTTGTAAATAGAAATATCGAGAAATAGCAAAATATACAGCTAGCTCTAAATTCTGCATAATATTAAATAATTGACCAATTATCTGCATTGACCATTGTCAATTATGATTGCCGCTATTGGGAGCTGTTGCATTACAATACACGAACGGTCGTACTCTTTTGAAATTGAAACTCAACTGATTATAGCAGTAAGTACATAAATTAGACTAAGTAGGCAAGTAAGTTTAGCGTAAGTTTAGCGAGTAAGTTTAGTGAGTAAGTAAGCCCAGTCCTACTAGTCTTATGATGTGTATCGTATGCAAATACTTTTATAGAATGTAAACTAACATTGCTTTAACGTCGTCTACATATTATTTAAACATACTTTGCAATATAATGTCATTCAGTATATAATTGTTGCGTCAATTATAAACATCAGTCAGTCGTAAGTGACTTGTTGTGTGACCATTGTTTAGTGACAACATATCTCCCGAGACTCGACGGCTAAGCGCCTACTAGCGACTGTCTGTGGACGAGCATATAGGAATTGTACAAATTATATTACATCATGTAAATTACATGTATTAAAATATTCACATATTCCTTTATATTTGCACGGATTTACATATATTCAATTTCGACCTTATTATTACCTCACTCGCGAGCAAAGGCCACTCACTGTTCGAGGCAACGAGTTATTTTCATAAAATGTTATTGTCGATTATTACATGTTATTATTTTAACAATAAAGTAGCGTAAGTGACTTTCGCATTGGAGACGTAATAAAAAATGATTGGGTAATATTTACAAAAGTTTTATGTTTCAAAATGTACAATCTCTGCAATCGTAAGCAAATTTAAGGGAGAAAGAGATTGGCATCCATGCTCGTGCTCGTGGAGTACCGGGGAGTGTCGCGTGTGGTAGTGACTAGTGCACACGTTAACTAAATATATAAGTTCAAAAATACAGCATTACACACATTTTGACGACATACGGTAACATCGGAGATTGCCTTAAACGAAATCATTGAAATTCAAATACCAAATGCACATTAACCACTTTGGAAAGCAATTTTACTACCGAATATGAAATTATAAGAGCAATTTCTCTCGTTTATAGTGGCGCACCGCGTGAGTCGTGACGCTCAGCCGCCGACCGCCGCCGCCCGATATCGCGCTGCACACACTACACTCGTAATACCTGGACGCGTCTCTAGCTCAACACTAGCCTTTATCCAATGACTCTTGATGTACTCGTATAGACCAAAAAAAACCTAACTTGCTTCCAGTTGACCAAAAAAAAAAAAATCTTGACAAAACATAATTTAGGTTACAAAATAAAAAATCCAAAAACATGGACGTATCCCAAAAGTTTATTATTTATAAGCCAATTTAGATATATAATAAGGGCTAGAATCTAATGACTGGATGCTGTAGTAATTTAAGGAATACTTCAAATATTTATAGCGATTTGGGTCTCGTCAATATGTTTACAATAGAAAACGATATCCGATTTTTTTCGGCAAAGTTGACAACTACGTATAGTGCAGTTCCCGGGGCATTTTACCTCGGACCTCTCAGGGGGAAAATGAAATTGAACGATTTTTGCCGGTGTACGTGTAAAGTAATAGATTTGTCTTTTTTTTAATTCTTTAGCGTAATTTGTGTTAGAGTATATAAAGATACCGTAATCATATTTTTTTTTTATTATAAATAATAATAATAATAATAATAAGCCCGCAGGGCAGCTTGTGGCGAGCTGTTGGGGAGTGGCGACCCCGCGGACCTGAGACCTCCGGAGGGGAATTGTAATTTATCCCCCGCCTCTGGCTTGCCTTCATTGGCCGGCAGAGTGGAGCGCAAGAGCTATATGCTCGGAAGGGTT
>JAKGSA010000002.1:1207171-1261211 GCA_033558755.1 Philaethria dido
TTTTTTTTTTTTTTTTTTTTTTTTTTTTTTTTTTTTTTTTTTATGGAAAGGACAAGGCAAACGAGCGTTCGGGTCACCTGATGGTAAGTGATCCCCACCGCCCACGGCCCCGTGTAACACCAGAGGAGCTACAGGTGCGTTGCCGGCCTTTGAGGTGGGAGTAGGCGCGCTTTTTATTGTTAAGTAGATGTAATAATCAATGTATGTCCTACCGAGGTTCTTCGCGAACCCCTTCAATTTACATTATCATTATAGAAATTGTGTACAAAAATCACTATTTAGTTACAAATACGTAATCTATGATTAGTATGAAAGCACACACACACACACACACAGACACACGACGCGCTCCGGCAGGTCAACGAGATTTGAACAGGTGTCTTGAGTGGAAGCCGCTCCTTCTGTTACAACTATAGTTTTGTTATTACATGTTGAATTCCAACGCATGCGGTTTCTTTACTATATGGAGTGGAACGGTTCTAAGAAAATTACCAAAAATTTGAGTATTCGATACATAATATCATGTTCGTCTTGTGCAAGGACACTGTATTTTTCACAAGTAGAAACTTGTATGTAGCAATGTAAGTAGAAACTTGCACGCCGTATGGCAAATTTAGATTAGCACACAAACCAATGACAATTCTACATCTCTTCTCTAATTTGTTTGTTGAAAATATACTTTTATAAAATACGTTTGTTATTTTTGGTTCAGCAGTTTATTTGTATTATCACCTGTTATCTTAAATAAAATGTAAATAACTTTTCCTAAGCAACAATTCTGATAACATCCGAGAGCTCTTATTCAGAGTGCATCTGTGACGTGACGTTACACGTGTCACGTGATTAAACACGCGCAGATAGTATGCAGCCTCTTTCAATATTCCTTAGGATTATTCGTAAGTATTCTTAGCATTACCAGCTTATACAGCTACAGGTAGGTACAACATTTAATTACTAGTAACTAAATCAGGCGTCATGCGCTAGAAGTTGCTGAGGTAATTGTAATCACTGTATGGTGTTTGTATAAAGTTATAAAAACACAATCACAGAGAAGCAAATACAACGCGAGGAGAATACAAGGCTGACATTGCGCGTGATAAAAGGTAACAGCGATCGACTTATAAATGCTTAAGTACGCTCGCTTTTAAGTAATTCCTTAAAATATCACTCAACCGCCTTGAAGTCTCGCGTTTTTTTGAAGCAGACAAATTTCGAGGTTATTGCATTAACACGAATAAAAATATTTTCAACATATCATTAAAAGTATAAAAATATAAGAGCGGGTACCTGTCGACTGCCGCGTCGACTCTCTGCCCTCTCCGGAAAGAGCGCATCGGTATGTATTGACATGGCAAAATATTAGTTGCAATGTTTTAATGCACTTGAACTCATTTGTCTAAATGCATAAATTACCAACGCGACGCGGGACGCGGGACGCCCGCCCGCCGAGCCGTGTGAGGCGCGCGTGAGGCGCATGAGGCGCGATGGGAGAAAATAACATACCTACACGATACACGCATGCTTGTAGTTAGTACATGTACATATTTATGTCATTAATAAGCAACTATGTATGGTTATACCAATAAAAACGCATTCATAAAAACGAGGTAAACAATGCGCTTCATTTCGAGTCCGAGACAGTAATTTCACTTTCTTTTCAACTCCGGTGTGAACACGTACACGCAATTCAAATGCCGCATTTCAATAGAAAATTATTTGTAAGTATACATTATATTGTGTATATTGTATTCACATTCATAAATTGTGTTCACAAGGTTCTCGACTCCACGGTCCACTAGGGACGCGGTGGACATCAGCGTCGGCGTCGGCGTCAGTGGTGCGGTACCAGCGGTCCATGATTCTTAGTGGAATCGGCATTCTGCCGCTTGTGTGACTGTGCATTAATTAGTAATAAAAGTCGACATTGTAACTATTAAGTACTATTGGAAAATGTAAACAGTGACGTTACCTTTTTAGCAGATTAGCCATGTCCGTTTAGCACATCGTGAGTATCTCGTTTTTACCCGCGAGGTTTGACCTTCCTCGGCTAGAGGCAGTGTGAGCGCGAGAGGAGCCGTCGAGTGATCACGGCGGTCGGCGGCGCTTATCAGTGACAGATCGAGGCGCTTATCGCCGCGGCGCGCTCTAAGGACGACGTCAATCAAGGTAAGCCTTTATCTGATATCGGCTCGCGTTGCAGCATCACGCGCACTTACACCTATACCTCCCTAATACATACACTTTGCTTGCGCAGTACTGTGATCCACTCTACTCGTGTGTAATGTTATTTATACAAACACAAAATAAACACGTACGCTAAGATGTTATGGTACAGAGCGACACCCACGCTGGACGCTGGGCCTCTAGGCTTTTAACAAGCATTCGATATCTGATTTCACTTAATCGCGCCTCAATTAATTATACACTTAATTTATATTCGCGAGTATGCATTCTAATACTTTTTGATGAGAATTACCTAAGATGCTATTATTTTCTACTATTACATAACGCACTCGTCTCGTTTAACACTGGCTGTTTTCCAACGCCGGCTAGTGCTGCGTTCAGAGCTCAGTGCTCGCCGCACGTACTAGTACATGCAGTATTTATTTGTCAACATTGACATTTTATTAAAGATACTTATAGCTATTTAACCCTCGAAATCACAAACGACCATTGAACGAGATAACAAAAAACAACGTATTGACATTGAAGTTGAATTAATATTGAATTAATTTAAATATCTCAATAGTTATGTTCGTGCATACTTGCTGTAATTTATCTGGGGAAGTAATGTATAGTCTCGGTGACTTACACCATTGTGGATAACAATGTGTACTCTACTAAAAACTTGGATGTGTATTGACATTCAAACTATATAAGTAACCGCTTCGCTGAGCAGCAAGAACCAAGCGGTGAATCTTTGGATGTGGCTGAGGTTTACTACTTATGGCACGTCACCTCGCTCAGTGTGACTTGTGGGAGGCAAGCCCCGCTGAGGCTAAACCGCCAGCCATCGGTCGGGCGCAACTGTTATTGCAACAACAATTATGACACGCGCCAAAACCTCCCAGCGACCGCAGGGCGCAGGCTGCTTCACTAAACGTGATGATATGATGTCAACGCGGCGAGCACACGTGAGGTGAGGGACTGCGCCGTCACGTCGTGTCCGCCTGTCACGTGTGTCGCCGAGGGCTGAGGGCTGGGACTCCCCGCACCGCCGCACCGCCGCACCGCGCTGCAGACGCTTATTTACTAACATTCACATTTACGTCACTAACGAATAATTCTGTCTGCTCGCCTTTCCCATCTGACTCAAGTATTTATTTACATGCACAACTCCACTACGAAACAGTCGAAAGAGGTCATAAAATGTTTATAATATTGCAACGAGTCGGTCGACTTCACACCATAGTACATACTCGTACACCTAGCAGCCGTCCGTCACACACCTGTTGCTCGCATTACTACTGTACTACTGTACTACTGTACTACTGTACCACCCACTAAGTACAGTGTGCATACAGCCTGCACTCTGCAGCGCTCGTATCGTCACTAACAGACGATTATATTCCGGTTCTGCTTTTAACGCTTCTTTTAATTTCGAAATTATTTTTTAATTGCTATGATATATTTGTACGCATTCCTGAGGTACTTAGTTTAGAATAGGTTCCAGACTAAAGTTAGAAAGTATCTTATACTATTTATTAAAAACATAAATTAGATAACATTTAAAGCTCACTATAAATAAAATGTAATTGTTACTCACCAAGCGAACAGAAGTAGAGGGCAAGCTCCGATCAAACACACATACAATAAATCCAAGCACAATGTCCGCGCTAAATAATATTTCACTTGGTTTTCTCGAAAGGAAAACGAATGAATTGTGGTGCGGTGTAGGTTAGACAGGCGCGTCGCGGCACACGTACGAGAGCGCGCGGCGACCGACTGCGACTGACTACTAGCGACTGCTCACCGACCGCCGACCACCGACCACCGACCACCGACCACCGACCACCGACCACCGAATGCTGCTAGTGTGTGCTAGAGACTGTACACTGTACAACAGTCAGCACCGCGTTGGTATCGCCTGCGCACGCGCACGCACACTGAACATAAATGCTGACCGATTCTCCTCGGTTTCGAATGAACAATACCATATATTTTTCTAGCCTGGCGTTGTCTTACAATCTACTTCAAATATTATACTTCTTGTTAACAATAACGTCAGTCATATTTTTTAAATTTCCATAAAACCTGCAAATGAAATAGGAAATGTATGAAATATTCAATGATTAATTTAGAATGACATAAAAGTTGTCATAAGTACTTTCTACATAGAAATCATTTAAAGCAAATGTCGCTAAGGATTTTATAATATAATTTTTCAACTTTAATGGATAAAAAGCGATCCACGTACACCACATCTGTTGCACATCTCGGTGATACTAAACGTAAACCGAGCGATATATCTGCGAAGGCAAGAGGAGATTGCGATGATCCGGAAAGCTCCTCGCACACGCAATACTTTAAACAGAAAAAATATAAAAAACATTACGAAAGAATTACCAGCAATGAATACTTGGGCGAGCCGTCGTCCTCTACGAGCACCACCTGCACTCGCAAAAATAAACAGTACAAACATGATAAACTACGCGAGAGAGCGTTTAGGAACACTTTGGACCCTGTCGTTTCAGGTGGACTATCTTATATAGATACTTACATTATAAGTACAATATACATTATTATGTATATTGTAATACAGATAATTTCTGGTTTTATAAAATCCCGCTAACTATTAATTAAAGTCCTCAAAGGATACGTTGCGACGCTTGCCGTTGCCGCGCTTGCTCGTCTCAGCTGGTCCGCAATCGCCACCGCGTCCCGGGGCGACGCGGTGGCTTGTGTCATGAGGCGGAGTCACGTGCGAACACGCTATAAACCACTGATCCTTGTATTGCAGTAGAAACAGAACTTTCCATAACCCATTTCTCCTATTTGGGATGTCATGTTTCTATTAGATTTCTCACGTGCCACCGCGTGTCGTGACCCAAAAACCCTTCTATTGTTCACTGCTATAGTTTGTCCGAAGTGTCCATGAAAATATTTATAGCTCTTTATTATTACACTTGCTATATAAAAAAATACCAATCGTTGCAAAAGTGACTCATTTATGATTGGTAAAGAGTAAAGACAGCTCACAAATAATTAAACTACGGGTCGTGCACACGAATATTGATTCTATAATATATGTGATAAGATCGTAATTGGAGTGAGGGTTGTGCGGCGCCGGCCGTCGCTGACGTCGCGCGCACGCTGGAGTTCCTCCTGAGCGACCCCGTCGGATGCCTGCTGACGGATAGGATACAAGCACACATCAGAGATTTTGCCAAAAGCTCGCGGTTTGGTTATGTATCCTTTTTAATAATTAAGTGCATATTTAAATATTTAATTAAAGATGCATTATTCTTTTAGTTATTTTTTTTACGTAACTGTGATTACGTATTTATTGTATTACGTATTATTGGTAAATCATACTAAGACTTTTTAATTCTAATGAATTGGAAGGAATCGTATTGGAAGGATGAAAAAGATTGAACCAAGTTTGTTGGGATTGATTTGTTATTGAGATGGATTTGATGTTGTGAGATAAAGCTTGTTAAACTTACTTATTATAAAAGAATGTTTTAACAGAAGCCTTACAAAGCTGTCGGTTACTTGGCTTGGACTGTAGCTTGTTTTCAATAGCTTATACACTCACACCTGCCCAAAGTGAGGGTTGTACTTAATGAGCTTCGAGCCAATAAGCTCATGCAAAGTATATCAGTTAGCAGAGGAGCAAGAAGATTTCGAAATTATTTGCTTTACTCTATATTACACAAAAGTAAAACAAATAAATGATTTTTTTGCTAATTTTCCAGAAAACACGCATAGCTACGTCCTAGGCAAGTAGTGTAGTATTGCACACACAATAAACAAAAAATATGACAAGCTACAACATAATCAGAAGCTGGAGGTACTACACAGCCTGTGCGTGCTGCTGGAGTACCTCGTGGAGGTCGCAGAGGGCGGAGGCGACGGCGGTGGTAGCGCGTCGTGGCCGCGCGAGTGCCTCCTGCTGCTCGCCGACAACATCAACAAGCCGATATTATTAAACCTCGCCTCAGACATCAACACGCACTTTGAACTACTCGACGAGTATATTGGATTTCTTGGTAACAAAACTATTTCTTAACTATTAGTCATTACAATGATCAAAACGTAACTATATTTTAAGTTATGGGAAGGTTAGTATTGTCAAGTAGTACTCGTTGCAGGCGGAGTCGTTGCGGCTTGCGGTGATGTGACCAGCTGTTTACTGAATACATTATGTATTGGAGTGCAGAAAACCAGTATCTGCTACAAACCTGTTAAGCGTCAGTTTCGAAACGTACTCGTACCTACGTGACAACATCAGAGCACGTAGATACCGCGCCCGCGCCCGCGCCCGCGCCAGCGCCCGCGCCCGCGCCCGCGCCCGCGCCCGCGACCGCTACCGCGACCGCGACTGCGCTACTAACTAAATATAAGCTGAGGTTTCTCTTCGCGCGGCTCACTACGTAGTACGTACACTATATAATATTGACGGCGTGTTTAGGGTGATTAAATAATATATTGTACTTACAATAAATGAAAAAAGGAAAATAACCATTACTACATATTCACTGTCCTGAGATCTAGGCGTGAGGTTATTCGTAATAAACAATCGAGAGTCTAGTCTCTACTAGCTCCTTGAAATCAGGCACGTATCTGTTATATGTTTGAATGCAGCCAGCTAATGCTGAATTGAAATTCCGCCTCAATAACTATTGTTTGACGACTGTTAAGTGTAAGGAAAATATATTTCAATTTAAATAAAATATAAAACTAATTAAATGTATGAGCTGTCAGAAAAGTAAGACAGCTCACAGACGTTAACACTGGCCGACTTGTTTATTTTAGTTAATTTCATAGCATTTTGTTCTATGGAATATTACTATGGGGCAATGCTACTAATGTTGAAAATATATTTATAATTTAATAAAGAGCAGTACCTACGGGCTATTTACTGCATGGGAGTTCGGGATTCTCTGCGAGAAATTTTTGGTAAAACAGGTATTCTTACGGTTGCATTACAATATAATTAATAGTAATATTTTGTTTATACGAAAAAATATTAACAATTATTTAAAGAACAGTGACAGACACGGTATAAATACAAGAAATAAAAATAAGCTGATCACTCCTAGTTTTTGCCTTCAAAAGGTGAATAAATCGTTTATGTCACAATGTATACGAATGTATAAAAAAATTCCACAAGTAATTACAGATCTGCCATTTGAAAAATTCAAAGTCGAAATTAAAAATATATTATTAAGGAAAATATATTATTCTGTCCAAGAATACTATACAGATGTTAATGTGTGCAATTAAATGTTGTTGATGTTCGCTCAGGAGGATTATCGTTGCTGTATATTTATTATAAAATTTTATTTGAAAAGAGCAACTGTCGAGTTTCTTGCCGGTTCTTCTCAGAAGAACTGCCTTCCGAGCCGGTGGTAGCTTCCGTTAGGATTGACACTCCTAACATCTTTTTTAAATTGACCATTCAAAAGTGCTTGTAATAAATAGCCTATTTGAATAAAGAATATTTTGATTTTGATTTATTATTAATAACTTAAGAAGACATAATTTGTAGATAGCTAAGTGTTATGTGTAAACTAAGGCTAAGCCAAGGTCATTCCAAACAACGTCGGCACTCTTGAGTCTGTGCGACGAGCACGACTATGAGCCACTCGCTCGAGGGAGTTTAATTCCCATGTGAAAATAAGCAATAATGGAGGCAGCGCGTGCTTCACATATCGACTGCCTCAACAAAGTTTATTATTTATTATTATCCGGAGCAGCGATATCACCGGAACTACAATTACGTAACTGTAAAATTTTGTGTAATAGACTTAAGTGCATAGAGAAACCGAAGTTAAATTTTTGATACCTTCTAATTCCTTGTAATACATACCCATATGTATTACAAGCCTGGGGTTCAATGCCAAAGTTACTCGCATTCAAGAATTATTGAATTGTGCAGCTACATCATTGTTGCTCCGGAGCAGCGATATTATAGCATTCGTTCCCTTACTTCCCTATAATCTTTTCTACTTAGTATAATAAAAGTAAAAGAGTGTCTCTACATTCAATATATTTACCATTTTTTAAATACTTACTTATTTTTCGATGACAACGGGATATAAATGGAAGTAGTGGCATATAAGCGATAAAACCCATGCGAGGAAAGTATTGCCCAACGACTGGCGTGACGTCTGTGTGTGGTGTATGTGGTGTAGGCGTTTCGGCCAAAGTTCATGATTGGCATTGGTGAACTACGCCCACGGAGTACAGTGTAATGCCATTTGAGAACTAGAATCGATATCATCAATTACATGCTTATTTAGTAGTCTCTACCGGTCTGTTTGTTTTGACGCAAATTTATTAGGAATATCTACTTATTATAAATTCAAGGAAAGGAAGTGCAGCGATGTTTTACTTCATTTACAGTCAGTCAGTCTGCCGTGACTACCTGACACTACTCTGCTATTAGACGACTAGCGAGTAGCGACTAACCCGGCGGAGTTACGGCGCGTTGTAATTCTTTGGTCCAAAAGAGACAACGTTGTTCTGGTGTAAATAACTGGTTGGAAGCTATCACGCTAGCATTAAATATTTGCCTATTCCTTATACATGTTATTTAATTATGAAACCTAATTTAATAACAGTCCACATAAACATTTCAGGATACTTTTTGCTTCGGGTGGGTGAGGGTGAGCTCTTCGACCGCGTGGCTCAGGGGCTGATCTGGCAGCTGTCGAATGGCGGTGGCAATGGTGCGGTGCGGACGCGGCATGTGCTCGCGACGGCGCCCGCGCTGCTGCCCACTGTGCCGCGCATGCTGGCACTGGCGCGTCCTTCGCAGTTCGCCGCCTACCACCACATCGCCTTCCTCCTAGCTTGCGACCGTGTGCTAAATTGTTGGTGTCCTGATATATTTCTACCCACAGTCGTCACATTGCCTGATCTCGTCTCCTTACTCATTTATGTATACGTATTTCCCATAAGTAAAGTTAAATTCCGGTTCCGGTTGTCACTACAGAAACAGTGTTATTAAAGTGCTCCCGATAAATAAATACAATTACTAGTGAATAATCTCAAATATCAACTCCAGAGTGGCAGATAATTACCGAGTTAAGCCAGGCTACAAATATTTGCAAAAACAACACACCAAAAAGGATTTTACGGTAAAAATAGCACTAATTAAAAATAACTAAAGCCCATTGTTGTAGTACATTGAATTGAAACAATATCAACAATTATATTAATTCTGAGGGTAATCTGTCATCATTTGTAATATTGCCATAACAATATATACTAAGATAGTTAACAGTCGACAACTAGTATTGTGACAAGCAACAGCAATACCAACGTAACAAATAAAACTAACGTTCGGATACACTCATATTAAAACGTTTAGTTATTGCACCATGAACAATAACGGTATGTCAGAAGATATGCTACAACTATTTCAAATGATGAAGATGGAGCTAGAAAAACAAACAACAACAATTACAAAAACTGTTAGTGAAGCTTTAATGATTACGATAGACGAAAGAATACAACCAATTATTGAAGAGAATAAATACCTTAAATCTGAAGTAGAAATATTAAATAAAAAAATTAAATACTTAGAAAATGTAAATAGGAAAAATAATATAATTTTACATGGGATAAAGGAAAATGAGAAGAGTTTTGACGAGCTATTTAACATAATAAAGGATATTCTACAAACTCTAAATGTCAATATAGAAAAAAATGAAATAAATAAATACCACAGATTGGGTAAAAAACAGGATGGAAACAGAGATAGACCCATATTGATTTCTTTTATCTCATATCATAAAAAAGCAGAAGTTATGAAATATAAAACAAAAATGCCGCAAAATACGTATCTTACCGAAGATTTCTCAAAAGAAACGCTTGAAATACGCAAGAATCTGCAACAACAGTTAAAACAAGAGAGAGATAAGGGAAACGAAGCGTTCATTAAAAATAATAAGCTTATCGTCAAAGAGAAGTTAGAACCTGAAAAACGAAAAAGAGAAATTGCTATGTCTCCCAAATGTACACATACACCGCCCCATCCTTCAGGAGGAAAAAATATATCAGTCCCTTCTAAAATGCATAAGACGGATGCATTTGCATACATGAGAGCAAGATCTTATTCACTATCTTCTGAAAAACAAAATATGGCATAGCAAATACCTGACACCGGAAACGCGAATATATGTAACAAAGAAACGTTAACAAAAAACAAACAAATCCCCAATACGGCTGGTCACCGCGGGGAGATAGACCGTTACCCCCAAGAATTTTCAGCAAATAGATACAGCGAATCCATGAATCAAAGTTCCAATATCAAAAAATCCCGGAATAGATTTAATATAGCTACCCTCAATACCAGAACTTTAAAAACTTATGAATCGCTATTAGAACTAGAAAATGCATTAACAGCAGTGAACTGGGACATTTTAGGACTATGCGAAGTGCGAAGAGCTGATGAGAATATCGAAGTATATGAGAACTACATATTACCTTAAGAATAATATATTAGACTTCTGGGGAGTATCAGATAGGATAGCTGTTTTAAATATTAACTTGCCTGGCCATAAAAAACCAATGTCAATAGTTCAGGTCTATGCCCCAACTGAAGTTGCTAATGATGAAGTAAAAAATGTTTTTTATAAAAAACTTTATGGCGTACTACCGGATTTATATAAAACCATAATAATAATGGGTGACTTTAATGGTCAATTGGGAATGAGAAGTTCAAATGAAGATAAGATACTCGGGCCATATACATCAGGGAGAAGAAATGATAATGGCCAAAGACTAGTAAACTTTGCGTTGGAAAATAACTTTCATATTATGAATAGCTACTTCAACAAACGTCCTGATAGAAAATGGACATGGATTTCGCCGAATGGCATGATAAAAAACGAAATTGACTATATTGCTACCAACAAACCAAGGCTTTTCACAAATGTAGATATCATTAATAATTTTAATTACAATACAGATCACAGAATACTTCGAGGACAATTATACACAAGAGAAATGAAAACATCAAGAAAAAATATTAACTATTCAAGACAACTAGTATCTTTACCACTGCCAGACAACATATTACACTACTTACATGTACATTTAGAGAAAACAAAAAGTTTCCAACATGTTCAGGACCAATATGATGCCCTAGAAAAGGAACTACAAGAAATAGAAATAAAAATTAAAAAAAAAATTATAGCAAGAAAAGATAAATTAGGCCCAGAAGCTAAAAAGCTGATCACACAAAGAAAAACCCTGTTGGAAGACAGAAAAAGTAACAAATATGACATTGAAAGGCTGAGTAAACAAATAAGCTTGCAGATACGGAAATATAGGGAAAAGTCTAGAATTGAAACAATAACTTATCATATAGAAAATTCAGGAAGAGTCAAAAAAGCCCTTGCAGAATTAAGCGATAACTCAAACTGGATTGGTAGTATGAAAAACCATAGAAATAATAGAAATAAAACAAATAGAATTGAAATATTAAAAATAGCAACTGACTACTATCGCGAATTATACACGAATGACGTAAACAGAGGTGACCGCACTGAAATGTTAGCTATCTACGCTAAAAACGAAGATATTCCGTGTATACTGACAGATGAAGTGAAAAAAGCTATTAAATCACAAAAAAAAGGAAAAGCTCCAGGAGGAGACAATATATCCAATGAACTTCTTGTTGGATCAGCTGAAGCAATAATTAGCACAATAACTCATTTATTTAACAATGTCCTTCAGACAGAATATATACCTCACCAATGGACAACGTCAACTATAATACTTTTACATAAAAAAGGAAAACGAGACGATATAGGTAACTACAGGCCTATCAGTCTTATGTCTAATGTGTATAAAATATTCTCAAAGATAATCTTAGAACGAATAGCAAAGATTTTAGATGAAAACCAACCTAAAGAACAAGCAGGATTCCGTAGCGACTTTTCAACAATAGACCATATACATACGATAAAACAGATTATTCAAAAATGTAATGAATACAATATTACTTTCTACTTAGCATTTGTCGATTACAGTAAAGCTTTTGATTCTTTAAAACACATCAAAATATGGGAGGCTTTAAAATCACAAGGAGTGGATAATAAATACATACGCTTGATTATAAACATCTACAAGAATATGAAAGCTAAAGTACGAACAGAAAGGGATGGGGAATATTTTCCTATACAAAGAGGAGTGAGACAGGGCGACCCTATGTCACCTAAACTTTTTTCAGCAGTTCTTGAATATGTATTTAGACGGCTCGATTGGGATAACCATGGAATAAATGTTAACGGAGTGAAATTAAGCCATTTAAGATTCGCAGATGATCTGATTTTAATATCTGAAGATCCAAGCACGCTACAAGAAATGTTGAAACAACTTGTGTATGAAAGTGGCGAAGTGGGACTGGCAATAAACACAAAAAAAACTAAAATTATGACAAACCGCGAAAATATCCCCATAATCATTCAAGGTAACACAATAGATTATGTGGAAGAATATACATATCTGGGACAAATAATATCTCCGATAGATCTCACAAATAAAGAAATCAGTAACAGGATCAATTTGGCATGGAAAAGATTCTGGTCTCTTAAGGAGATCATGAAAAACCCGTCCATACCGTTGAAAGCTAAAAGTAAGACATTTAATTTATGTATTCTACCTATCATGACCTATGGTTGTCAAACATGGAGTCTAACTAGCCATAATATATCTCAATTAGAAACCTGCCAACATGCTATGGAACGTAGTATATTACACGTGAAATTAAAAGATAAAATTAAATTAAGCACTATAAGACAACAAACAAAAGTTACAGATGTTACTTATCGTATTAAAAAACTTAAATGGAAATGGGCAGGCCACATGATTAGAAGTAATAAAGGAAAATGGGCAAAGGAAGTAACGGAGTGGTGTCCGAGATATAACAAAAGAAAGAAAGGCAGACAACGTCGTAGATGGGAAGACGACCTTCGAAGAATAGCAGGCATAACATGGACTAGGCAAGCACAAAACCGCCTTCTTTGGCAAACTCTAGGGGAGGCCTATGCTGAAGAGCAAGACAATCTTCGCGTACTGGTGTCAGATTGTGGAAAAAAATAAATAAATAGGTATAAATATTACTTGTGTTAGGTTAAGTTACTACTATTGTTATTGTTGTTGCTTTATACTTGTACTGTGTAAGATTGTAATAAAGGCTATTATTATTATTATTATTATTATTATTTCCCATAAGAGCTGAGGGTGTGACAGACCTTGTTTTCTATTTCTATGGCAACTTTCTGTTAACTTAGATCTATTTTTCCAGGTATTGAAATGATTAAAGAGAATATTATTGAGAATATACTTTATCGCTTCAATCCATACTTTCCAAACGATTTGCCAGCTCAAGACAGCACTCCGGCTGACCCGCAAGATGTCAACGTCACACTAGGTGAGGCGCACCACACCATCACGTACCACTTCTACCAAAGTATCAAATACCTCTTATAAGTATATACAATGTTCACAGGTGACAGCAGCATACACATGTCCACTACCCTCTCGCTACTCCTAGTTCTGTTGAAAACACTTTTAACATATTTAGATATAAACCCTGCACAAAGAACACGTATCCCTTGTCCCGACTACTGTTCCCAAAGGTTTGTTTACATACAAAGCTATTTACTATCAATAATAGAATGTAGTAACTCTAAAATAACTGCCACATTATAAGTACCTATTAGATGTGTTACGCCCAAAAAACCGTGTTATAGCCGTTATTTAAAATTACAAGCACAATGCATTGAGCTGTTAAATCAATTTCATGTAAGTATAGATACTTTTAATTTTGACAATCAATATGTGCTTAAATTATTTAAGCATTTAGACTGTAACAGAACAATATATAAAGGCAAAATAGCTATTTCCTATTTCGTCAGATGTTTTATTTGGGTTTATCGATACGAGTGTCGCGCACGAGAACACCACCACGAGAGGACGCTCCTCACCGTCGTGGCCCAGATGTTGCTTCACTGCTACGGCGACCGCCTGACCGCCTTCTCCGTACTCCTGATGCCAGGTGACGCGGTTACGTCGAAACAAATAGTGTATAATACATAAACATTTGCGTAACTAACCTCCTTCGTCCCGCAGACGTGATGACGCTGTCGGTGCACACTGAGATCCCACACACACAACACTGGACGTCGAGTGTCAACTTTAACACAACACAAGCAGATGTGCATTTTAAGAAACTTTTGATTCACTTATCCGTCGATTTCCTAGTTAAATTTCGACATAATATTTTTGTACGTTTTCTACTATATAATTCCTAACTACCTACTTGTACTCTAGAAGCCTAAAACGTGTAGTCCTGGTAGAACTTACAATTCCTTGGGAAACAAAAATTCCGAAAGATCACCATTTCAAGGTGAACAAGTACTACGAACTTACCAAACAATTAACAGAAATAAGTTTAGAGTTAGTTTATACGCGGTAGAGGTAGGCGCAAGAGATATAACAGCGAAATCTCTCTATAATCTATTAAAAGATCTCGGCCTTAATTATTATCAGTTCATTATTAGCACGTATTTCGAAGGCGGCATTAGTAGTATCTTTTCAAATTTGATTAGGTAGAGAGAGGAGCGCGGACAATGGAGGTGAACGTTAATGCGCATTTTAAAGAGGCTTCTTAAACCTGCACGTTAGGTCGTAAGTCCCAGGCTCTCTCCAAGCTCCTCTCTCTGCAACGCGATGGGTCCGGCACACGCACGGAGAATCCATGGATTGCTAAGAAGTTTCTTTTCTCTTTAGTATTATTCATATTAGAGGGCGTGTAGGTATTATATACCTTACAGATGGTAGAATCTCAGCATTGGCTTCTCGGTCTCATGTTCTTAATAGACCCCGGCCTGTCTGCTCTCAGAGCGCGCTGGTCTCCGGCCCTTTATTCAGAAATTCGTAAGACGGCGCTACAAGCGCTGGTGCGCACATTGCCGTTCATGCGACAGCCACTCGTGCAAGAATATGACATTATAAGGAGGTAACCTTATTATTTATAAATAAATGGAACATTATCAAATATTTACATAATTATAAGTTGATATTAAATAAGCAGAGGTCGTGCAGGCTCATATGGTATGTCGAGTGGTACGCGGAGAGTCCTTTCGAATTGCCGCTGCTATACTGGTGCGTGCGCGTGCTGCAGACGGCCGCCACCGCCGCCGCCGTCACCGACCTGCTCGACTCACACGCCACCATCATAATCACTCGTACATTGTTATTTCCTCACTTACTTTTTACTCAATTGTTGAATGTTTTCTAATATACGAGGTGTGTTCAAAAAGTAAGGTGACTTTGTATTTTTTAAGAAAAAATATTTATTTATTTATCAATATTTATGTTGTCCCAAAAAAAAAACATCAGTTGTTGACGTGCTTGGGCGTCCAGAGCGAGGCTCGTCATTGGCATCTTCCCGGCCATCTTGGAAGAGTTTGTACCACTTGTAAACATTTTTTTTACTCAGAACAGTTTCACCGTATGCCACTGTCAACATTTTAAGTGTTTCGGAGCACTTTATTTTATTTTTTACACAAAATTTGATGCAAATCCTTTGATCCATATTTTTCGATAGCAAGAAATCGCCGAGCACGCAAAACACTTATAACCTTTACGCCTCTCCCAACCAAACAAAAAATGCTATACACTTGAAACTTGGTACAGATGTTCGGGAAGAGTGTACCAACATAACAAAATAAAAAAATCGATAATCGAAAGTACGTTGCCCTTCACCTTACTTTGTCACCTTACTTTTTGAACACACCTCGTATATTAACAACAGGTGTCCACACATCACGATGGGATATAACATAGTAGGAATTCCCGTAGGAATACCGTTCTGTAGGTAATACCTAGTTGCTGTATCTTTGTCATGACTTCTCGAAGAAAACTACAAAATCTGGTTAAAAAATCTCTCGCCAGAACTTAATTTATTAAAATAAAAACAAAATGGCGTGTACCTACTTATTTTATCTTAAAATATCATTTATTTTAATTCATAATTTATTAATCTAATTCGTACAGAGTAGCTACAGGCGGTAAGTACGAACACTTTCCTAAGAAATATCTACACGCATTGCATAAGTACTTGACTCATTACTAAGTGCATATGCTATATATGCTGGTACTTCATGTTATTTAATGAAATACTTAAATTAAAAAGGGAATCATCTATAAGGCATCGTAATTTGTACCACTTCCCGCGTGGCCCTAACGTATGTACCTCTTACCTACTTCCCTTAGAGCTTATTTATTATTTAATGTTTCGTATACCATTTTCTGTTCATTTTGTAAACAATACGTGGGGTTCTGGCGGGTGACGACTGACGAGCGCTAACACTTCACCAATTCTTTGTCTTATTAGACTGTGAAGTTCAATAAAATACGGTACAGTAGTGGTGGTGGTGGTGG
The DNA here is from genome assembly GCA_033558755.1 of Philaethria dido. NCBI lineage: Eukaryota > Metazoa > Arthropoda > Insecta > Lepidoptera > Nymphalidae > Philaethria > Philaethria dido. Next base: position 1,223,801 of record JAKGSA010000002.1, read on the forward strand.
CACGGAGAGGATACAAAAGGAATGTTTCAGATTTGATGTACACTTTGTTGGAGCAGCGCTGCCCGCCCGTGGAGCGCGGGCAGGCGGTGCTGGCCGTGTGCCTGCAGGTGACGGCGCGCGCCGCCGTCTGCGACGCCCGCCTCTCCTGCCTCGTCTACCCGCAGCTGCAGTGGCCCGCCTCCCTCAACACCCTCGCGACCAACATGCTGCGAGTTGCCCTCCATTCACTTGACAAGCAATGGCTTATGAGTGACAGGCGAGGCTCATAACTTTTAACGTCAAATTAATCTTAAGCAACATCTATATATAAATACGTGAAGCAAAAACTTTGGATCTCTTTTTACGAAAATTACGCGGACGGAGGAGCATGAAATTTGGCACTCTTATAGTTTATATTGACTAGGAGTGCAGAATGCTAACATTTCTTTTTAAATAATCCATAAAAAGTATATTAAATTAACAAAATAAATGTTGTAGACACTATCGTGGCTTGACATCCATGTTTATATAAAGTGATATATACATTGCTTAAGTCAACGCGTTAACGGGGACACTAGTAATAATAAACATGTCAATTGCAGGTGGCTTGTATCTTTGCTAAATTTCATTTGGGAGGCAATTATTTGGAAGGAGGAATACCGCGAAAACTTTGTGATAAAAAAAGGTGTCTACAACTTATTGGACATCATAACCGTACGTACTGAAATGAATACTATATAAAAATATATTTTTGTTTACTCCAGCAGCCTGCACTAGACTGCGACGAGGTGGTGCTCGCCGGTAAATAATTACAATACATTTTGATTAAATAACTGTGACAATCAATGACAGACAACTTCGTGGCGTACTTGATAAGTAACTGGTTGTAGGCGCGATGCTTATTGGTTCGATCCCTAAAATCCGATATAACAAGTAACGTCTATTAACAATGAAGCTTGTAAGGGAACTAGTTAAGAGGTACCTTTAATGGAGTCATGCGAGAAACAAAAGAAATCGCGACGTTTAATGAATGATTTCCTTTTTAAAGTATTCGATTGAATGACATGAAGTATAGCAGCGTGCAGTACTTAGACATATTAGTCAAGTAGCTATATAATTAAATGTGCTATATTAATATGTCTTATGACAGCGCCTGTGCACACAGCAGGTAGATTTGTCTTGTCAGTAATTTATATTTTTGTTTAGATGAAGATTATTTTTATATTTGTGAGCTGTTTATTGCTTGTTAGCAAAATGTTTTGTTAGCAGATGAGCAAGCCGGCGGTGCAGTGCATGGCACTGTCGCTGGTGTGCGAGGTGGCGCGTGCCGGCGACGCCGTGGCGCAGCTCGTCACGTGGCGCGCACCACACGGGGCCTCCAGTGTCGTAATGCTTCACACTATTATTTACAAACTGTTTACTTTTAACTTGAACGAATTTCAAACACGGATTAATAAAATATTAATTGTTCCGACAGCATCCTTGCCTAGTAAAGCGAGGCTCCGCGATCGCAAGCCTCCTTGCCGCGCTGTTCAGGAACGAATGTATCGCTACCGGCGTCCGCCTCGATCAATATGGCATCATTCAGGGTTACATGTTTTGTTATCAATAAAAAAATATTTATTTAAAAAAAAAAACTACTTTCTTCATGTGTCAATTGTCAATCTCGATATGTCAACTTTATCAGCACAAATGTCGCAACGTCTCAATTGTCACGAATAGTATTCTTATTTCATGAAATGTTATTAATATAGTTTATACGTATAAAATAAATAGTAGATTTTTGTATATTTTTAAGTGACAATGAAGATAACATAAAATTTAATGACGATCAGATTTAGAGAATCCCCTGATGTCGACGCAGATGCGTGAGCAACTGCAGCATGTACAAGACGGCGTGTGCCTGCCCGCGGCGGACGTCGCCGGCTCCACTATGGCCAAGGTTGACATCAACATCGACCAGTAAGGGTCTACATTGATCACGTCGCCGTTCTATCTTGGTTTTTACACGAGGATGTTGTGTTGCAGGCGTTTTCTCTCTTACACTTGCTGTCGGAGGACCTCGCGCACAAGGTGTCCATCGCCGACGACGCGTACAACCTGTATAAGCACATCCCGCTCGCCGTGGAAGATGAGGTGACGCCTCCAAGCTCTTTAACTATTTGCACTCCCATTTAACTATTGTACACGTATTGAGTATTGAATAGCTTTAATCCTTGTACTTTCAGATTATTTTAGTATTATGCTCGCATTACTTAACGTTCAAATTAAATGAAACGTGGGAGCAAATAAAGACAGAAAGTCAACATCTACTACAGGAGGACTACTGTATTTTACATGAATTTCTTCAATTGAACAGGTGAGCCGTTAAGCAGCTTTTAATACTTAATGTTCGTAACGATGCTTCTTAGAGATTTGAATTGACATGGATTACATTGCTTACTTGCTACTGATTGCATAGCATACACATTTAGAATTACTATATAATGTTACTATAACAAATGTTTACTATATTTATAGGTTTCAATGCATTACCGTCTGTCACATATTCATTTTTAATAATTATAATCGTTAACTGTCTAATTTGTCGCACAGCGGATGGGCTAAGATGGTAAAGCAGTTGCAAGAACAAGTGTTAGAGGAACATCACAAGAGGGCAAGTAATTGCACAATTAGTTACAAAGCCAATATATATCATACATCCCTTTTCTGTAGTAGATTTTGTACCAGTTTTTAATTTTTAGGTGATTTAAAAAAAATCGAGATTATATAAGTACAGTAGAAAGCTGATTAGCCGGACTAATTGTTGATGCTGCTCATTTCAATAATGAAATATCGAATGTATGAATAAAAAGTGTTTGCACATAGGTATTACTATAAACAATTAAAAAGTTTAGTGTTGCAGCCTTTGTGTAAAGTTTCACGCGTCTAATTCTATATATATTGGATAGTTAGCAGTGGCGAGGCGTTCATACAACACGGTTCTCACTGGCTTACCTTATGTAAATAACATATTTTATGGAAAAATTTGGGAGCGAATTTTTTTAAATACTCATGTATGAGACCTAAAAAAAATTTGAAGCTTAAATTGCAAAAAAAACAAAGTCGAGCTTTGTTTTTTTTGCAATTTAAGCTTCAACAACTAAAACCATCATTTTACTCCTCGCCACTGATAGTCCGGTCGTGTACGTCCCCCACGTACACAGTATAAAGTAAAGTGAGTATGTTTTGTCAGCAATGCTCAGAGGAGAGCTCTCTGTACGGGTTGTTAAGACGCGTGCGACTCGCGACCGCACTCGACGCGCTACACGAGCTGCGCTGCGTGACGCGCTGTCACACCGCCGCGCACTGAAACCACGCACCTCCTGTGTACGTACTTTATTTATCATTTAAATATATCATAATACTCAACAATAGATTTTGTATGCACCCTGCCCCCTGCCCCCTGCCACCTGCCCTCCTCGTACCTGCCCTCCTCGCACCTGCCCTCCTCGCCACGGTCTCTTTTTTGCAACTTTTAGTTAAATAATATAAAGATGGCGGGTAGGGGGCAGAGTGCGTAATAATGAACAGTTTTCGTTATATATTACAAGGCAACATAATATCGTCCGACAGCGGCGGCCCCCGACGACACTACACGCTGCGGACCGGACTCCAACAGTGCATAAATATATATTATCTGTTGAAAATACTCTTTAAATAACATTTAAAACGTAGCTAATAAAATATTAAAAAGCGTTATTAACATTCGATGCAAACATTGTACAATAAATTTATTTTAAAAGCGAAATGGTCTCTATATTACGTTATAACATAACTGTATGTACTCTGTAACCTAACATACGCCACGTACATAACGTATCACATCATTAGTGTAAATACTATATACGTAAAGGCCGTGTGAGTGAGTGAGTGTGTGTGTGTGTGTGTGTGTGTATGTGTATGTGTGAGTGTGTGTGTGAGTGTGTGTGTGTGTATGTGGTGGTTGACTAGTGGCGGCTACTGACTAATTACGCTAATATCCAATTGGCACGTATTGTATGTATAGATCTCATCTATCTAAATAAAAATGCCTCCCGTATAAGGCACGCTCGAATATATATATCATATAAAGTTCAAAACACACATATAAGTCCCCTCTCTTTCAATCTCCTCCACTCCCCGCTCAGTCGTATAAAACATTGTTTGTTCCGTTCACTCTCTCTCTGTCTCTCTCAGACCTCCCCGACCCGTCCTGTACACACAATGTACAAGTGTCCGCCGTCACAGCGGTCCATACATATACTATATAAGACACACCCTACAAAATTCTGTAATATTCAACTATTAGACTCGTGAAAGACTTAATTAACATTTACAATATTATATATATATATATATATATATATATATATATATATATATATATATGTATGTATGTACGAGTAAGTGTGTACGTCACCCGTCGACACACCACTATCTAACAATGTGATAATGTCATATATTTAAAACACTTTATAAACATTCAGTCATTTCTTGCTGCGCCTGCTGTCTATTGCTGTCTATCGCTGTCTGTCGCTGTCTGTCGCTGTATGTCGCTGTCTGTCACTGTCTGTCGCCTGCTGTCACATCACACGCACGTTTGTCCGGGAATGAGATACGAATCGATGTCGTGTCGGTGTCGTGCCGACGTCGTGTCGACGTCGTTCCGGCGTCGTTCCGGCGTCCCCGACAGTCTCGCAAGGCGTGGCTTGTGTCGCGTCGTACCCTGTGCAATACAACAAACTATGACAGGATTATCTATATATACAGTGAGTGTAAAAAGTATTCATACACTGAATGAGTCCCACCAACGTTTTTAACTATCAGCATATCTATATAGAAGGTAATTAAAAAAAAAAGAATCTGTTTTTATTTTGTTCTATCTTCAAAAATGACTGAGCTATTGAGCGTTAAAGTGCTGCCGAGACCGCGGTACGGTGTGACGTCACGTGGTGGTACGTCGCTGCCGTATACTTACATACTTAGAGTCGTTACGTTCACGTCTCGCTGTAGATATATTTTTATTTCTAACAGTAGATAACTAAAATGGTTAAAATGTATTTTAAAGTGCCTATGTGTATTAACTTCACTAAAAAATATTTCAATTTTTTTTCTGTGCCAAACGATACTTTGCTGGTTAACAAAAGGCCATCTTCCTCTTACTACTTGCTACTTGTCACGTTTGTTAATGTGAACACCATTTTGATGTTTTTTATTAAATGAAAACAGAACAGACATCTAAAATAGTTTCTTTGAAGCAACAAACAACCAAATACGACATATAATAAATACATAGGTATGTTTTTAATATCAAAAGTATTAAAAACAGTTTCAGTATATATATAAAGAAAACAACCGCCATGAAAGACATCGTGGCGCAGTGGTCAGCGTCTGTCTGTAATCACGATTGGTTGTGGGTTCGATAAATAATTTTCATTTTTCCGCTCTGGTGAGACAAAACTTGGCATTAAGTTTCACCGTTAAGTACGCACTGCTTCTTTTCAATGTTTTTTTGCTCTTCATTTTGGGAGGAAAGTGGAGAGAGGAAGGACACTAAATTCTCTATACCCTGTGATGCGAAAAAAAGCGTGATGCTGTAAAAAATCTACATCGATCCCTTGCGAAGTAAATATCATCGGTCATTTTATTTATTATAAGGAATTATTTTTTTTATACCTTAGAAAGGTAAAGAAAGGAAAAAAAGTTAAATTCTTTCCTTTTTAAACATAAAAAATAATTATTAATTATTTTTAGAAGTTTATATATTTTGCTAACTTAGAAAACATTTTGAACTTCTGCTATTATTAACTCGACAAAAATACTGTTGCCATGTTGTTCACGTTTTAGCTGCTACATAATTACCATTCTCCGCCGCACATCTATAATAATGTTGACTTTTACGCTGTAACTTTGAAAATCCTAGCCAGATTTGGATGAAACAAAAAATATTATTATTTTCACGAATAGGCGCAAAGACTGTCGTGACTTTTAAGTAATATTTTGATCTATCTTTCGTCTGTATGTGGAAACTCTTCCACATACAGGCGAAAGATAGATCGTGCTCTTAGTAATTAAAAAATCGACAAAATGTACTCCGACGAATAGTACGAGTTCTAAACATACAAGTTTTAATTGGTATGATTCAAAATATTATTTGGAAGAATATCCGCCAATGATCATCAGGTAGAAGGTTTTCGGCAACAAAACTAGTAGCGTAAAATCAATTGAAATCTCTAAAAAAAGCTAACGTACTAACTATTAGAATAGATAAAACGAAAAATAACAGTAATCTAATATTCTAAAAAAATCATTTTCCTTCAATTTTCGAATTTCATTAAAACACAAAATTTTTTGATAAAACACTCGGTGTACAAATACTTTTTACACTCACTGTAAATAACTCTGTACATCTTCCTGGTGGTGAAACTTTTAATTTAAAAGCATTAAATATTAAATGCAGTACAGAGGTAACTTTGTAATTTGTGCAAAGAAAAGTATTTATTATTAGTGACTACATACACTGATGTATGGGCAAGTTGGCCATACATCAGTGTATGAAAAATACTTTTCCATACATTCAGAGTTTTTTAATATTAATTTTGGTACAGTTCAGTGAACATCAAATCAATAGTGTGTAGTAGTGTATGGTGTAGTTACATTTAAAACTCGATGTGGTCGTCGCTGAGCATGGAGGCGAGCATGCTGTCGAACTCGGGCACCGCCTCCTCGTAGCGGCGCAGCTGGTCGGCGAGCGCGTCGCGGTCCATCACCACCCCCGCACCCGCCGCCCCGCACTCCCCCGCCCCCGACGCGCACCCGCCGCACCCCTCCCCCTCCGCCGCCGCCGCCGCCGCCCCGCACCCGGCCACCCCACACCCGCCCGCGCCGCGCGCCGCCGCGCACTCGCGGTAGAACGCCGCCAGCTCCGTGATGGGGCTGCCGTCCGCGAACGGGAACTCCTGCAACAACACGACCACCAACACACACATATATATATACAACTATAAGGGAAAAGGTTTTCAGTTTAACTGTTTTATTTTAATGTCTGTTACTAGGACACTTTCTAACTTTTTACTGGGTGAACCAATTTAGAATATTTTTTTTATGTGATAATGAGTGATGAGTAGTTTTGAGTTATTTGTAGTGTATTTTATTTAAAGTCGGTTTTCTTTTTTGCTCATATATGTGTTTCCATTTTTAAAAAACAATTTCTGCAAATAATATTAATTAATTATATATACAATTCACAAGCAATTCAAAGAAAAAATAATAATACAATAATAATAGTTACAATAAGCCCGCAGGGCAGCTTGTGGCGAGCTGTTGGGGAGTGGCGACCCCACGGACCTGAGACCTCCAGAGGGGAATTGTAATTTATCCCCCGCCTCTGGCTTGCCTTCATTGGCCGGCAGAGTGGAGCGCAAGAGCTATATGCTCGGAAGGGTGGAAGTGCTCAATCTGCGTAATAGCGGGGAAACCCGCTCACGAGCTCACTCGCGATGGTGAAACCGGTGCACACCTCTCGACACCCTTAGCCGACCACACCGATGTTGCGCCCAAGGCACTACGCCGCTTTGTGGGGGCCCATCTAGTGGGAGGCGAGTCACCGTCCGCTAACCTTTCAATTTGAGACTGTTGAAAAGACTGTTGCGGACGTCCGGTAGTCTCAATCAATAGCCCAGTACTTAGTCCATCCAAACTCCATTCCATAGCCCTATTTTAGTTTTCCATATGTTCCATAGCTCCTACGCATTGACCGGTGACCATCTCTGAGTAATTACCTATGGTTACTCAGAGATGGATCCCGGTCAATGCGTCAGATTAAAAATATTGTTGCCTCAAAGGGGCCTCTACGTGTTGGACCTGTGTCCCCACGCAAGCCTTCCAAAGGACCGGGTTCCTATGAACCCGAGAATTTATAATGAGTTACAATAACAACAACAGATGGACTCGTGGCCACTCTGCAAAAAGTATCTACCCTTCAAACCGATGTTAAAGTAACTTGCAGTTGAAATGATAATACAATTTTTTAAAAATATTGTAGACTATTTGTTACTCGCATACAATAATTAAATTAACAATAAAAAGTAGCTTATGTCACTCTCCGTCTCCGTCCGCCAACCTCCTAACTGTATCCACTCAAAAAATCTAGGCATATCTTCAGCGACGTGAAAAAAGGAAACGTAATACACTTTTCCATTAAAATATTTCATAATAAATGAATAAAATTTCAAATTACTTTGGTATTTTGTTCATGTACAATTTATATTTTGACTGTCTATCAAATAAGATCACCTTTATTCTTAAAAAAAATCTTAACAAAACAAAAAAAATATATTAATTAATATTATCATATGTCCTTTTTAATATCACTAAGAGAATATGTATACCAGTAGGGAAGTGTGAAAATGTTACATAGGTAAGCCGGTTTATATAGAGAAGCTGGCTTATACGGGTAAGCTGAACAAAAATATTTCACATTTTCAAGGTATAAGTTGCTAAGATTTGGTAGAGCTTGTTTTTTTTTTGGCGTCTTGAAAATTGTCATTTCAATCTACTCAGCGTGCTGGTAGCTCCGCCACTATTTTATTGTATTTTACAAAAGATAATAAGGTATATGGACGCTTCGCCACCGATGTGTACAAAATTCTATGATAATCAGTTGAGTAGTTTTGACATGAAATCGTAACAAACAAACTTATTTACATTTTTAACATCAAAAGATAAAATATGTACGTTCACTAACAATTCGCCAGCTGCATAAGATTGTATGAAACGCTTAGCTACAAGCTGCAGCATACACAACTGACAGCTCACAATATAATAAGCCATGAAAAATACAATCCTAGTACAATCGCACAACGCCGCGCCGACTGCTTATACTCTACAATATTTTTTATTGCACTTAAAAAAACACAAAACAACAAGATATACAAATTATTCGTCGACAAAAGTGGAGTTATCTCCAGAAGAGATCTCTTTCAGTCAACCTGTGAACGCGTTCATTCAGCATAACATGCAGTGGAATTCAAATAAATGCAATTAAGTTAAACAACAAAGAAAATTAAAATATATATAAATACATATATTAAATATTTACATAAATAAATAAACAAAAGCAACCTACTATATACTATTGTATATATGGCATAATAATATGATAAATAAATAAAAATATATGACGGAATACAGATGAGAATTGTGATATTTAAACTAGTATTCTGCGTTATTCAAAAGTAAGAGTTACGATCCTTGCGGTATTTAGTATTATATCAGTTCAGTAGTTTTAGCGTGAAAGAATAACAAATCATTCTCAAAAATTTTCGAGTTTCTAATATTTTTGCTCGCTCATAAAAATAATGAATTTGTATTAAATGATACTAATTTAAACAAATTAAAGGTACTGTACCTTTAATTTGTTTAATACGTAACGCACGCAGTTTACGTATGATTACGGATAGTATATAAAGTGTTCGAAATGTCGGGTTTCCAAAAATGTTGTTACGAATACTAACATATACGTAATCGGTTAAAATTCATTTTATGCTAGAAAAAATCGCGAAGGCCAAACATCCTATTATAATTAATTAGTTTTTTCATAATTAATGGAGAAATCATTTCCTTTAATGCATATAGGAGATAGGTACGCGGGGAGGACAGAGAGGAGAGAGTGTACAGGCAGGCCAACGGAAACGTAAACATCACACACACAGACACCTCCTACAGTCCCACGATGGTCTCGTCTTGCTCATTGTATAAGAAAGCAAATTATTGTCTTAAATATGTACACTTAAAGTCAATTATAAAAAAATAATAACAAAAAGAAATATTAGTGTAAATATTTGCATATTATGAGTATGAGTATGAGTGCAGTGTGTGAGGAGCTGTGTCGTATGTAGATTATAGCACGATTACGTGTCTATGTCTCACGATGCGGAATGTACTCCTATACTTGTACAGTGTACGAGTATTACAACTTTGTATATAAAATGAGTGAACAGTTAGAGTAATTGCTATAAGTGTCACTCTGAGGGGGAAGTGTCTGGCTGTCCATCTTTATTTATGTAAGCCAACTCATTTGATAAAGAGCTGGATTGTTAAATGTGTTCACTGAGTACATCAACAATATAATTCGTAGAGGGTAGGTCAGTCGTGTTTAGTGACAAGTATCATATAGATATGTAAAGTGTCCTCACCATGAGGCTGGTGTATCTGTCGGCGTCGCGTAGCCGCGGCACCTCTATGGCGGTGCTGGGGCCCCCCGCCCCCGCCGCACCCCCGTCCATCCCCGCCACGACCCCCACCGCCCCCACCACCCCCGCCGAGTCTCGCCCGCGTAGCGAGAGCAGCCTCATCTTCTGAAAATTATAGACAATACTTTTCGTAAAATATTATATGTATACTATTAAGTATTATCTTTTCATGTTTAAAGTCAATGCGTGGTATAAATTTGCAAAGTTGATTAAAGATTTAATCTGAAAATAATTACTAAATATGCATACACATAATTTGTGTAAATATCTACTATATGAATGAACACAACAATCCCTACTATAATAATAACCTCTTCCATTTTGTCCTTCTCTGCGAGGAGCCAGGCCAGGGGTGGCTCGGGAGGCAGCTGCTGGCTCAGTGTGCGGTGTAACTGCTTTATTTTCACTGTGTCCACAAATGCACCCGCTGTGAGAGGTTTTGAGAGGTCTACTTCTTTTTTGTCGCTATGATTTTTTCTATACACATTAATATTGATTAAAAAATTACTCTTGTTTATGTATTAAAACATATCTTTTCTAATAAAATGTTCCTAAAACAGTAACAAATTTTATAAACAAAAAAATTAATGCATCAAAGAGCACAGCTTACATTAATATATTTCATTGCAATTATGTAAAATATACACACCTTGGACTCTCTTTAGGAAAATGATCACTTTTAATCATGATATTGTCACTAGTGGTCAGTACATTCTTATCAGCAAATTTCCTGTCCTCTGGTAGGATGGTCATCTTTGTCCTGTACACAACATCTATCTGAAGGGTTCCTATTGGTGTGTGCAGCTCACTCACTTTGATTGTTTTATGCTTCTCACCTGTTGACAATCATGTTGTTATAGCGATAGGCAATCAACTTGGTAAGAGTAATAGAAAGGACACATCAGTTTTATACTTCATAGTAATCATTACCTACCCAAGAGGTCCAGATTTGGTTTGCCACCATAGATTTTATGTGAAAGTTTATAAGATTCTTTGTTCTGCAGCCGAGATAATTTATAAGCTGGAGTAATCCTTGAAATGCTTAAGGTAGATTTGAGCATGATGCTCATCCGGTAGTAAATAGTGGACACGGAGCTGATGCCCGCGTCGCAGCCGGGCGTCATACGCACCGTCCACAGCTCCAGAACCATCTCGTCTCCATCATTAGTGCGCAAATATATTTCAATACACAACACATTAGTCAACGCCTCCAGCACTTCTCCATTTAGAACCCTTTTGGTGTCAGTGTTCACTTCTGGCACGTCCGGTATGGATAAATTAAACTAGGGACACACAGAGAGCACACTTGAGCACTAGTTACATATGTTTACAACACGCCACTCACTCAACAATAACAATAGAGTAGTGAAGCTTACCCACTGCAAGCTGGTCGGCGACGACGGGGGACCTTCGTCTGAGGGTTTTATGAAGTTACAATCGTGAGCAATTTTTTTTCCTTGTCTACTTTGCACAACAATCTGAGCAATTTTTAATGTTAATATTTTTGTAAATTTAAATAATTTCACTCGATCTTGAACGTCCGCGTTCGAAGTGGCCATTTTAATATTTCTCATTTAAAAGATTAATAAATTGAATCTCATCGAACAATACGCATTTTACACAAATAAGCGAGATAACATTTTGATATTTTTCTGTGTTATTTACAAAGTTTCACTTATTTATCTATCAAAATATGATATATAGTGAAAATGATATGTAGAAATCAATTAATCAATAAAGAAAGGCGATCTTAAGCTATTTTTACTAATCATATCGTCAGTAATGGTCAATATTGAATAAGTTCCAATAGGTTCACTACACAGGTTCACTATGCGATAGGCAATAGACAGCGCGCAGTACGTACTACGTACTAGTCGCCACAGACTATCACTACATTATTAACCTGACAGCTCATTAGAGTACAGGATATTCTACTCCTCCGTATCTATTTTTATTTTTTACATTAAAAATGATATTTCTCACTTTTTGCTTATAATATATATTTATTTAATTAATGTAAATAAAATGTATAGTAACTTTTAAATGTAGTTATATTATTTTAGAACATGATTATATTTTGAGTAGTAGTCACACACTAGCGAATTGATACAAAACAATATAAAAATAATTACAAAAATTTCAGACCATTTTTCTCTTCTCATTGAATTAAAACTGTCAAAGATCATTATCTCTGCTATCATAGCTTTATGATAATGAAGTTCATAAATATACAATTTGTGCTAATTACAAATTCAATTTCGCTATAGAGTTGTGTTTGTCATTATATAACTCTATTTATATCATAATTTTCAAACTTATATTATTTTAAATTGTAAAAATAGATTAGTTCTTCTTCCTCTTTTTTTAGTTTTCTTCTTCTATTCGGTTAAATCTACTAATATTATTCATAAAACGGCATTTTTATGAAAAAAACAATACAATAAAAATAATAATAATAAATAATTCGACTATAGACGTGAAAATCTTGATGAGAAAGTCATGTTTGTCAATCAATACCAATAAACAAGAAGAAGGTTGGAAATTGGTAATCATCAAGATAGCTTATAGGCGACATTGTTTTAGATATCAAATTACACCACGTCAGTTAGACTTTAGGTTACCTAATTTTCCAATTACACCTCACACGAAAATGTCGGTAGCTTCAGTAAACTAAGTAGCATATGTCACATCCGGTAATCGGTATCCCGCACCCCCTTTGGTATTCCACAAGCACTGATGTCGTTTCCGACTCCGAGGCGCAACATTCAAATAGACATTACATGTCGGCAAGATAGATAACTACATTCATGTACGATTTGATCGACATTAATAATTACTCTGTACTCGTAACTCAGTACTCTATACACATCAATAATAAAATCTCAGTGTTGTAGTAATCTTATTATGTCAATGCATCTGTGATGCAAATTAAATTTAAAAGTCCAGCTACTTTCTTGTGTAAGGTGCTAATTTGAAGCTTGCTAGCTACAAGTCACGATTTCGTGACAAGAGACGATAACTTAGAGCCCAGCCTGGAGAGATATCGGCCCGGAGTGCCGGACTCCGGACTGCATGGTAATCATTATTAATCATACGAATATATGTATCAATATTTTTCGATTTAGCTTACTTCGCATTTTAAACATAAAATATAGGTTCGTTTTGTCAATGTAGATATATAAAGTAAATACCGAGTAATTCTCATTTACATAGTATAACTGCAATGTTTGCTATTATCGATCGCAATGATGGGTGCCATGAAAGTCACATAACACTTAGCTCTGTATGTGTTTAGGGCATATTTATTAGTAAAAAGTTAAAAATAATTATATTTCATTGCAAAAAACATTATTAATATTATTAAAATCGATTTAATAGTTTTAATGTTTAACTTAAAATGTTTTCGTCGTAATATTTTTATCGCGGAGGTATCAATTTTGGCGGCCTGCCGCGTCGCTCGCATTTACTTCATCCACCAGCACCACCTCCTGTGGGGATGTTCTTATGCACGAAAACATGTTATATGTGTACATACAAACCCATGGGAAATCAAGGAGTAGATAAATAAAACACAATGTACATAACGCTTATTAAAACTTATTTATTCTTAGATCGATGCGGCTTCAGTTATTTCGTTTTGCGATATAAAAATATAACATTTGTAAATATATCATATACGGTGTCAGTCGCACGGCTTAAAGTACCATTCTCCATTATATAACAACTTTAAACAAGTAAAACAATGTGTATGATTATATAGCTCCACTCTGTATCAACTATACTCGTATTACTTTATTATTATATTATAGTATAGTCTATAACTAAAACGCTAAATTGACGTGTTTGGTGTCATCGTGTATAACAAATAGTGTCTCTCCTAACGTATGACAGCGCATCATACTCGTATGACAACTAATAAGGCAAACGTTGTAAACGATACATTGCATTTGCTGATGCAGCACAATTGTCAACAAACTTTATTACTTTAATATTGTATAATTTTCTAGCGATAATACTATATAGTACTCTAAAATAAATGTAACGTGTGTGTTTACCGTATTGCGCAGTGACAACTACAGTCGGCTAGCGTCTCGCCGTGCCCCCGGGCGAGTCCCCGTCCCGTCCCGTCCCGGATGTGGGGGAGGGGGCGCACCGCTCGCTAGCTGGGCCGGAGCGGGGCGGGGGCGGCTGCGGCGGCGGACGCGGACGAGGCGGGGGCGGCGCGCCGACAGCCTGGGAAGTGGCGACAAAGCGAGTGTTATTCGGGTGGCGGCAGGCCGAGGGTCTTCCGGACCAGTCGCTCTGCTATTTTGTTAAACTGCTCGCGGTCTTCCCTCCACATTTTTGCAGCGTCTACGTTGGCACCGCTCTCGTCATTCGGCTCTAAATAATTATTTGAAAGTATAATTTATATGCGCACAAAACAGATGGCCGAGTGGAGTAGATGGAAAGTGGAGACGTCGCACAACGTACCGGCCAGCATGCTGACGACGGACAGCAGGATCTTCTCGACGCTCTGCACGGGCGACCAGCGCTCGGCGCTGCTCTCGTAACCCATGGGGTCGTCGCCAGGCGCGTGTAGGATGGAGATGCACACGCGCCCGTCCGCGTATATGTTCGGGTGAAACATTTCGCATATGAACTGCATCTTTGGGGGACTCAGGGGGTAGTCCGGCGGAAACACCAATTTAGCTGGAAATATACCTCCTTCAAAGCAAGTGCCTTCTGGTCCTCTGAAAATAAATAGAATCTCTAAATATGTGTCATATTACATTATCTTTGATAAATATCCAAAAAGTATTTTTTATGGATCATATAGAGCCTAAATTAGTATATTCGATTTGCAAGTGTGACATGTATGAGAAAATATAACTGTAACCACTCAACTGTAACACAATCAATCATCACCTTGTTATTGAAGACACCTAACATCAAGCACAATTGGCCACAAAGATCCTTCAAGAAGATCAATGTTATGCTTGTTCAAGCAGTCACAAGTGAGGACAATATCAGATGCTCAACAACATCAAACAGAACTTCATTTAAAATTCTCACCAACAACTAAACTATAAAATTGTATCAAAATATGCACAGTCATCTTCATATTCATTGCATTGAACATAACTTGTCTTCTGCAACATAGTTTGAATACTCAAACAAAACTGCAAGTGCAAAGAAAGTGTTCCTTCAGAAAGGGGATGCTGTGGTTGTCAGCCTAGTGTCAATTTTATGTCATATATTGTATCAGATCACATTCAAGAAATTTTTTGTTTTAATTTCAGAATACACACATGAAAGGTAAAACCTTGCACCAAAATATTTAGTACTTTGAGCATTATAAATTATTTTTTTATAACAGGACAATACTTTACATGTAGTAAAATTCTGTTGTACTTCTCTACGGCAGTGGTACTATTCATTTTGGAAAGCTGACTTGTGTAGATATACTTGACTGTATTTTTGAGTTTTACAATTTTGTTTTCCACAACACCAGACAAGCATATTCTTAAAGTAGTATTGTAATAGTTGACAGAGTCTTGCTTAAGTGCATAGACCCATAGAGACCATAGACCATAGAGTTACAAGATTAAAAAAAAATAAAGGAAAAAAAGGATTTGTAAATGAGATGATTTTTTAAAGGTTTTTGACAAACAACAGAATTATAAAATAACTAAAAATGCATATATTTATTATTCATTTCATGGCATTTCTTTATATATTCATAATTATATCATTTTGCTATTTTCATTTCAAATTGATGCAGGTGATCTTGTTTTGTTTTGGTATTTAACAAATATACAAACGTTATCAGAGCCTCCCATTCAAAGAAATTTTCTTCATTTACAGGTCCTGCTATAATGCCCTCTGGTGGATTCAGTGTGAGTTCTGAAAATAAGTTTTAATAAATATAAATGTTTACTATTCCCATATCTGAAATCTATTATTTTATTTTTTTTTATTTTAAATATGTATTAAATGCTTTTGACAAATATTATTAAATGTGTACATATAGAATGTTGTTTGTTTGCTATATATATATATATATATTTAAAACTGTTATTAATGTGTGCTTTGGTTACTGATTAGCAGGTTTGAGGTAAATGGTAATAAGGAATATAAATAACCTTTTCTTTATTTGACATTATTTGGTGTGAATATTTACAGCTAACCATTAGCGATAATTATTATATTAACGATTGATTACATTAAGTATAAAAAAATATTACCTGGATATAACACGTATTTATCGTTGGCCAGTATTAAATATACGTAAATGGGGTAATTTTAAATTATGATGGATTAATATGTAAACATAACTTACGTTTATACTCGGCCATTAGCCTTCTCAAAGCCGACCCAGCCATCATTACGGAAGACTTTTTGTTTAATAAATATTCATTAACAATATAATAACTACTAAACCTACTAAAGCTAATCTCACTAATTAGGAAAAAACTTAATAACTATATTAAAGATATTATTGCTTTACGTTAAAGTTTGATTGCACCACACGGGCACATGTCAAACTGTCAAATTTGTGGTGTTGGTAGTTGTACTCGTACTACACAAGTACGAGTACCAACACTATAAACTTAGTTACCAAAGAGTATGCAAGTTGTAGTGCGTCATCTAAGTACACTGCTACAGTACTCTACAAATAAACGTTTCTGTATATAGATATTTTTGAATAAAAAATCTATGGTATTTTTGATTTTACGCACATGTAAAGATTCGAAAAGTATCTCAAGATCGTTTCTGACTCGATTTTTTTGGGAATACCGTTAATGACGACACGTAACTGTCGTTCTTCGTCTAGGGCATATGAGTGAAACCAGCAAGACACTTAATATGATATTTTTTGTAATAATTTAAATTAAACTTCAAAATAATATTATTAGGATCATTTTATTAAAAGTGTACAATAATATTAAAAGTAGTAAGTAGTATTTATCATAATTTTCGAAAGCAAATCCGTAGAAGAATAAAAATTTGTACTAGATTTTAAATTTTATTTTAAAGAATGCTAAAAAGATATTTAGTCTTTACTATCATAATTTGTATTAAACTCTCAGCAGTATTTCCAAATTTTACTAATCACAAAACTGCCACAATATTGGCATCTGTTAACGAGAATTCAGGCCATATGGAAAAAAAAAACAACTGTTATAAATGTGATTTATGAAGTACATATGTAAATAAATAATTATATCCCCATCGTTATATACTTGTAGAACTTAGAATTTGTGTGTAGCTATGTTATGTGTAATAATTAATAGACGTAATTATTTTTGGTAAGTTTATTAATTAATTACATGAATTACTAATTAATTACATGAATTTCCATATAAATCGAAATGTTGCCCACTTTTACAAAGTTATCAAATTAAATCTAATCTTTATTAAAAAAACAAAATGCCAGGACCTTTTTTTACTTAGATAAGTCCCTTTGTGTATCCCTGGTAAACGTTTTATATAACTTATTTCATCTATCTTCTGTCTATATTAAGTCAGTAAAAAAGTGTGTCTATGCTATGAATATATTTATGAAATAGCAGCTTAGGGTGAAGTAAAAAGAATTTAGAATATGAATCTGTGATTTTAAAATATTTTGTCTGTCCGCTAGTTTGTTTGTTTGTTTGTTTATACGCACACATCTTTTACTCTACTGGATTTGTATGAAATTTTCTATTGTGTAACTATTAGATCAGGGCAGGACTTTACTAGACTGGCAGGCTATTGTTTCGAAAAGTGGAACACCTAATATACTAATAGAACCATAATGGACCAGCAAAACTATGAGGAATTCAGAAAAGCCGCCTTAACAAAATTATGTAAATGAGATCAAAATGTATTTAATTTTCCCACAGGGGCGTGTTTAATGTAATTTTAAGTAAAAGGAGTATCAGTGAAATTGTATGGAAAGAAAGTAAGATAAAAAAATTGTCGCAACATGTTCGACTTAGTACCGATTACCGAATTATGTTTGGTCCCTCCGCAGAAACGGTAAGCAACTGCCTTAACATTATCAATATTAAGTATATTGATGGTGTATGCCATATTTTATATATAAAACATATTTTAAATAAGGCGATGAATTTAATCATATTTTCCACAGTTGGTGAAGGACCTAAACCTAGAAGGTAAAACTAGCTTGGTAACCGGCGGAAGCGGCGGAATCGGAGCAGAGATTACACGATGTTTGAATATGAGAGGTTGCAGAGTACTAATGGCTTGTCGTAATCTTTACAAAGCTAATCAAGTTGCTAAAAATGTGTGCACCAACAAAGATCTCGTCACATCCTATGAACTCGATCTAGTATCACTGGCATCCGTGAGACGTTGTGCTGACAACATCATCAAAGAACAAAAGTTACTACAAAATTTGTTAATAATTAAGTACTTGCCAACTTTTATAGGCACTCTGACCACGAATAACATGTAGATGTTGAATTATTGTCTCTTAGTATTATTAGATGTTAACATAAATTAGTCTTAAAATTGTATATTTTTACCGTTTTTAGAAAAATTGATATAGTGATTTTAAACGCAGCAACGTTTGGAATACCATGGACATTAACAGAGGACAAACTCGAAACTATATTTCAAGTCAATTTTTTTAGTCAGTATTATTTGTTAGTATGCATTAGAAGCATTCTATCTTCTGACGCACGAATCGTGATCACTTCGTCGGAGTCGCACAGGTTCTCACTTTTATATTCATTTTAACATGTAATTATTTAAAAGTAATTATTATTTTGTCATATCATTTTATTTCCTATGCGTACATTCATATTAATAGTTGCAAAGCTATGAAAAGTATTATAGTAAGAGAGAAATAGGAAATATACTGGAATTTAGAAAAGATAATAAAGTGTTACTTTTTCAAAAATAGTACCAGTACCAGTAGCCAGTAGTAAAGTTGTAACGAATGTTTAGTTTTAACTACTACGCCTTTACAACACATCGGCAGTGGCACGATGGTACACAACTAACGATACTCTTAAATCCTCTTGACGCTCGACACCTATGGCATCTCTATTTCACTTCCGCTACAAATTGGTCAAAATATAATTGGTCCACAAGGCACAGGTATAGAAAGTCTGACAGTAGGACTTAAACAATGTTATTTTAGCCTCGTTGCTACAGTAAACGCAAACCTGTGGGCAAGCCTGTTACATCTGGCAGCAAGTGACCTTCGTTCACGCTCTATGTCTGCGTTGTCTCTGAAATCCGCGGAAATGAAATGATCCAGATATTTAAAGAGTTTAACTCGTCTCAACTGTACCCCGTTTAGCTTTAAAACTGGTTCATACTTCATTACCCTTCCGCCGACCCCAAAGACCATGTACTCACTTTTCTTTACATTATACGTAAGGTCATTTTTTACCGCATAATTTTCACACATTTGTAATTGTGTTCTAATTGATCCAACTGTCGGACCCAGCAACACCATGTCATCCGCATAACTGAGATTATTCACGCACACTTCATCAACCCAGCATGCGACCTTTCTGCTGCTGAGTTCCACAATCAGCTCATTCACATATAAATTGAACAGCTTAGGTGAGGTAATACCCCCCTGCCTCACTCCGCACTCCAACCTATAAGTATCCAATGGCGTTACGCCGCACCTAACACAGTTTTCTTGGTCTAAATACCAAAACCTTAACAAAGAAATCACTTCAGGCTGCTTCCCGAAGCTTCTTCCACAGTATGTCGTAAGCCACAAGATCGAAAGCTCTAGAAAGGTCCAGGAAGCAGGCATACACCGGTGTTCCTCTACTCGTGTAGTATTGGACAGTATGCTTTAGACACAAAATAGCACTCTCCGTTGAAAGATAAGGCATGAATCCGAATTGTGGGTCATGTATATTTAAACATTGAGACAAATTTTGGTCTATCAGACTGTCGAACACCTTAGCAAGTATTGTAGCTAAAGATATCTGTAGTTATTTTTATCAGAAATATCTCCTGTCTTATTCTTAACTACAAACTATTTTGTATTTCTCGCTTCTCTTAGCTTCACACTTTATACCCAGCGGTAGGTATAGTCAGAGAGATAATGTAAATGTTTTATAGGAGTAGCTCATTTGTAATTTTTGACGTAATTATTTTTTTTTTAATTAATTGTTTTTTTTTATACCACGACGGTGGCAACAAGGCACACGGTTTGACTGGTTCACTTCACAAAATATTCTTTACTCTCACTTCATAGCAGCGTCTATGTATATTTACAACTACTAGTATGAACTAACCACCCGTCTACATTACAGACATCTAAAATTGGTTTCATCTCGTCTACTACTAGATGACGTCTCACTACCTAAAGACAAATATACATCCATCAAATCGTATAACATATCTAAGTTCTGTGGCGTATTGCTAATGCATTACTTGAACTGCCAATGGAGAGATTCACGTAAATCAATATTTTGTGCCCATCCTGGATCATTCATTAAAACCGGATTGTGTCAGAACTGGTGGGCTTACGAAGCACTATATACGATAATGTCACCGTTTTCCAAGAGTATCGTAAGTTATATAATAACATATCTAATTGGAAATTAATTTGAATTTAATATTTTTGTAAATGTAATAATACACTTTTTTAGAGACAAGGTGCTAGTACAATAATCTATTGTGCCACGTCTCCGGAACTCGAACAAACGAGAGCTGCTTATTATAAAAATTGCAAACGTTGCGAAGAAAGTCATTTAGCTAAAAATTTGCCTTTAGCATTTAAATTTCACAACTTGATTATAGATGTACTTCGTGAACGAGTTGGTAGTTTTGATAAGGTGGTCAGTGCAGAGTGTGATATATCTTAAGGAACTCTATGATAATAAATTTCGCTACTTATATAAATAGTATGTCTTTAATTTTTTATTATTAAAAGAATAAATTGAACAGCAACAACACCAGAGTGTATGTCAGCTGTCACCTGTCAACTGTCAACACTCGCACACATACGCACACACCGTACAAGTCGTACAAGCTATGTTTATAGTAAAACGGAGCGCGCTCGCGGCTCGGCGCTACTGTCTTCACCAAGTCCCGAGTGTGACACTGGTCAAACAGCAAACTGCATCGTAGCTGTACGCCGATACACTTTCGACGTACTTCTCGAGTATTTCACTGGCTCATGCCCGTTGCTTATTATTGAAACGAACATCTTTTCTACTTTTCTCACTTTCATTGAATTCATCTAGAGGTGAAGATAAAATATTAGAAGTATGTCGGTAACAGGTGTATAAATAATAACCAACAAGGTACTGTTATTTCAGTACCCACGTAACTATTTCTCGCTCTAAGTGTCCGTAGTTGGTGCTAAAATTGACTTCGAGCAAATACAGGTTAGTAAATAATTAGTTCGTAAAAAATATGATGGCTTTGAAATTATTTCCTTATTTTTTTATTTTTTTTTACGTTTTCTAATTATTTAAGCGAATATCATTTAATTATATGAAGAATGTGTTTTTTATTATTCAATGGTGAAAATTCTATAATAGTAATATTTTGTAATATGTATTTATAATACTAGTAGTGTATCAGTCCACGTATATAATATTATGTAGAACGCTGTCGCGTTCACGGATTAGACTTTGACACCGCGCTCGGTGGTGTGCGTGTGCCGTTGCGAATGTGTACGTTCACTAACGCGAATGTTTTTGGAAGTTGGAACGATTTCACAAGTTTTATTTTATAAAAAGCTACCCACTGAAAATATACACTTGCTATATTTATGAAAATATATGAGGAATTACTTTTGTCACATTTTAGACAACATTGCGTACAGAAAGCACCAACTATTTATGACGTATTTATAACATCATAGTCATATTTTATAATTTTACTTAAACATCATGATGTAAGTATCCACCTTTTACTTAGTACCCTTGTTAATTTTCAGTGTATTAGCAATTGGTTTTGATGTTATAATAAATTTCAATTAGTGCTTCTGTTAAATGTATTACTTAGATAATGTTATGTCTAGGTATAATACACACTATGTCTGTTATTTATTAATATAATTTGATAAGAAGAGTAGGGTGGAATAGAGTATAAATCTAGAGAACTTTATTCAAACCAAATTTGAAATGCTTCATCTCTATAATTTGTTACTTCCTACTGGTTCATGTTATCTGCAAGGCCGCTACATACTGATTAGAAAACAATGCTAATACTTGAATATATCATTATTTTGTGTTTTTTTTTTTGTAAAATTAAACAGTACTTCATTCAATTTAAAAAAGTACTTTAAAACTTGAAATGTGTATAATGCTTTAGTGATTGATTGTTTGATTATAAATAAATACAAAAGTCTTTTGAGGTTTACATGAATTGTAGTTCTTTTTTTGTCTTTCTCTGGCATGGTCCCTCAAAGAACTTATATCCCAAATACTGATGTTAAATAAATAAAGATATTTTATGAATTTATATAAATAAAAATTAAAAGGTTTGATGATACTCTTTCTGTACTCATTTTCATTTGGTCATTTTAAAACGATATATTCCATTATTCCATTTGTAAAGAGTAATAATGAAAATACTAATTTTATTTATGAAAATGTAAATATTTCTTATCCAGTAACTTAGAACTGAAGTGCCATTCTTTATCTTGCTACATATGGAGCTTTTATAGTGTTAATATGCAGTCATAACATAGACACAGCTGTGATAGATACTTATATATAACTTTTTATATTAACATTGATGACCATGTGTGGCTGGTGACAGTTCAGAGCTCAGTGTGTATATTTATTGTGGTTTCGAAATCAAAACATTTTAATTATTATTTGCATCACTTAAAAACAATAATTTTGCAAAGCAATATAATATTATTTTTCTCAAAAGGCAAGTAACAAGAGGTTTAGTTGCAGGTGGTAAGTGAAGATGGCGGAAGCGCATTCAGCGGTCGCGTTCTCGTTCGCGATCACGCACGACGGCTGGGATGTGAACTTTGACCGTGAAGTGCTCTACCTCGTGTGGGAGTCCGGACTCCGCTCCTGGAAGAAGCGCCTAGCACGCTTCACTGTAAGTAAATATCCAATATATATTTTAGTCAAATTATTTGCTTTAGTGTTTATTAGTCAAGGTGGAGATAGACCACGCTGCGTCGTCATCGTAAGCATAAGGAGAATAATTATTTTAATGGACCACAATAGCCAGCATCCACAATTGAGCGATGGCTTCTCAGAGTAGAGGTGGATATTCTAAGAATAGTGCGCGGAAACTAGCACTAAATAGCTGAGGGTGTCGACATATACTCGTTTGTTGTTTCCTTTTGAAAACTGTCTCCTGACTGGCTAAATATTTATGCTTAAGAAATTGTACAGACGAGGGCAATATGTAGTAAGTGTTTTTATCATATATATAAAATTGTAAACCTCTTAATAAATACTTACGAGTATATTTTAATAAACGTAAATTGGCGTATTGTTTTGGGCAAGCAGAGATGTCTGTGCTGTAAGTGGTACAGTTAGATTAACAACTCATTATCTGTACCTACTTTACAAATTTGTGCAGTAATTATTTATTTTAATTATATTATCAATTAAGATTCCATAGTATATTGCCTTATCTGCTATTGTAGCCTTGTCAAGTACATTTAGTGGCAGGAAATAAAAAAGTGTGCTGCTACGACAATAACTGTATAACGATTATATTTGTGGACTAATTTGTATTATTAAGAAGATGAGTACAGTCACTGCGTCTACTGTGTCTGTTCTGTCAGTACGGACTATATAAAAGTAAATTGTAATCGAGTCCTGTAATGTAATAATAATGTTTGTCAATGACACGTATTTTCTCTAAACGTTTCAATGACGACTCGAAACCTTGAACCAATTAGGAGCCGTGTGGGGAGACGCGCTACGCGCTAGACTGCTGTCAGTCTCAGTGAGTAGTGTGTAACGTGGCACGTGGCAGCCGGCGCCCTTATCAGCCGGCCCCGTGCGTTGACACACTATTAGGGTCGGCTGATGTTCAGCTTGTGGCTCGCAATCATTTTAACTCAACTTAATGTCAACTAAACTTCACTTATCCGATTAAGACGCCACTACTTTTTCTTGTGTTTACGTTTGTTATGGATTGCCTTAAATATGAAGGTGATCTCAATTACTGCATAAAATACCTTTTAAAATTTTGGTATTGTTTGTTTTAATTGATCTAAATCCAAACGAATTTAACTATAAATGCGAAGTTAAAAGTGAAAAGATGTCTCGGATGTAAGGAGATTGACTTTAAAAATAAATGTCAGCGTTGATTCCCAAATGTTGCCTTTGTTATGCTTAATCACGATAAACCATTGATTTAAGTAACAGTTGACGTATATGTTTGATCGACGAAACATAAAATGACTTATCTAATATATGTTTTGTTATTATAAGATAAATAAGCCCTGCATAGATTTATTTTTATAATATACTGAGATACAGGACTCGCTATTAAGATACTGAGCTTGAAATTAAATGTGAATCCATTGAGATTATCAATTGTATTTATATTTGAAATTTTACATGGAAACATATCATGAAATTGACCAGAAAACGTTTTGCGTTGACCAAATCAATGATAAGATTTTTCTCATTATATGATGTATCATATAATCTAAACGCGCAGCTACTTCATGAAATGGTCGATCTTATTTCACAAAATAGTTAAATTATTATATTAATGATCGAAAGAGGTGTTTAACCTTAATAAATAAAATCGTCTCTCGTGTATATAATGACTTCGTAACACATTCTGGGTACCTTATTTTAGGATATGGACAAAATAATAAATGTTCACTATTCAAAGATATGAACAGATTCAGTCGGTATTTTAATGGAATGGTACCAGTTCAGATATGTTCGATATCAGTTCTAAGATATGACCTCGACTTATATTATTGTTATCCAAGTAACTACCGCTACTGTTAAAACGCTTATTCACATGTCATACATAGACATTAGAAGTATAATTTTCATTTCAATTTTCAAATAATTATATAGTTGCTGTAATAAATATAATTGCTCAAGTAACTGAAACTATTTATGATTTGTTAGCGGACAACACGGACAACGGGACTAAAACCTAACTTATACAAATAAAATCCTATTATATTATAAAATTCATAATGTTTTATAGAGTGATATTAAAGAATGCCGCTAATGTTGTATGAATACTAACAACGACTAGTTTTTCTGCTGTATCGTTTCCTCCTCGTCATCATAAAACTGTAATTATTTGTACACTCAGCTGCCTTTATTTTTTTTATTAATTTCAATTATTTTATTAAGATTTCGTAAGATAACGAAGTGTCTTAACACTAGGTTCTTAGGTGCCCTCTGCCTACCCTGCTATATGCGGGATATAGCGTGAAGCTAAAAAAAAACAACCTTTATTATTGGAACGATGATCATTTACAGTTTTCATGAATATATTTTTTACCTACAACTTTATTATCACAATTAAAAAATAAAAAGAAAGTTATAAAATAATACTAATTTTAATAGTGTATTCAAAACTAATGTAGTTATAGCAACTAGACGTTATCGCAAATAATATCTGAAATGTACTATTTTACACGCAATTCACTACCGACCCGTCACCGTGCACTCGCACTGTGCCTCGGCCCTAGGCACTAGGCAGTCTGTAGCCGGTACATGTGTACTAACTATAAACACATCTGGCATATCAATTTGATTGTGCAGTAATAGGAAATTATATAGAATAAAATACCTTTATACAAACTATAAGTTGTGTACAAAATAGGTGCCCTCTTTATTTACAGGTATTTTATTATTATTTTTTCTAATTTTTTTCTTTGTAAGCAAAGATTAAGAGACTCGTACATATAAAGAAGTGCCCTTGATTTTCTTGTCTGAAATAATTGCTTACAGAGTTAAATTATTAAAGTACTGTTTTTACGTTTTTATGTTTTAATATTTAGAAGTAAATATTATAATGTAGCCGCTCGTACCTTATGTCATCCCTGCGTGGACTATAAAAACCTCAGATTTGGTTTTCGTAGGAATTTCCAGAAGTCCCCTCTTCATTGCAAATTTCACCTTTCTATATTGTAATATCTGTGGTATTTTTTCATTGTATTTCAATCATTCAGTAATGGAAGTTTTATATATTAGTAATGTGAACATTGTTTTACATATGTTTTGCGTTGGCATTGCAGAACAGCGTCCACAATGGCGTGTACCCCGGACACCTGCAGTCGCTGTACTTCCTGTGGACGGTGCTGGTGGCGGCGCACTTCGGTGGAGTTAACATACCCTTCGGACTGGTACAGAAAGTGTTAACTATATTGCCCGGGTGAGTAACTTAGAGTTCACTCTTCGGACTTAGCTCAGAGACGATTAGGTTACAGAGTGGATGTCCTAACGTAAGTGTTTGTTCAGGGAGTCGTCGATGTGGCAGGTGATCGCGTGTTTGCTGGCCGCGCTCACTATGTGGCTGACCGTCATATTCTTCATGCGCTATCTGTTGAAAATACTCCTCATGTACAAGGTAAGGCCGGTGTCGACTGTTGTGTTGACTGTTAGGTTGCGAGGTCGGTGAGTCTTGCTATGATCGGTTATTTCATGTATGTGTGCAGGGGTGGATGTACGAGTCGCGGGCGCCGGGCTCTAAGGTGTCGCTACGCACCATGTTGTGGGCCAGCGTGGTGAAGGTGCTCTCCGGATGGAACAAGCCGCGTCTCTACAGCTTTCAGGGCTCACTGCCGCGACTGCCGCTGCCTTCTGTCAAGGACACTATGCGTCGAGTGAGTACATGCGTCGAGTGAGATATCGATCACATACATCTTATCATCCCTCATTTAATTCACATATAATTAGACAACATTTATCAATAATACTTATCAATCAGATAATCATCTTATCATACTTTATTGAGACAATAAAAAAATCTATGCAATGAATTGACTTGAAAACCTGATTGTAGTACCTTTTGAGCGTGCGGCCGCTGCTCGACGACGAGAACTATTCGCGCGTGGAGCGCCTGGCGCGCGAGTTCGAGCAGACCATTGCCGTGAAGCTGCAGCGCTACCTGGTGCTGAAGTCGTGGTGGTCCAGCAACTACGTGTCGGACTGGTGGGAGGAGTACGTGTACCTGCGCGGCCGCTCCCCGCTCATGGTCAACTCCAACTTCTACGGTACCGACACGCTGCTGCGGCCCACGCGCGTGCAGACCGCGCGCGCCGCCACCATCATCCACTTCTGCCTCAAGTTCCGGCGCCTCATCGAGCGCCAGGAGCTGGAGCCCATCATGCTGCAGGGCATGGTGCCGCTGTGTTCGTGGCAGTACGAGCGCGCGTTCAACACGGCGCGCGTGCCCGGCGCGGAGTCGGACCGGCTCGTGCACTACCGCGACGCGGCGCACGTGAGCGTGCAGCACCGCGGCCGCTACTACAGAGTGCCCGTGTACGCGCGCGGCCGCCTGCTCGCGCCTGCCGAGATCCAGCACCAGCTGCAGCGCATCGTGCAGGACGCCGCGGCCGCGCACCCCGCGGAGGCGCGGCTGGCAGCGCTCACGGCCGGCGAGCGCACGCACTGGGCGCGCGTGCGCCGCGACCTCTTCCAGCGCGGCCCCAACCGCGCCTCGCTGCACGCCATCGAGCGCGCCGCCTTCCACGTCTGCCTCGACGACGCAGAGTACGGCTTCGACGAGGCGGACTCCTCCAAGCTGGACGCGTACGGCCGCGTGCTGCTGCACGGCTCCGGCTGCGACCGCTGGTTCGACAAGTCCTTCAACCTCTGCTTCAGCACCAACGGATCTGTATGTACACATCACCACCACTCACCACACGAAACTACATTACACTCATATGTCTTGAATATTGTAAATATATCGAAAAATTGTATTGTTTCAGGTGGGTTTCAACACGGAGCACACATGGTATGTATTTGCGAGCTTCAATTTTGAGTGACTTTTGTTAGTTGTGTATGCACGAGTAGACATTTGGTTGTTGTTTGTGGCCGCAGGGCGGACGCGCCGGTGATGGGGCACCTGTGGGAGTACGTGATCTGGTCGGAGCTGGAGCACGGCTACGACGCGAGCGGTAACGCGCTGGGCGCCGTTCAGGAGGACACGCCGCCGCCCGCGCCCGTGCGCCTGCAGTGGGAGTTCCCCGAGCCACTAGTGGCCGCCATCGACGAGGCGCACGGCGTGGCCACGCGGCTGCTGGACGACGTGGACCTGCGCATCCTCATGTACAAGGGGTACGGCAAGGGGTTCATGAAGAGCTGCCGCGTGTCGCCGGACGCGTTCCTGCAGATGGTGCTGCAGCTGGCGTACTTCCGCGACGCGGGCCGTTTCTGCCTGACGTACGAGGCCAGCATGACGCGGCTGTTCCGCGAGGGGCGCACGGAGACGGTGCGCTCGTGCACGCTGGAGAGCGCGGCGTGGGTGCGCGCCATGCAGGACGCGACCGCCGCCGTGCCCGCCCGCATGGAGCTGTTCCGGCGCGCCGCCGCCCGCCACCAGCTCGGCTACCAGGACGCGATGGCGGGCCGCGGCATCGACCGACACCTCTTCTGCCTCTACGTCGTCTCCAAGTACCTCGAGCTCGAGTCGCCCTTCCTGCAGGAGGTGTTCAACGAGCCCTGGCGCCTCTCCACCAGCCAGACCCCCCACGGTAAACGCCTCGCACTCCGTCACTTCGTACTACAACACACCATACAGCACACAACACACGTTACTTATATATAGTAATCACACACAGGTCAGACCAACCTTCTGGACTTGAAGAAGTACCCGCGGTGCGTGAGCGCGGGCGGCGGGTTCGGCCCGGTGGCGGACGACGGCTACGGTGTCTCGTACATCATCGTGGGCGAAGACATGATCTTTTTCCATGTCTCCAGCAAGATCAGCTGCCCCATCACCGTATGTTCACTTCCTCATTTTACATTTACACATTGATACCTTATTCTCACAGAGTATATTTGTCCCACAGAGTTCTTCTAACTTCGTGAAGCAGATCGAACGTTCGCTACAAGACGTGCACGACCTGTTCGTGGAATACAAAAAACTCAATAACGGCGTGAACAAGACAAAGAGCAAATAGTAGAGAGCGCGTGTCCGGTGTCGGTGTCGGTGTGTACTCTCGTCTTACTGCATATACTCGAATAGGTTACGCGGCGGCCGTTGTCGTCGTCGGTCGTTAAAGATATTTAAACTTGTTATAAATATTATATTTGGGTTCGCTGGGAGGTGGGGGTGTATTAGCCTACTGCTTAATTTCAATTTAGTATATAGTGTTATTTATTGTTTTCAAACTTGAATTATTAATACGTCACGATTGCTTTTATGTGCATTTTATGTAAATGTTTGAAGTGTTTTTTCAGTATTTTCTAAATCACATTTAAAAATAATCACAATTGTAATGTATATATTATGAATTATCCTTTAACTGGTCAAATATTGATATTTATTATACCTTGAATCAATGCACTGCATCACTTTTAATCTATTTGAAGATAACATACATGCAAGTTTACGACTCCTACGGGAGTCCGTCTCTGAGGTGCTGATGACGGAACAGATGTACAAATCTGATACTTTTATAATCTACTGTGGCCTTAAAATTTATCTTTGTTATATTATATAAGTAAGAAAAATGCAATTACTTTTAGAAGATTATACTCTTAATAAACAATTGTTCTGACTTACAGTTATTAATTCAATTTGTTACTTACACTTTTATAACAGTTTATTGTAAATAAAAGGATTATAATAAGTAAATACAATATAAGTATACACCTAACAGTACTGGCTTTTTTATTTTTTCCCATTATTTTAACCAAAAATAAGTAACGCATTAAGCTTTCTTCCAAAACAAATGAAAAAATATACTAGCGTCACATCATCTAGATAAAAATCTAGCAATCTATTAACAAATAATGTAAGAGAACAAGTTTTTTTTTTTTTCGAACGGATAAATATGCTGTTGACCCTAGCGGTCTTTACAGCGACACCGGGGGGGTGAGGGAAGAGGGTGCTCAGTCCCTGCGAAATGCAAGCACTAAATAACGAGAGGATGCCGACAGGCGCAAGGGCGTCCCCTGCGGGACTAGGACCTCGGCTTGCGAGAGTCGTGCGGGCGGGGGAGGGAATCCCTATTCTAAGCAAACCGATCGCGACATAAAGACGCGACCGGTGGTAATTAGATTAATCTGAGGGAGCCCTAACTGATGGACCTGGCCGCACCAAGGCGCGGGCGGGCCGTTATAAAGCCTGGACTTCGCCCTCGAATCCATCGACGGCGGTGTGAGTGTCGTGTGTGTGTGTAGCGTTGCTACCTACATATTTTGCGTTCGCGACCGTAATGGGGTCATCGGGGTCTAATAAGAGAACAAGTGATCTGGGTGACTTTATACAGTAACCACACTCACGCTAAAAAATTCTAAATTATTTTTACTGCCGCGATTTCTTATTCTTAATTCTTTTAATTTGAATAAATTTTGACAAAATTTTAATAATAAATTATTGACTGGTTAATTAACTATGAAGTTATGTAATATAAGTATATAATTTAATTATAATATTATAAGCGTTTTGGTTGTAATCATAGTTTTTGCTTAAAGATTGAAAATTTTAATTAATTATAAATACGGTAAGAGGTCGTAACTTCATTAATATTAATATAAAATTAATTACTTAAATAGTTTCAAAAAACCATAGTACTGTGTCTACTGTTGTATTCGTTTTAGTCTGTGTGCAGATGTCATGTCATCTAGATCCCAGTGATGACATTGGTCATCTGCAACCCGAGTTCCGACGTTTGTCAATTTATTTTCAATTATCAATAGCCTAGAGCATAAATACTTTTATCCTGTTACAAACCACATAACAATTCTATTTTTTTACATAAGCTAAAGACGCTACGATAAAGATAATGTGCGCTGTCTATTCCTGAACACTTTCACTAAAATATCCAATCGTCCAGTTGTTATTGTTCATAATATATAAACAAACGAGATATTTCTGTATGTTATCCTATTAATTAAGTGATTTATTATTAATTAAATTGCAAAGAGAATTATTACAAGAAGATGTTATTTTGTAAAAACTTTAAAGAACTTAGATAATGTATCATATACTTAGAGTTTTATTATACAGGTTATGGGTTGTTTCCACATTTACTTTGTTTTCTAGTGCCATAATATTTTGGTTTTATGGATTCTTCCTTGCCCTTAGCGTTTTCACCTTTGGAATATCAGGTATGACATTTATATATTTTTATAAAATAGTAATTTTATCCTTTAATATTTAGCATTTTTATTAATATTAATATATTACTTATATTATTATCAATTAAAATCCAAATTTATTGTTGTATGTAATTAGATGAATATATATGATTTATTAAATCAAAAATCTAAATGTAGATACCTTTTTACTTGAATAAATTCATTATCACAACTGTATTATATTGTATTGTATAGATCATATTGAGTAGATTGAAATTGAAGTACACTTGATGGATATAAAAGAAAAGAGTAACGTTGAAAAGAGTAATTTGTATAATTCAGTTGTATAATGTATATTAAATAAGGTAATAGTCTATTTGAAACAATACTATCATAAATGCTACCAGCACTTGTGACTATGCAACATGGTGATATCAACCCAGACAACTTATTTGCCAGCAGGAAGTATCTCTTGCCAATAAAACTAGCAAATTTAGTGTTTATATTAATACAAATTATTTTTTTGCTTTTATATATATATATTATAAATGTCACAGTTTTAGGGATTTTCTTTTACATGTACTAATTTATAACAATTGTCTTTTAGGTATACTGTACAGTGCTCAAGACCTCCTCCTGTATTTCCCTAATGATCCACCAGACTCTCGTGTGTTTATACTGCAGCCTAGTAATTATAAGTTGCCTTATGAAAGTATAAAAATAAAAAGTCGTGATGGATACAAAATTCATATGTTTTTGATCAAACAAGTCACTAACAGCAATCATGTCCCTACTATGATATTTTTTCACGGTAATGCAGGCAATATGGGGCAGAGGTTAGTTTAAACTTTATAACAATATATTTAAATCAATTATAGTGTAGTTGCAACAATAAATGGGTCCCCCTTTATTGTAGATTGTGGAAGTGAGGAAACATGAAACTTGAATATTTTGTTAATCTTAATATTTTGGCAATATTATTTACTCATAATGTTGATGATTATAACTTGACAACTCTCAAATATTTTTCAAATTTTAGGTTATCAAATGTGTCTGGTTTTTATCACAAACTAAATATAAATATTTTGCTGGTGGAGTACCGTGGCTATGGGCTCTCTGAGGGCTCACCATCGGAGCAAGGCCTCTACATTGATGCTCAGACAGCTTTTGATTATCTGATGCAGAGGAATGATATTGATCGTAGTAAAATTATAGTATTTGGAAGGTCCCTCGGTCAGTGATGCAAAATTTTTGTACATAACAATAAGTTACATTAAATAAAATAATTTATTTATGTATTTATGTGACATGCAGGCGGTGCTGTTGCCATTGACCTCGCATCGCGCATGGAGTATAAGAACAAAATCTGGGCTCTCATTGTAGAGAATACTTTCACAAGCATTCCCGACATGGCCAAGATACTGCTCAAGTGGAGGTGCCTCAACTGGCTGCCCATGTTCTGTCACAAAAACAAGGTACACCTCTTACTTAATATGTTGTTGTTATTGTTGTTGTATCGTTGTACTGACTGATGGTGTGGGTGTTGGTGTGTGTGTGTGCAGTACATGTCGTCGAGCAAGGTGTGCGGCGTGGCGTGCCCGACGCTGGTGGTGTGCGGCGCGTGCGACGCGCTGGTGCCGGCGGGCATGGCGCGCGAGCTGGCGCTGCGCTGCGGGGCGCCGCTGAAGCGTCTGCACGCGGTGGCGGGCGGCGGGCACGACGACACCTGGACGCGCCCCGACTACTACCCCGCGCTGCTGCGCTTCCTGCGAGACGCGCCGCCGCTCCCGCTCCCCCTGGCGCACGCACACGACCCCCCGACCTCGCTAGTGCACACCGTATAGACACAAACACACACACACACACACACACACACACACACACACACACAATCTACACTACCTGTTTGTTCCATATCATCTCTTCTTATATTTGTATTGTTATTTATTAAAATACTCTTTTGTAAACACTAAAAGATAATAAGTTGACACTGTACATTAAAATGACTTTATTGTAATAGTATTGATGCTCGGTGCTCGGTGCTCGGTTGATGGATCAGCTCTAGATGAACCTGTCAGTAACAATGGGATCATACTTTATGAATGTTTACTGCATATTTGTTATTTATAACGTGTATTGTGATTGGCAATAAATTCACACATTTTTGAACCTCTTCAAAATGTAATGTACAACTTTTGCTTAAGATAATGTCCTTTTATGGTATGTTGTGTTCAATGTTAAAAATGAAAAGCTTAATAATATTCATTGTACAAATTCTATTTCGGTTAGAAATATAGTAAATTGTAAAGGACGAAATCTATGATGAAAGTGAAATATTAAAATGGTGTAGTATTATTAATTAGCTGAATGTATCGACGAAAGGACCGCAACTGCGCGCTGCACGCTGTACCTATAGTATGATTTTATGAAAGATTTTTGTGATATAAATATTTTTATAGTAAACTAACAAAAACAAGAATTGCCTTACAAAGCGAAATGACAAGCACTCACGAGTCATGCGTTTGCATAGTTATTATAATATGTCCGTTTAGCTTTAATTCATTAACGCTGCGCGTTGTCTGGTTGTCTGTCTGTCTGTCTGGCTGCTGTGTGTCGGCGGACGTCAGCCGGCGGGCGTTAGTGAGACGACACCGTTTTCCGTGAAAACTGAAACGTACAAACTACATTACAATAGCTACTAAGTAAATGTACACATATTTACTGTTATACGTAAAAGTTTTGTTACGACGTGACGTCTCTATTCTATTCTCTACTCCCGTGCTCACCACTCGCTTCCTGATCCCCGACCCTTGCTCCCTGCTCCCTGTTCCTCACCTTGCAAACGTCGAACATATTACTTGTTAAACTTACTTATTCAAAGTGTCTATTAATGTATTGTCTATAGTACCTATTGCCGTTACTGCTACTTCTGTGCGTTGTTACTAAATCATATATAAATATTATAATGTGTATGTACGTCTGCGAATGTTTAGATTGTTAAATATTACAAACTAATTGGTAACAAGTTCACATTCTTAAAGAGTCGAATTATAGAAACGAAACTAAATTTTATAAAAGAAATATTTTTATAATTATATGAGAGTTTTATTGTGTTCACCTTCCATATTTACTTGTAGTCTTACAGTACCTACATTACCTACAGATGTCTGCACTCATAACATTCATAAGTTTTCTTACCGTACTAAGTGAGTCTAAAACACTGACAAAGTTCAGACACTTCATGAAACAAAAGCTACACAAAACAATATTATAAAAAGAACCAAGTCAACACAGACAACAAAACGATTAACAGTCTAGATCTTATTCTTCAAGTAATCAAATCCACCCAGGAGCCCTGTAAAATTTCTATAGGTCTCCCACTCTCGAGTAAACTTTATTTTCCTTAAAAATGGTAATGTGCGTACTGGAAAGATTTTTTTATTAACCTTAATTAGATAATCTGCATAGAAACTACGCATACGTATTCTAGTGATTAACATTTTTAATAACAATGTTAAAATTCAGTAATCATTATGAAAATATGATGTACTGCCATCTGGTAGCAAAATGTGAAAATAACAACTGACGTAGACACTACTCATTAGTCTCTACCCATTTTGCATCTTTCGATACTCGTGATATGTATTTATTTATAATAAATATGAATGGTGCTCCATTCGTTCAGATTTCAGTGTGTACCATTTTATTTCTAAATCTATATTATATAACAATATTTTTAAATGTAAAGTTTTCATCAAAATATTGAGAAGTGCTTGAAGTTTTTCCTAATGCCAACTGAACTATGAACAAACCGACGTCTGTATCTCAGGGTTCAGATATTGATACCATAAAATCTGTGTATTTATACAATTCTATTAACAGAGGAATGTGAAAGACGTCTGCTGAGCCGAAATGTATGAAACTAATACGGAAATCATCAATGTGAGATATTAACATCTCTTCTGCATACTTATCAAAATGATATTAAATGAACAGTAGGTAAGTAATATTTAAGTTTTACTTAGTTATTTGTTAGCAAAGAGTGGTGTGTTAGAGATCATAAAATGTAATGAAAATACTTTTATAAACTATGACTAGAATATAAAACAATAATATTTTGTTAGTTAAATTTAAATTATTTTGTTAATTAATTTTTTGTTTGTAAATTTACTTACTCATCACATAAAAGTGCGTGAAATATAACAATCACAATAAATAAAACACATTTATTTTGATCATGAAGTGAATGAAACAAATGCCTTAATTAGTGACATATATACAAATTTTATGTATACGAATTTTTGTATATAAATATTATGTGCAACATGTTATGTGTTATTCAAATTAAAATATTTTTTAAATGAATCCCATTTTTTTGTTTGAATAGATGTAGAGATGGTTATTTTCTTATTATTTATTAATTCTTGTCTCTTATATTTACAGATAGTAAGCATCATGATGTGCCACAAAAACATCTTCAAACACTGATTATGTATACTGACATAACAAGAGATGAGGAAGGACACCTGTTTAATTAAAATTACCCAAATAAGTAACAAAATATAGACATCAAAATTAAAAGAAATAAATATATTGATATATTTAATTTAAGAGCAATATCTTTATTATATTACATTCTGAAAAAAAAACAAGGGTTACTTGAAACAGAAGACAAATATTTTACAAAGTAATTTTTATACAGTTAGAAAACTATTAGATAATGTCAAATTTGTAATTGAATTTGTATATGCTAATAAATATTTTTATAATTGTAAGTGGTTAATAAAGTCACTAATTATACTTTAAAGCTATTTAGATAAATTATTTAAATAGTTAGATATAAGTTCAATCGTAATTTTACAAAGCAACAGTAAAGAAAACTGAGGGTAGCATTATTGCTGCCAGAAACTATGTACCGGTGTAAAAAAAATATATTCATTTTCAAATTAAACACTATTATTATTATTATGTATCTCATTATAAGTTCTCGGGTTCAAAGGAACCCGGTCCTTTGGAAGGCTTGCGTGGGGACACAGGTCCAACACGTAGAGGCCCCTTTGAGACAACAATATTTTTTAATCTGACGTATTGACCGGGATCCATCTCTGAGTAACCATAGGCAATTGCTCAGAGATGGTCACCGGTCAATGCGTAGGAGCTATGGAACATATGGAAAACTAAAATAGGGCTATGGAATGGAGTTTGGATGGACTAAGTACTGGGCTATTGATTGAGACTATCGGACGTCCGCCTTTTCAACAGTCTCAAATTGAAAGGTTAGCGGACGGTGACTCGCCTCCCACTAGGTGGGCCCCCACAAAGCGGCGTAGTGCCTTGGGCGCAACATCGGTGTGGTCGGCTAAGGGTGTCGAGAGGTGTGCACCGGTTTTACCATCGCGAGTGAGCTCGTGAGCGGGTTTCCCCGCTATTACGCAGATTGAGCACTTCCACCCTTCCGAGCATATAGCTCTTGCGCTCCACTCTGCCGGCCAATGACGGCAAGCCAGAGGCGGGGGATAAATTACAATTCCCCTCTGGAGGTCTCAGGTCCGTGGGGTCGCCACTCCCCAACAGCTCGCCACAAGCTGCCCTGCGGGCTTATTATTATTATTACTACTTAAATTGGAGTGTTAAACAATAGTATATTAAATAATTACATTTATAAACAAAATTGTATCAATTGAATTGTGTTGAATTAACTAAAAAAATAATTGTTATGTTATTGTTATATAAAAATGTAATGTAAAATTAAAGTAATGTAATGTAACCTTGTTTAACTATTATTTACTGTAAAATAAATAATGTTTAATGTCACACGTAAGTGCTATCTGTTAAAATAAATATTTGAAGTACTTGTCTTTCATTTATAGAATGTAAGAGAAATTGAATTTCCCGCCTCCTATGTATGTAATGAGCGACCTCTGTCGGGACGCCATGAGTACTAAACGACGAATGTAGAACTCTTTTGTC
>JAKGSA010000003.1:0-48232 GCA_033558755.1 Philaethria dido
GGAAAACTAAAACAGGGCTATGGAATGGAGTTTGGATGGACTAAGTACTGGGTTACTGATTGAGACTACCGGACGTCCGCCTTTTCAACAGTCTCAAATTGAAAGGTTAGCGGACGGTGACTCGCCTCTCACTAGATGGGCCCCCACAAAGCGGCGTAGTGCCTCGTGCGCAACATTGGTGTGGTCGGCTAAGGGTGTCGAGAGGTGTGCACCGGTTTCACCATCGCGAGTGAGCTCGTGAGCGGGTTTCCCCGCTATTACGCAGATTGAGCACTTCCACCCTTCCGAACATATAGCTCTTGCGCTCCACTCTGCCGGCCAATGAAGGCAAGCCAGAGGCGGGGGATAAATTACAATTCCCCTCTGGAGGTCTCAGATCCGTCACTCCCCGACAGCTCGCCACAAGCTGCCCTGTGGGCTTATTATTATTATTATTATCATTACATATTGATAAAATATTATTCATTTTGAAATAAATACAGAAAGTATAAAAAAAATGATAAAAATTTAGAAAAAAATCCAAAAAGGGGTCAAAGTTGCCATTCGCGGCAAGTAGCCTTCTACTTGAGGTTTCTAAATGCATTACGCCATGGAATCATAAATACATGATTCAACTTAAACACAACATATAGTTGTGTTTCATCTGAACGAAAAAGCGCCCAGTTAGACCATCTGGGCCAATGGCTTCCCTCAAGATGGCGGACCCCGATAGTATTGTTTTCGTTTTATTATATATACATTACGTTTGAGATTATTTCAATAGCGCGATTCAGGAATGTTAGAATAAGAGGGTAGCTTGGAATTAATTTTGTAAAAAAAAGTCATCTTGTGAATTTGTTACTCATATATTAATGTTAATACTATTGTTACTTGTATTTTTTTTTCTTGTGGCAACACTCACATATAGACGTCATAGTAACTTCGCCCGTAAAATAAATTAAAATTAACTATTTTATATTGTTAAATTTGGCGTAATTTGATAAAAAGTGTTTGTGTTATGGACTATTGTACTGTTAATCACATAATCAGTACATCACAGTGCTTGTAAGACTGTTAAAAGTGTTTGTTGATTGTTCGTCAGCTGTCATTGTGCAGGTAACGAACTAAATTTAAAAGTTTAAAAGTTTACTCTTTATGCCCTAAAATCAATTGCACTCCCTTGCTCTCTTATATAATTAATACATTTATAAAATAACATAGAAGCTCGATATGATCTATAAAATATGATGACCCGCGGTATCAAGGCGCGTCAGGCGGAGGATAAACTCCAGCTGACGCTCCAGGAACTAAAGGCATTTAAAACTCAGTGCAAGCAACTGTTGAGAGAAAGGGATGATAATGAAATTGAAATGCTGCAGATTATCAACAAAAATAAAGACCTTAAAAATGAGTTGTCTAAATTGCACTTAGAATACTCAAATATTTTAGATGAGAATGATAATCTGCACAAAATAGTAAATGGGTTTGACCAGTGCAGAATAGAATATGAGGAAGCTCTTAAGCTTACCCATGAGCTTAAGTCACAACTGCATGAGGCTCAGCAACATATATTTGAATTAGAAAGTAATAATTTGGAACAGAAGGCCTCTCAGACCCATAGCCTATTTGAAGAGCTGGTTGGGAATGCACCCTCTTTGGTTTCCCCAATCATCACCTCAAAAAATGACATATCAACAGTAGACTTGACTGGTGATGACACAGGGACTTCCAAGCCAGTTCTTAGTAAAAATAAATTGAACAAATACATTAAAATAAATAAATACATTAGAAAAACACAGCGCTTAATCAAAACAAACAACATATGTAAAAATTACTCCAAATTATGCATGGAGAGAAATAATATAAGAAATAACTAAAAAAATTATTCTTTAAAGATGAAAAATATTGAAATGTTACATGAAGCTGAGGTGAGCTAGCTGCAGCTTGAGATTACTTCTTTACATAATAAATTAAAATCAATTTCTGACAAATATGAATGTGCTCAGAGAGAAATTACAGAGCACATATCTGCTTTGGATGAACTTGTTAAACTTTGTAATCAAAATACTGAGCACTTTGTCTGTGAGTGTCAAGCGTCCTCACCTAGTCCTCCAGAGCAGATTTCAGAAATTCCATCTCAATCTCAGGTTGATGGAGCTCAGGACAGCTTTATAGGGAAAAATAAATCTCGACCCATACCCACTTATAGCAAATGCAATATTAAACTATATAGTGATATTAAACTATATAGTGGAAAAATATGGGTGTGATTTTAAATAACATTTGTAAGGGACAATCTGTATTAAATTATTGTATGCCTGGAGCGACCTATTGCCAAATAATTAATAAAATCCTTAGTGATACTCATTGTCCTAACACAATTTTAGTTATTTTAGTCGGGGGAAGGGGAAATGTGAATAAAAAACTATTACAAAAGTATCACTCAGAGTTGGTGAATGTAAATGTTAAAAAAATTGTTATGTTTACATTTCCCTATATAAAGAAGTTGCCACAAGAAAATGATATTAGATATAACTTAAATAATATATTACATATATTAAGTAATAGTAATTACGTAGGAACAAATGTCAATCAATGTAAAATGAATTTAATTGACATAAATAACATAATTAATTTTAAATCTAATACCTTGACATGTGATAGGCTACACCTATCTTACTTTTACAAAAGACAGATAGCAAGTATGCTATCTTATTATATACATCTAAACTTAGCCAATTCTTTGGCTATAAAGACAACCGTTCCTATTGAACAGTATAATTTGACTACTGCTTTGGAATCCGTTCCAATTAATTTAATTTCATTTATAAGACAAAAGAGGCCATCTCTGGCGATAGCCAACTAAACGAGATTGGTATTGGATTCGAATCCATTTGGGACAACATAACCTATTTTAGTTATCCGCTCTGGTCCGACTGAAGCGTTAAGTCACTACAAACTGGAAAACGGAATAATTTAACACTAAACTTTCCCCTATTATCCCAAAAAGAACTTAAAAATTAAAAAAACATAATTCTATCCCATATTTTAACAATTCCAGGGTGAACACGGCATAGACGAGGATGTGTTTCTATCCCTACCCTGCGTGCTCGGCAGTAACGGGGTGTCCGATGTTATCCGCCAGTCTCTAACGGATAAGGAATTATTGCAGCTACGTGAATCCGCCCGTCTTATGTCCATAGTGCAGGATGGGATAAAGTTTTAATTTTATTTTTTTTAACATAGTCATATTGTGCTTTGTAAATGGGGTATATTTTCTATTTTTTTATAGCTTCACGATCTATCCCGTAAAAACAGGACAGGTGGATAGAACTTAGTGTTAAGACACTCCGTTCTATTCCTTGTATAATAATATATTTTTTAATTTACAAGAATTATCTAGTGTAAACCTGCTAGCTTCATATTTAATAAACTATGAGATACGAAAAATATTCTTAAAAATATATGAATATACTTTATGAAAAAGCTTTTACAATTAGGTTTATATCTAGTTAGTAGCAAAGTATAATACAGTTGTTGTGTCTATCGATGCAATTTTGTATGTATATCATCAAAAATAATAACAATAAGAAATGGACTCAGCAGGTTTATACTATAAGTTGATACCCAAAACTTTTCTCTTAACAGATACACATATATTTTATATTTAATTTATTTGCATTATTAATTATTTATTTAAATATATCTGGCAATTATATAGGAACGTATAATAAGTTTGAGTCATACTGAAAATTTTTGTATGTAATTTCTCAATATTTGCAAAGAAAATACTTATGGAAGTATAACTTTGTACGTTTTTACGTGTTTTTTTATATGTGTGTTTAATTATGTGTAATAAATATTGTGAATGTATATACTGTTTTTTTTAATTATCTCTCTTTCTTCTTCTAGTCCTTATCCCATTATTTGGTGTCGTGTCTCCTTACTTTTCTGCGCCAAGATGTTGTGTTGTTTTGTCGGTTCACGCAATTGGGCTTGTTTCAGGTCTCTAACAATCATCATATTCGCATTCGCGTCGCATGAGGGGTACGCTCTAGTATTGTTACCTGGTTTCATAGTCTTGTGCTTTCATGTAAGGAGAAAATGTTTTGGCTCTTAATTATATTAGGTTATATATAGTGAAGGATTGCAGAATGATAATATATTATCAAAATAACGCATAAAAATATATTAAATAAATAAAATAAATGTTACACACACTACCATGGTTTGACATCCATGTTTATATAAAGTGACATATACGTTGCTAGGCAACGCGTTGCTATCGCGTTAACGGAAACACTAGTATATAGATGATTCCACAACAATATACAAACTTTCATTTTATTTCAAGATTCGCCATTAGATGTATTAGCTAGTTAGTAGTATTAGCTATTTGTTTTATGTTTAAAATGTAAGATAAACTCTACAACCGTGTTAAAGGAACTGTGAAAACTAGAACAGGAGCGGAAGAAGCTGGCCTGAATAGCCACTTTATTGGAAAGAAGTAAAGCCTAGCGGCCATTCCTTGGGGATCAAGAAGACTGACGATAGAGGATTGTTTTTACCATAGTCAGTGTTAGCTTGAGTCTGACATACAGGGTCTTTATCAAGCCCTAGATACTTAAATGTATTTTTAAATCTCTGAGCAAAAAAAAAACACACACACACACAGCTTTGTTACTATTAAGTTATATGTATTATGTTATATATTATATGTATGTTATTCTTAAGCCATCAGAGAAGCGAGACATTCCCAACACAAGTCTTTGACTACTTACTGGGAAGTCTCGGCTGCTCAATTTGTAAAATATTTTTTGAATAAATATCTTTTTATCTTATCTTACCTCTATTATAGTGGCAATAAATTAAGAAAAACATTCAAGGTCTCTTTACCTTATACCAATTTAATATACACTTCTAGAACAAACAAAAATATTATCAGAAATAAAATAAACAAGTATATAATTATTACTTTATTAAGATGCTCATTTTTCTATAAACTTTCTTTGCCAAACTAATATAATTTTAGTTACTTTTATGTTAAAGAAACAACAAATAGGAACTAAACGTCCCA
Source organism: Philaethria dido (assembly GCA_033558755.1). Lineage (NCBI taxonomy): Eukaryota > Metazoa > Arthropoda > Insecta > Lepidoptera > Nymphalidae > Philaethria > Philaethria dido. The sequence continues at coordinate 5,057 of JAKGSA010000003.1, forward strand.
ATAAGGTTCATCTATCTCTATTTTCTTGACTTCTATGTATACAGGCTTTGATTCAGCAGTTTTTACATTAAATTTAACTGGGAAATTAGCTTCTTTGGTTGGACAATTCAATAGATGTTCTTTCATTTGAGATTCTGGGAAACGGTGGGTAGCATTGTATGGGCATATAACATAGTCAGGATTGCTGCTCTTACAGCGCACTATATGAGCTTGTATTCTAGATCTTAATACACGGTGTGATTTATCGTATGGACAGGATACGAAGGGATTGTCCATTTTTAAGTTTTAAGCTTGATTTTGTATTATCTTGAGTAGTGCTTAACAACAATAAGACTGAAATTGAGATTATATTATGTATATTATATGGTTTTCTAATATCAATAGTTAGTGAAATGAAAATTATCTATTTATTATAATAATTAATTAATAAATACCTTTGCTTCTTCTTCTTGAGGTGGTAGATTTGAAAGTTCAGCTTGCATTATTTTAACTGTCAAAGCTTTTAAAGCCGATTTTTGATAAAAAGTCAATATAATGTTGCTAGTTTTTAGTAGTTGCTCATAGTTGTTTCTGGGACTTTTTTGCAGTTCGTTAGCGTTTAAGTAATAATTTAAAATAATAATATATATATATATATATATATTATTTTTTTATAAAAACAAGCAAAGAACAAAGAATTATAGTGACCTATTTAAAAATATCATTTTTGAAAACGTCAGTATAGAATTGTACATACTAGTGTTGACGCGTATTTATCAATGTATATGTCACTTCATATAAACATGGATGTCAAACCATGGTAGTGTGTGTAACATTTATTTTATTAATTTAATATATCACTTTTATGCATTATTTAAAAACAAATGTTAGCACTCTGCACCCTTCTCCTCTAACAAACTATAAATGTGACAAATTTCATGCTCCTCCGGCCATGCAATTTTCGCAAAAGGGGTACAAAGTTTTTGCTTCCAGCCGTATTTATGGATATAGATAAGCTTTTGAAATATTCTTAAAAATTATATACTCTGTTTTAATTTGAAAAGTCGATAAAGATGTTTCGTAGCAAAAAATCTAAATCATGATGTTTTTGATTAGGTCCCCAAAATTCTAAAAGTGCGATATTTAGTATTTTCATTTCCTCGCTCTGGTAACAAGGCAAAACGCGACGTTGAGCTCAGCCATTCAGCACACAATGCCTCAATTCTGTGGAAAGGCAGGAACGGAAATGTTAATAGAACGGAGTGTCTAAACTCGTCGGTTCTTTGGTTCCCTCTGCCTACCCTGCTATATCAGATATATATATATTTTAATGGAATTACTGTATGAAATGGTACCATCAAAAATAACAGCTGCTAAATGTAGAAAATTAAGTTTAGCAATTTGTCTTTGACTACCTATTATAGTATATTGCGATTTATTTGAATTTAGGTTTAAGCCGTACGATTTGCTCCAAGAAAATATTGTTTGAAGATTACTATTAATTCGTATTAATTCGTTCAATAGCTTTTGAGACGTCTTCAGTAGGTGCTGATACATATATTTGCAGATCATCTGCAAATAGATGAAAGGGTATAGTGAGTAAATTAGTTAACGTATTAATATATATTGAGAACAGTAATGGGGATAATACTCCTCCCTGTGGAACTCCTGCTTTAAGGTGACAAGGTGTGGAAATTTTACCATCATAACAAACACTCTGTTGACGATTATGTAAGTAAGAGTGGAACCATTTGATGACGTCAGTGGACATATTTAGGTGTTCTAGAGTAGCAAGCAAAATGTCAAAGTCTACAGTATGAAACGCGTTGGAAAAGTCAAGCAGGACTAAGACAGTGACCTGCTTACTATCCAAATATTCTTTTGCTTACTATATTGCTTGCTTACTATCCAATTATTCCAAAGCGAATGTCATCACATACTTTAATTAACGCAGTGGTGGTACTATGTCCAGGGCGAAATCCCGACTGGAACATATTCAGTTGGTCATTTTTAACTAAGAATTGAGAAACTTGATAATGGACAATGCGCTCAAGAACTTTTGAAAGAAAGTAGTAAAAGTATGATGAGGGATTAGGGATTTTAGGAACAGGTATAATGTGCGCAGCTCGCCATATATTGGGAAAGGAGCAAGAGGTTAAGGAAAAATTAAATATATGACAAAGGACTGGGAGTATGATATCAAGGGATAGTATCAGCATCTTTCGACTTATGCCATCACTTCCAATGGCATCTGAGTGTATAGTTTTTATGTTCTTTGTTATATCATCAGCTGGGACTTTATCAAACACGAGATTAATCACATTTTGCTTAGGTTGTAACTTGAGATGGTAGAGCGTATTTGATTTATTCGGAATTTGCACAGCCTCCGATGCAAAATGTCTGTTAAGACTCTCAATATCAATGTTGGAGTGTACAACTTTTGATTGACGTCCAATGTCCATAGTCTCAAGGCAACTCCATATCTTCCCAGTATCTTTTATATTTAAAGATTCATGAATATAATTTCGTTGCGCATCTCTACACATCCTGCTACAATCATTGCGCAAACGCTTATATTTATATAGATTAATATCAGATGGATTTCGTTTGTACTTGCCTTTAGCATTATTGCGTCTATTCATTAGGGCCTTTATTTCATGCGTCAGCCAAGGTAGATGTTTAAGTTTAACAGGTCTTAAGGGTGCATGAACATCAAAGAGCTCAATTAAAATGGAATTGAAGATGCTTAATTTTAAATCTACTGTTGAAGCGGCAAAAACACTTCGCCAGTCAATTAAATTTAGGTCATATAGAAATTTCTAGTTATCAAAATTTTTAAAGCTCCGACGCATGATTACCGTAGGCTTTAGTTTTGGCGATCTTATTTTATATGAAACATAAATGAGGTCATGATAGGAGAAAGCTTCAGCAGGGAGTTGGCCATGGAAATCAACATGATCTATAGAAGATACAATAATTAGGTCTAGGAGTGAAGGAGAGCAGTGAGGAAAAAATGAGTAGCGCTAGATGCAAGCAGATGTAAATTTGAGCTATTAACTATATTTTATAAAGATTTAGCGCGTTTATCATTTTTGATTAAGCACGTGTTAAAATCACCCATCAAAATAGTATGATCTACTGTAGGTACATATTGCTCTAGCAGCATTTCAAGTGATTCAAAATAATTTATGTGTAAAGATGGACTATAAAAAACGCCTAACAAAGCTTTTAAAGTACCAAACAGAATTTTAATAAAAATATGTTCAGCAGCTTCTGAGTACGGGCCGTGTGATTTATCTAATATTGTAAAAGGAATATGACTGCGAAGGTAAATGGCTACACCACCACCACATGGAAACCAGGAATGGAATAGGAGGTGGAAGGAAGACAAGGTTTTAAGAACGTTTCTGATACAAGTATAGCATGGATATTTTTTATATCAAGAGAGGATAGCAGATCGGAATAGTGGGCTGGAATACTTTGGGAATTTATATGGATGACATTAAAATTTTTGGGAACAGAGGAGAATTTGGAATCCAAAAGTGACTTTAAAGGTAAAGAGGTACTATGAAAGCTATTATCAGAATCTGTAGCAGAATCATATATACTACCGGCGTTCACTGAACTATTAGACTTATTTAGTATTTGGCTCATATAAATTTTATATAGACAATACAAATATATAACAAATAAAATATAATATGAAATGATACCAATAATAAATATATGTATAAATAACTGAGCATATTAATAAATAATATATCAAAAACAATAATAAATATACCTGCTATCATATTTTATATTATATAAAAATAGTAACGACTACACCTACATTTAAAATCATGTAATAACCAATCGTAGCAATTAAATATTTAAAAAAAATAAAGAAAAAACTTTACCTACAGTAAACTTCTTCTAACTTCGCCCCTTACCATTGTAAAAAAAAAAAAAGAAAAAGTATGAAAAAATCATGAAAACATACAAAACTAAAGATGGAGAAAAGTCACTCATAATCATAAATAAAAAAAATAATAATTATAATGACTTGGAGAAAAATAGAAGAAATGAAACATAAATATAATAAAAATAGACATTTAAATAAACGTTAAACCTCACCTGTCACTGCATAAAGTGTCTATTATTATATAGTAGTTTAAGATTATTAAAATGACATGTTGTAAATAAAATATATTACTTAAAATTAACTAACATGAATATAAACCAATATATCCACAAAATCAATATTTACTTGTATATAAATAATCACTAGATATTGTGACAAGTGACTATTAAGTATAAACAGCAATACTAGTTTATCTACTGTAGCAAAAGGACTACTATAGAAAAGTTCTGTACAGAATATATCACATAAATATATAGCCAATATATATATATATATATATATATATATATATATATATATATATATATTTCACTGTATATAGCGATGAATAGTTACTACAATAGCAAACAAAATACAAGTAATCTAACATAAAATAACTATTGTAATAAATTACTGTAAGAATAATGTAATAAGCTAAAATCTACTGTAACATTACAAAAATATTTAAGAAAACAAATACAAAAAAAAGTAAATAATAATGATAATTTGAGTTTTAAGCTATGCAATCATTTTTTCACAATTTTTTTAGACCTGATGGTTTGGGGATTTTGTTTACTGTCTCTTTGGATGTTAGAAGCACCAGCACCAGAAGATATCAAGGATGTTTGAGATACTTGCACAGAACTATTTGCTTACCATTACCATCCACAACATAGATATGACCATCCTTTGTCCAGCACTTGGAAACACCAATTTTTTGCCATGCAGCTATGAAAACACTGTGGCACTCCTTGGTTAAAAATTCTGATATAGTAATACCAGTATTTTTGAGATTTGACTTACCAAACCACACACTATCTCTATGTGACATGTCTTTAAATTTAATTAATACTGGCCTTGGCTTATCAGGAGCATTTTTTCCTATACAGTGGCATCAGCTTACATTCTCAACAGAAAGAATATCAATATTTAAGCGATGAGAAGGGTCATTTAAAGTAACTTGTGTCATATTCTCTTTCTTGGATACAGGAATTCCATGTATTAGTAGAATTTTCCTTCTGCTTGTCATCTCCATATTGTCCAGCTTTTTTGAAAGAAGATCCACTTTCTTTTGCAATGACTTCAGTGATGATGACAAAGTTTCTAAACATGTTAAACTGTCAAGTTAAATTAGACATAGGACTTGTTGTTGCTGGTACAGAAGCACTTTGAAGGTTCTTTTGAAATGTTGGGTGAAATGTTCTGAAAGTTGAGCAACTGATTGTTTGATAGACTCCATTTGTGACATTATTGTAGATAGTTAATTTTTGCACTTTTCTATAGAAATATGTTTGTAGGTGAACTTAGAGAAGTATCTGCTAACAGGTATATTATATTTTAAAGCATATTATAGCCTTAAAACAACAATTTTCAATAAATATCAATCAGAGCAAATAAGAACGTTGTTCACTATTTTTATGCATCTACCTGAAAAGTTTTTGCACTGCTTCCCGCTAAGTCAAGTGTCCTACTAAGTTTCACTATTAATAAAAGGTTGCCTGTAAGAGATTACTTTTAGTGATAAGGCCGCCTTTTGCCTAACTTTTTCTATAATGTGTAATCTTTTTTTATTATCTATTAGTTACAATAAAAAGTTTTTATTATTAATAATATTACATATAAAATATTATTCATTTTGTAAATACAGAAAGTATAAAAAAAATTATAAAAATTTAGAAAAAATACCAAAAAGGGGTCAAAGTTGCCATTTGCGGCAAGTAGCCTTCTACTTGAGGTTTCTAAATGCATTACGCCATGGAATCATAAATAGATGATTCAACTTAAACACAACATATAGTTGGTTTCATCTGAACGAAAAAGCGCCCAGTTAGACCATCTGGGCCAATGGCTTCCCTCAAGATGGCGGACCCCGATAGTATTGTTTTCGTTTTATTATATATACATTACGTTTGAGATTATTTCAATAGCGCGATTCAGGAATGTTAGAATAAGAGGGTAGCTTGGAATTATTTTTTAAAAAAAAAGTCATCTTGTGAATTTGTTACTTATATATTAATGTTAATAGTATTGTTACTTTAGTAATGACATCTTTTTGTATGTTAAAGCACTTAATTATAATTGAATTAAATAATATTTTCCGCCTATTATCAATCAATGCATATGTTGGTGGATTCTAATATTAACGACGATATTTCTGGTTCAGAATCACTGTCTGATAAACTGTTGAAAACTTTTGATAAATGTCAGACTTCCCTCTCCTTGGTGCATATCAACGCGCAGAGTGTTCCTGCTCACTGAATCTGCTTTCAATGAAATCAGCAAACGTATGCATTTCTCTTTCCATTCCCTTAAGCGCCTCCAATACTTCCTTCCTTTCAAAACCAAAGTTATGCTAGCGCAATGTCTGCTCCTACCAATTCTCGACTACGCCGACGTCTGCTATTAGGATGTGACTGAGGAGCTATTAAACAAATTAGAGCGACTTCAAAACCTCGCCATACGCTTCATTTTTAGCTTGCGTAAGTATGACCATGTTTCTCAGTTTCGTGCTCAACTTAATTGGCTCCCTATCCGTCTTCGGCGTGATATGCACATCCTCTCATTCCTTTTTAAGATTCTTAATTACAAACATTTTCCTTCATATTTGCGTTCCCGCTTCAACCTACTTCCCGCTCCTACACGCTCAAGGCGGTCGGGTGTCGTTCCGACACTTGACGTACCGAAGAGCAATACCATATTCCTGCAGAAATCCTTTTCCGTATACGCTGCAACCTTATGGAACCAACTTCCTAAAACTATCCAGAAAAGCCCATCCTTATTTTCCTTTAAATCTCTTCTGAAACAGCATTTACTCACAACTTGCAACTCACGATCGTATTCATTTTTTTTATATACGAGTATATATTTATTATATATAAATTATGAATATATATTTGTATAGTCTATTTATGATTTTTTTTATGTTTGCATATATTCTATTGGATGTCTATTTTTTATTATTGTTTGTTTTTTTGTACTTTGATCCCGCATATAACATACTCATCCACTTCCACAGGTTGACTGGAAGAGATCTCTATCAGGGATAAGTCCACCATTGTAAACTAAAAAAATGTATTTACTTTTTCTTATGTATTTTTAGTACAATAAAGAATAAAGTATATTTGGCCATACAAAAGGTCCAAACTGACGTATTTCCAAAGCCCTAGTTACGAGAAGGGGCACTTAATATAAGCCGTCACATAAGGGGCACTAAACATAACCGACTTAAAAAAAGGCGGAAATTATCATTTAGTCAACTGTGTGTAACGCCTGTCGTGGCGCAGAGGTACAAGCGGGCGACTGTAAACGCGACAGGTTGTGGGTTCTATTCCCACTCTCTCAGACACTCCGTTCCCCACTTTCCGCTGAATTGAGGCATTGCGTGCTGAGTGGCGGAACTCAACGCCGCGCTTTGCCTTGTTACCAATCCCAGAAAATGATAATACTAAATATTGTTTAGAATTTTCATTTCCTGGAGTGGGAATCGAACTCACAACTCCCTCCCTCCCTCTGACATAATCAGAGACTTTGTAAACATTTTTATAACATTCAATTTTTTAATTGAAACTTATACTTTAGAATTTTGTTTCTAACTTAGCAATGAATATCAAAATATAATTTAATTAAAAACATTTCAATAATTACTCAGTTTAAAATTCCAAAGTGATTTAACTCATTAGAAATCATAAAAATAATTAAAAATACCAAATATTTAATCAATTTACAACAAATTTAAAATAAAAGTTCAATTAATAACGCTAATTACCCATTTACCTTACCTTTTCTAGGTAACTAAACAATTCAAGTAGGTAAATATTTTTAAACCAATCAAAAAATAATATGTTTGATCGATATCTAATAAGGGGACGTTTGCAAAGAGCTCTGTATTTGTCTTTGAGTTATTAATTAAGTACTTTCATAGTGGAAATGAAGGCTATTTGCTGTAGGTGCCATAATGGCGGGGACTGTCAACACTTAGTTATCGCTGGTGCTGGATATACAAGCAGTAGTTGTGAGTTTGATTTCCATTTGGGGAATTAAAATTTCTTTAAAGCCTGTCGTGGTGCAGAGGCACAAGCGTGCGACTGTAAACAGGTTGTGGGTTCGATTCCCACTACAGAAATGTAAAAGTTTTGTATTTTTATTTCCTGGGTTTGGTAACAAGGCAAAGTGCGGCGTTGAGTTCCGCCACTCAGCACGCAATGTCTCAATTCGGCGGAAAGTGGGGAACGGAGTGTCTTAACATTAGATTCTCAGGTTCCCTCTGCCTACCCCGCTAAATGCAGGTTATAGCGTGAAACTAAAAAAAAAATATTTAAAATACTTTTTTATCTAAATAAGTATGATATTTATATATTTATTTAGTCTTTCATTTACACCATAAATAAAAGAAATCCTAATGACTATAAATATTTCCTATCTATTCTCGCCTGGTAATAGTTGTGGGTTCGATTCCCACATGGAGAAAGATTATGTTCAAATTATTTTCATTTTCCCGCTCTGATAAAAAAAGTCTCGGAAATTCTAGCTGTTTACGCTTTAAAAAAAACTGTAAAATGTAAATATAATTTAATAAAAATATGGACATTTCTGGTCTTCCAATATGAATGGGGTGGTAAATGTAAAACATGATTGCGTAAAAATAAAGAAAAACTGTATTTACCGCTTTTTCCCGCATAACTCCACTTTCCGCCCAAATCCATTTCGTGAGAAATGAAATTAATGTAAATATGATCATGAAAATAATTTAAATATCGTCATCTCTGCGTGGGAATCGAGTCGATAATGTCTGTCGCTAAGGAAATTGAAACTGTTTATTTTTTTTAACTTCACGCTTTATCCCGCACATAGCAGGGTAGGCAGAGGGAACCTAAGAACCTAGGGTTAAGACACTTCATTCTCTTTCCCGTTTCCCATTTTTCCGTTCTCCACTTTCTGCCGGATGAAAGCAATGCATGCTGAGTGGTGGAACTCAATACCGCGCTTTGCCTTGTAGCCAGACCCAGGAAATGAAAATGCTAAACATTATTTAAAATTTTCATTTCCTCACGGTGCTCCTCCTCTACAGCCACTGGCCGAGGCTCACTGGAACTCCCGAATCTTTCGTGATACCTTGGCGGCCACTCTGACTACCCTGCTAGACGAGAGAAAGCTTCACGGTGTATCCCGCATATAGCAGGGTAGACAGAGGGAACCTGAGAACCTAGTGTTAAGACACTCCGTTCCCCACTTTCCGGCGAATCAAGGATACCATATTGAATAACAAAAAAATTCCAATCAACTGCAGGATATTAAAGTAAAGATTTAAAAAATCAATTATTCAAAGCTCCACGAATACGTTTCAACAGTTTTCAATAACCGCCCTATACAGCTTAAAACCGCTTAAAGCCGCTTAAATCAGCTTAGGGAACGCTCAAAGGCGAGGTTATTAAGTGATTGCTTTTGATCAGTACATGACTATCGTTGACCATAGCGAGGCTTAATTTTAAGCGAAATACTAATTAATTATTTTATCTAGTCTAGACACCTGTCGTGGCACAGAGGCACAAGCGTACGACTGTAAACACGACAGGTTGTGGGTTCGATTCCCACTCCAGGAAGTTGCATTTTTCATTTCCTGGGTTTGGTAACAATGCAAAGCGCGGTGTTGAGTCCCGTCACTCAGCATGCAATGCCTCGATTCGCCGGAAAGTGGGGAACGGAGTGTCTTAACACTAGGTTCCCTCTGCCTACCCTGCTATATGCGGGGTACAGCGTGAAGCTATGTATGTATGTATGTATTTTATCTAGTGTTAAGACACTCCGTTTTACACTCTCTGCCCGAGTTTAAGATGGTAGAGTGGAGGAAAATGGTGGGGTGGAGTTAAATGAATATAATTAAAAAAAATCCTTTGTCTTTAGGAATCGAACTGATAACCGAGCTCACTGGTAGATGCTGTTCCACTGCGTCATGATGACGTATTTATTTGTGTCAATTTTTAAATTATTCGATGAACCTTTTTAAAATGTTACAAGTTTTTGAAGTCAAAACTTCTTTGTGGGGTTGTGAACTTTTTGTGATGCTTAAAAATGTTAATCTTAAGTCAAGACACGTGACCTGATCGAAAATTCGTAAGATCATGGAGCGCACGTAAACTTTGACAACTGAATGTAAAAATAGACAATCTGTTATTCATGGAAGTAAAATCAAGAAGTACTTTGGTGATGGTTTGCAAAGGATTTTCATGTAATTGTTTCAATTAAATTGATAAATCTTCTCGATGAGTTATTGATCTCTTTCGATTTTTAGTTGCGTTTGAGTCTTCCAACTGTGCGTTTCCTAAAATACCATGATAACTATACACTAGGTTGTCTCTGCCTACCCTACATTGCGAGATGCTGAGAAAAATTATATAACAAAAAAAAAAACTAGATATTTTTGTTTTATTATTTCAATTTAATATATATTCGTTTTCTAAAAATGTTTTTCAATATCTAAGTGTATTACGAAGACTTTAAAATAAGCCAAAGGACTCCTTCTATCGATCGTATCTATTCTAATATCATGCCCATTCGCAGTGTAAAGCGTGGTTGCGAACAATTTCCTTGTAGTCGCTGCATCATATAAAATTAAGGTGACATTTAACAAGGAGACCGACATAAAAGTTCAAGAAATGCTGTAATTCAAATAAGGCAAAAGGATATTTTTTTATAAATACTAAATGCCAAATACCAAGAGGAATTACTAACCAACTGCAAAAAAAGTAAGGAATGAGGATGACATGTAAGCCAGAATGTGGTAGTTTCCATGGCGGACTTCCGTGGCCACTACGTTATCTCCTCTCCTTCCGTCTGTACCCACTAATGACTGATACTGATGTCTGGGCGAAGGTAACCTTACCATCAGGTGGACCCCCTGCTCGTTTGCCATCTTTGATTAGTAAAAGAAAACATTTTATGTGTAACGCCTGTCGTGGCGCAGAGGCACAAGCGTGCGACTGTAAACGCGACAGGTTGTGGGTTCGATTCCCACTACAGGCAATGTAAAATTTAGTATTTTCATTTTTTGGGTTTGGTAACAAGGCAAAGCGCGGCGTTGAGTTCCGCCACTCAACACGCGATGCGTCAATCTGGCGGAATGTGAGGAACGGATTTGTTGAAAGAGAACGGAGTGTCTTAACACTAGGTTCTCAGGTTCCCTCTGCCTACCCTGCTATATGCGGGATACAGCGTGAAGATAAAAAAAAAGAAAAATAAAATTAAAGTGCACTAGAAAGTAAAATTATTACGAACACAAAAACTATGTCAGAACAAAATCTAAATGGGACAAAATCAGAAGCAAGCTATCATATAAAAAAAGAATTCAATTTTACCTCCTTTTATAGAAGTCGGTTAAAAAGAAAACAAACAAAAGCCACATAAATTACCATAGATAGGTAAAGGCAAATTAAAAAGTGACCTATATTAATAATTTATACACAAATGCAGTGAAAATAAGCTCAACTCAACATAAAAGTATTTTCTGTAATTACGCGAAATGGACAACATTAAAAAATATTGTACTCATATTATCGATAATTTCATTTGATTTCATCGTTGCAGTGCCACAGTGTCTCACTGTAAAGGCGATAGACGTGGGTTCGATATTCAATGGATGATGATTATAATTTTGTTTTTAGCTTCACGCTGTATCCCGCAAAACTAAGGTTGAATTATTTAGAGGATGAAGAACAAGCTATTTATTAAGGTTGACATGTAACGTTTATTATTACTATCATTTTTTTTTAACTTCACGCTGTATTCCGCATATAGCAGGGTAGGCAGAGGGAACCTGAGAACCTAGTGTTAAGGCACTCCGTTCTCTTTCAACAATTCTGTTCCAAACTTTCCTCCATTGCATGCTGAGTGGCGGAACTCAACGCCGCGCTTTACTTTATTACCAGACCCAGGAAATGAAAATACTAAATATAATTTCAAATTTTTATTTCCTAGAGTGGAAATCGAACCTACGACATGTGTTTATAAATTCTATAATGTATTCAACACTCGCTCGTAGAAATTATTATATTTAATTTATTTTCATTTAAACAGTTCTAATAACATAAAGCGCGGCGTAGAGTTCCGTCACTTAACATGCAATATATCTTGTTTAGTATTTTCATTTCCTGGGTTTGGTAACAAGGCAAAGCGCGGCGTTGAGTTCCGCCACTCAACACGCAATGCCTCAATTTGGTGGAAAGTGGGGAACGGAAATGTTGTAAGAGTGTCTTAGCACTAGTTTCTCTGGTTCCCTCTGCCTACCCCGCTATATGCGGGATACAGCGTGAAGTTAAAAAAAAAACATGCAATTTTTCGAAATAGGAAAGCGGCAGAGTGTCTTAACACTACCTTACTATGCAGGATAAAGCGTGCAGCTCCTTTTATTGATATAAAACCGTGACTTAAAGAACAGTTATTCATATTTTAAATGGAAAAACGATATCAATAGAATATTGGAGCTCTATATGGTGTTGTGTACGTGACAAGATTTGAACCGGGTACCTCTTGGAAATCATCCAAGTTATTGTTCCGTTTACGTGTGGAGTGACGGAACCCAACGCTGCGCTTGCCTTAATATAAGAGAGAAATAATTTAACTGTGATCACTTTAATCGCTTTAGTTGTGTGTTTAATTGCCGCTTGGAAGAATGATACCTAATATTTTTATTATTTATTTATAGCTTCACGCTGTATCCCGCATATAGTGGGGTAGGCAGAGGGAACCTGAGAACCTAGTGTTAAGACACTCCGTTCTCTTTCAACAATTCCGTTCCCCACTTTCCGCCAAATTGAGGCATTGCGTGTTGAGTGGCGGAGCTCAATGCCGCTCATTGCCTTGTTACCAAACCCAAGAAATGAAAATACTAAATTTTACATTTCCTGGAGTGGGAATCGAATCCACAACCTGTCGCGTTTACAACCGCACGCTTGTGCCTCTGCGCCACGACAGGCGTTAATGATACCTAATGTTTTTATTATTTATTTTTAGCTTCACGCTGTATCCCGCATATAGCAGAGTAGGCAGAGGGAACCTAGTGTTAAGACACTCCGTTCTCTTTAATTAAGATTTCCGTTTCCCACTTAATAATGGGGAACAGAACTTAATAGTTATTTTCATATGTCTAATTAATTATACTCGGAGTTGAGTTACGCTTCTGTTCTTACAATGTAACGAATTCGGGCAGATAGGATAGAACGGGGCGTTTAAATACTTTGTCTCTCTCTAGAAAAAGCATAGATAGATAGAAAAATATTCTTTATTTTATATAAAAAAACTGAATAAAACGGGCAAATGGCAAAAAAAAAATCACTCTATTGGGAATCGAACTCACAACCAATCACATTTACAGTGAGTTGCTGTCCCATTGCGCTACGATAGCATAAATCCTTAAAAAGATGTCATATTAAAAATAAATAGTTACTAAGCAACGAAGTTGTTATTATCAATATTATATAGAAAGGAAGAAACTCAGTATACATACATACATAGCTTCACGCTGTATCCAGCATATAGCAGGGCAGGCAGAGGGAACATAGTGTTAAGACACTCCGTTCCCCACTTTCCGCGGAATTGAGGCATTGCGTGCTGAGTGGCGGAACTCAACGCCGCGCTTTTCCTTGTTACCAAACCCAGGAAATGAAAATACTTTTACATTTCCTGGAGCGGGAATCGAACCCACAACCTGTCATTTTTACAGTCTCACGCTTGTGCCTCTGCGCCACGACAGGCAAAACTTAGCTTTCCATGGATTAACCGTGTGTGCACATCGCGTTGCAGAGAGAGGAGTTTGGAGAGTGCCTGGGACTTACGAAACAACGTGTAGGCTTAAGGGGCCCCTTTTATATGTATAAACATACGCCCTAAGTATCCAAGCTCCCCTTTCTACCTAACCATAACATTATTAAAGATATGTGATTGAATATATCATGTTATATTATTTAAAAGTTTTTAAAAAACAAACACACTTAAAGAATCAAATTAACCTTTAAACATTACATAGAAGCACCTATTTTTAATGTGAGTTAAACGTTAATAAACGTCTCTGAGAACTGAATTAAGTCCCTTAAACAAGGAAAATTGTGCAAAAAAATATTGCCGAAAAACTAAGTATTTTCACGAAATCTCATAGACGTATGACTGCACGGTTATATCTTCGGGGCAAGGAACAATTGATTACATCGTTTTTACATTCAACGATATTTATGTAACATTGTATATTTTTAACTATTTATTAATATAAATCGCGGTGTTGAGTTACGTTTAACAAGTAATGTGTCTAACTTAGTGGGATGTGAAGGACGGAGTGTTTGGACACTTGGTTCTCTCTGTTTACGTAAAGTACTGAGGAACTGACAAGCTACCCACAATTGAAGCTACTGGTTGTAGAAAGCTGAAATTCTGAAATTCGTTTCTTGTGGAATGTACGGTGTAAGACCAATACAGGATTTTCCAAAATTTGTGTGGAAACGGAAAAAATCAGAATTTCAATGTCTTTTGTTTTTTTTTTTTATTTATTTACATTTGTAGCATATTTAAATAGAACTACTTAATTGTATCTTCCAACTATGGTGAAATCCTCACTGACTTACTTTTTTTTTGTTTTAGTCAATTGTTATAAATTTATAACCAGGGTAGCGACAATTATCAAGGCGTACGTTTTTGCTTTTCTCCAAGTGGGAATCGAACCCACAACCAATCACGCTTACAGTCAGTCGCTGTACCACTGCGCCGAGATGGCCTGGCGATGTATGGATATTGCTAGAGTCATAAAGTCTACGTAATCGAAGTTGCAGGCAACAACTAGTTAACGTGCGGTTGTGGATGGATGTCATTTGAAACTGTATATGTATTACAGATTCGATTTCTATTACATCATGATTATTTAAGAGATGATTATTATAAGTACATATCATTTTTGTTTAGCTTCACGCTGTATCCCGTATATAGCAGGGTAGGCAGAGGGAACCTGAGAACCTAGTGTTAAGACACTCCGTTCTCTTTTAATATTTCCGTTCCCCATTTACATACATACAGTGTACAAAATAGAGTGTCTTGGCACTAGGCCCTCTCTAACTCAACCATGTAAAAGTGAAAGTGAAGCTATTTTTGTTTTAAATATGATTTTGTTTAGTTTCGCTGTATCCCGCATATAGCAGGGTAGGTAGAGGAAACCTGAGGGCCTAGTGTTAAGACACTACATATATATATATATATATATATATATATATATATATGTATGTATGTATGATTATTTTTTATTCATAAAATAAAAGAAGTTATTACAAAACTAAACCATTATACATAAATAGGTTAATTTCAGGTCACGTTAAATTAAGGTAAGAAGTGAGCTCTCGACGCTTAAATCTTATTCAGCTTAAGAAATAAGAATTTAGAGGAAAATGACTGTGTTTTAAAAGTGTTATAATTATTAACGCCTGTCGTGGCGCAGCGTGCGACTGCAAACGCGACATGTTGTGGGTTCGATTCCCACTCCAGGAAATGTAAAATTTAGTATTTTCATTCCTTGGGTTTGGTAACAAGGCAAAGCGCGGCGTTGAATTCCGCCTCTTCAATTCACTCAACACGCAATGTCTCAATTCGGCGGAAAGTGGGGAACGAAATTGTTGAATAAGAATGGAGTGTCTGGTTCCCTCTGCCTACCCTGCTATATGCGGGTTACAGCGTGAAATTAAAAAAAAAGTTAGTTATAATTATTTTTAATTTCACGGTTTTAGGTAGACAGAGAGAAGCTAGTGTCGAAATACTCCGTTCTCCTTTTTCTATCCGACTAAGATAAATATATTGTGGTTATTATAATTATTACGTTTGTTAATGTCAATATATTAAATTAATCTATGTAATAATTGTTTGAATTTATTTTTTTTATTTCATAAATTTGCATTTTTTGTTTAAAACGTTATTTTTTGTCTCTGAATAATAACTTCTATACAACATGATAACTTCTATACGCAAGAAATATGCGACGATGAAAACTTGATATTTCCTAAATTAAAAAGTAGTATAAAATTAAGATTTTAACAAAACAAGAAAACTGACTTCAAAGAAAACGCATTTAAAAGTACAATTGTTACGAATAACTCAAAAACTACACTAAACTACATTAGAACCTAGTGTTAAGATACTCCGTTCTATTAAAATTTCCGTTTGCAAATTTCTACCGTACTGAGGCATTGAGTGCTGAGTGGCGGAACTCAACGCCGAGCTTTACCTCGTTAAGAGAGCGAGAAAAATAAAAATATCAAATATTAATTATAAATAATTAACGGAACGGAATTGTTGAAAGAGAATGGAGTGTCTTAACACTAGGTTCTCTGGTTCCCTATGCCTACATTGCTATACACGGGATACAGCGTGAAGTTAAAAAAGATATATATATATATATATATATATATATATATATATATATATATATATATTTAACATTATCATTTCCTGGAGTAGACATTGAACCCACAACCTATCGCCTTTACAACCGCACGCTTGTGCCTCTGCGCCACGATTAGCTTTTTTTTAAATGACTTTCTATTTACAAAAATCGTATCAATATCGTACAATCAAAATGACTTTTACAATGGGGTGGCGCAGTGACGTCACTGCTAGCGCGCGCAGTAGGACTCTCATAGTCATTCCTCTGGCAGCCACGCTTGGAAGAACAACCTCGGTTCTCCTCTCAAAAAGTTTTTAACGTAAGTTTATATATATATATTGGAAAATCTAGATTTTATTTTAATAGCTAGACATATTTTTTAATTTTTTTTTTATTTAATTGATTACCAATTTTCTTTTATGTTGATTAAGGCAATAGTTTTTGTTGATTTTAATTCAAATGCTTACTTATTTAAAATAATAATAAAAATATATATCAAATAATCTTATACGAATATTATATAAATATTCCCAAGTTAAAAATTAATTAATTTTAGCGGTAAAGTGAACGGAGTGTCTTAACACTCTCTCTACTCTGTTATGATATTCTACGGGATAAAGCGTGAAGCATTTTTTTAAATATTATTTTTGTATGTAATTAGTGAAAGTAATTTTTCTATATATATAAATGTGTAATCTCATAGTGTTACCTCATTTCGCTGTTTAATTTCTTATCATTAGATGATCTATCATTTACCTTCATTTCAATGGAATTTTACTTTAAAAGAAAATTTTGCTGGCGATTTTATAACTTCTTAAAACCGATTTCAAAGCAGAAGGTTCCTAGTTTGCTAGATTTCTTTATGTGTGTTATATATACCCTGTTATTTTGTTACTGGGTAAGCCAATTTTGATAATTCTATCTTTATATGATAGCTAGTGTTTATGATGTGCCTATTCAAATTTAATAAAGATCTAATAATTAGTTTTTGAGTTATTCGTAATAATTTAACTTTTTTGTGCATTTTATTTGAAGTCGGTTTTGTTATTTTGTTAATTGTTCATATTTTTGCGTTAAAATTATAAGAATATTGATTTTTACGATTTTTGAATGAAATTATGTTAACCGGGCTATATTGACCTATTTATATTTATATCTATAGTGACCACGGACTATTATAAAGTTCGAAACGTCGGTTTTATATGTTCTATGATATTTCAAATTCAAATCCGAAAACCGAAATATAAGCAATTAAACCGGTTAAAATAGTTTCATTTGAAACGAAAAATTTTATTATTTAAAAAAAGCTATGCATTGTGAATGTATTTTATTTTACCCAACTATTTTAATATATATTCGAGCGGAAAGCGGAGTGTCTTGACTACTGCTATGCGGAATAAACAGTGAAGCTTGTTTATAATTACTAGTGTCCTGTTGACGCGTTGACAACGCGTTGTCTTTAGTAATATATATGTCACTTTGTATAAACATGAATGTCAAACCATGGTAGTGTGTGTAACATTTATTTTATTAATTTAATATACTTTTTATGCATTATTTAAAAAAAATATTAGCATTCTGCACTCCTTTATATAAACTATAAGTGTGCCAAATTTCATGCCCCTCCGTTCGCTTAATTTTCGTAAAAAGGGGTACAAAGTTTTTGCTTCACGTATTTATATATAGATTATATTACAATTTGTTATTTAAATAACTTTTGTATATATATATGTATGTATTTTGGATCAGAGGTCATGATAAAGAATCGTCATGAGATAAGAACTTACGCAATTAAACACAACAATAACAAAAACATGTGCCGTTATGGCGCAGGACAGTGACTGTAAACGCGATTGGTTGTGGATTCGATCCCCACTCCAGAAAATGCAAATATTAAATAATATTTAGTATTTTCATTTCCTGGGTCTGGTAACAAGGCAAAGTGCGGCGTTGAGTTCCGTCACTCAGCACGCAATGTTTCAATCCGATGGAAAGTGGGGAACGGAATTGTTGAAAGAGAACGGAGTGTCTTAACACTAGGTTCTCAAGTTCCCTTTGCTTACCCTGCTATATGCGGGATATATACATGTTCCTTATATCACTTAAAAATATATGAGAGAGAGTAAATACAATTTTTAGTTAACAAAGGTATGTAAATGTAAGAATTATTTCTAAGTTATTTTCAATTCTTCGCTTTGGTAAGACAATACGCGGTGTTCAGTTTCGCAACTTAACACGTAATGTCTCAAAATTGGATAGCACGTGCAGAACGGAGTGTCTTAACATTATGTTCTCTTTGACTTGCTATGCGAGATAAAGCGTGAAAGAGAACAAAAACAATATTACTGGGTGTTTATTTGTCAGTATTTGTGATTGAAGGCGGTATTTATAAGTTCAAATTTTATTTAGGGGAAATTTGTATTTAAAAAATATATATTTTTTGTTCTTATTAGGAGGTTTCCTTTTCCGGTTCCGGTCTGTTCATTTCGTTTTGGCGCTGAGTTTCGTCTGTCAGCGAGTATTGTTTTGATTTTGTTTCGTTGACGAAAGACAGGATATTTCGTCTGTTAGTTACATACATACGGGATACAGCGTGAAGCTACCTTCACGCTGTATCCCGCATATAGCAGGGTAGGCAGAGGGAACCTAATGTTAAGATACGCACTTTCCGCCGAACTTGCATTAGTATAAAAGTTAAAGACAGACATTTACGTTTCCTTTTTACCTTTTGATACGATCATTAAAAAAATTCAATTTAGAAGCCAATGAGTTAAAGGTAGGTGTATCTTTTAAATATTTTCGTTTCGCATTCAGACGTCGTTCTTTAAGCGCGATAGTTGTTAAATTCAGGTAGTAACTAGTGAAATGGAGTGTCTGGTCACTACTTTTTCTCTGCCTTCTCAGGTATATGCGGAAGATAATATGAACATTAAGTAATTGATTATATAATCATTATGTGACAACCGCATCAGAATATGTTCCGTGGTTTAGAAGTGGCGGAACTGGTTTTGCATGGATATAATATGGCAACTTTGTTTTAAGCTGATTACACACGAGTTTTTTGAGTAAAAGAATTTACTTTTACTTAAAAAACTCATGGGTCTTTTTTTTAAGAATATATAGAGAACCTAGTGTTAAGAGACTCCATTCTCTTTCAACATTTCCGTTCCCCACTATCCGCCAAATGGAGGTATTGCGTGTTAAGTGGCGGAACTCAACGCCGCGCTTTGCCTTGTTGCCAAACCCAAGAAATGAAAATACTAAATTTTACATTTCCTGGAGTGGGAATCGAACCCACAACCTGTCGCGTTTACAGTCGCACGCTTGTGTCTCTGCGCCACGACAGGCGTTTAAGAATATTAAAACAACATATCGTTTTAAAATAAAATGGTTTAAATAGATTTGTTACAACGTCTATGTTATGACACTATCCCATACATTGTACCCCATTATTTCTTTTTGTTTTAATTTTTAAATTAATTCAAAAAAGGTGGAGGTTTGCAGTTCGACTATATAGTCGTATATAAAAAAATATATATTTTTTTATACAACCTTCCTTCTTCTTCTTTATCATATGATAGATAACAGTTTTTAGAAAAAGAAAGTTTAGTTAAGATCTAACGAGTAGTTTTTGAGTTATTCGTAATAATTATATTTTTAGTCCATTTTATTTAAAATTGGTTCTCTTTTTTCTTATAAATCTTAATTTTTACTTTACTACGGTATCCGTATAATATAAGTCACTACTTACAACACTGTTGTATTATAATTCGTCTAGAACTATCAAAGGGGCTAAAATACGTGAGGGTGCCACGTTACGTTACCTTGTTGCCTGTATTTAAATTACATTATATTTTTACAGAGAAACAGTTTTTGCTCACGATTTAGACCGCGTTCTCAATTCCCATAAAACGTTACTCATCAACTGCAAATAATCATTTCGTTGATGATTACCTGCAAAAAATCTATATTAGTATTCTAATTTTAGTAACATTGCTCTCTGAATCATACTTTCAAAGCAATTTTGAGACACTGTGTTCAGTGGAGTAACTGAACGCCGCGCCTTTACCTTTCTAGAGTGTGGTAATAAAAATAATTTATTAAAATATTTTCCTAAGCGGGTATTGAACTCAGTACCATCGCATTTACTTTCACACACTATGCCACTATCGTATTAAAGGGGCATGAGGGTAAATAGTAATTGGATGGCGTCAGTACCCGCGAGCGTAATTTTAAATTCAGGTACGTTACGATACGATACCTATTTGCAATACGTTTGGGGGATGCCTTATTTTTTTACCGAGTGTGCGACTGTAAACGCGACAGGTTGTGGGTTCGATTCCCTCTCCAGGAAATGTAAAATTTAGTATTTTCATATCTTGGGTTTGGCAACAAGGCATAGCGCGGCGTTGAGTTCCACCACTTAGCACGCAATGCCTCAATTCGGCGGAAAGTGGGGAACGGAATTATTGAAAAAGAACGGAGTCTCTTAACACTAGGTTCTCAAGTTGAATTTGCCTACCCTGCTATATGCGGGATTCAGCGTGAAGCTAAAAAAATGATCAAAATATATTATAAATGCAAGAATTGCAAATTAAAACGAACAGATAGTCGTATATACTCGCCCAAGGCGTTGTTTGTGTTTGACAAATAAATGTTCCCCTCCGTATTTTGACGATACACGGTGTAGGGTTCCAATGTTATATCTTTTTTTGTGTACCATTTTGTATCCATTTGTATAATGAATATACATTTTTTTTCGGCGTTTAGTTCCGCCAGTCAATAATAGATGTTTTATCGTACCTTTAGAATTATAGGGACCTAATCAAAAAAATCATGATTTTGATTTTTTGCCAGGAAACGACTTAAAGCAACGGTCTTTATCGACTTTGATTAAAACAAGAATCTATATATAAATACGTGAAGCAAAAACTTTGTACCCCTTTTTACGAAAATTACGCGGACGAAGGAGCATGAAACTTGGCACACTTATAGTTTATATAGAGAAGGAGTGCCTAAAGCTAATATTTTTTTAAATAATGCATAGAAAGTATATTAAATTAATAAAATAAATGTTACACACACTACCATAGTTTGACTTTAGTTCTTTACTTTCCGTAAGAAATCGAGATATGACACGTTAAATGGCTCAACGCCGTGTTTCTCTTACCAGAACAGTTAAAGGGAAATAAAATAATAACCATTTAATATTCTCGGTCCCCCCCATTGGGAATCGAACCCACAATCTGTCATGTTTACAGTTACGCTGTCCTACTACGCCGTCGCTATAAGAACAACAAGAGTACAATCAAATACGTTACAGTTTCTCTTTCACTGAGCAAAAGCTCATTCCGACTCAGTAGCGTCGCGTACGGTGAAAGATTATTGAATTTTTTTGTTTAGCTGATACGCGGTAGAAGTTTTTTTATTATTTTTTACTTTGATATGATAAGATTTTTTATATTTTGTGTAATAATAAGTTTAGCTTTACGCTGTATCCCGCTTATAGCAGGGTAGGCAGAGGATACCGAGGTTTCCACGGATGATTGGGGCAGTTCCCGTGGGCATCGGCCAGTGGCGGTAGAGAAGGAGCACCGTGAGGCTTTAGTGGGTATATGGACGTAACCCGTCCCGAGTCCCCGATAGGGCGGATATCCGTAAAGGATTTCCTCACGAAAAAAAAGTGTAGGCAGAGGGAACCTGAGAACCTAGTGTTAAGACACTCCGTTCTATTAAGACTTCCGTTCCCCACTTTCTGCCGAACTGATACATTGCGTACTGCCGGAACTCAACACACTTTGCCTTGTTACCAGAGAGAGGCGAAATGAAAGTTCTAAATATTAATTATTATAAATACTAGCTTTCTGCCCGCGGCTTCGCCCGCGTGAAATTCGGTTATATCGCGCTATATGATAAGGAGTATCCTATAGTCTTTCCCAAGGTCTAGATTATTTGTCAAAATTGGTTAAGTGGTTCATGTGTCAGAGTTATAAACAGTTAAACAATCTTACATGATTTTATGTTTGACAATAAGGAACTTCCATACAAACTTTCATCACCTATTTCAACCTCCTCAATAATTTTTTTCGCGATAAAAAGTATTCTATGTCCTTTCCCAAGTTTCCCATGTTTAGTTCTATCTTCATACCGAATTTCATCAAAATCGGTTCAGTGGTTTAGGCGTGAGAACGTAACAGACAAACAGACAGAGTTACTTTCGCATTTATTATATTAGTAAGGATTTTCATTTTTCCTAGGGCGGGAATCAAACCCAAGACCACTCGTGTACAGTCCATTGTATTGTACCATGATGGCCTATACTTTAGTTAGTAATTACTTTAAAGTGTTGCATATCTGTCACGTCCCAAACCAATCTGCCGATTGCCTTCCCTGTATAGATTGCTGAAAGCGTGTTGTATGCTAAAGTGATTAATTAATTGAAGCTTAATTTAAATTTAAATTTAATTGAGATTAGTTTAGGACCATAGGCAGTTTAAACTGTATATGTTCTGGTTGTGGGTTCGATTTCTATTTAGGGAAATTATTATATTCTATTTTATATTTACGTGACTTATCAATGATACTGGAGGAAGGAAGGCATGTACGAAGAGGTTAATGACTGTGGACAATGCGAAGGAGGTATATTGGGACCGTAGTGTTCGGCGCTTCGTTCTCTATATCTACCCCGCTAGGGATGTAGCGTGAAGCTAAGTTAAGTTATTATATTCAATTTACTCAACTTTCCTATGCCTGTCGCGGTGAAGATGCGCAAGCGTGCGACTGTAAACAAGACAGGTTGTGGGTTCGATTCCCACTCCAGGAAATGTTAGTATTTTCATTTCATGGGCTTGGTAACAAGGCAAAGCGTGGCGTTGAGTTTCGCCACTCAACACGCAATGCCTTAATACGCTGGAAAGTGGGGAACGGAATTGTTGTAAGAGAACGGAGTGTCTTAACACTAGGTTCTCAGGTTCCCTCTGCCTACCCTGCTGTATGTGAGATACCGCGTGAAGTTAAAAAAATATATATAAACATGGATGTCAAACACGTTCAGTGGGTGTTGCATTTTAGTTAAGGTATTTAGTATACTTTTTCTGCATTATTTAAAAAAATAATATAATTTACCACCCCTTCTTCATATAGACCATAAGTGTACCAAATTTCATGCTCCTCTGTCCGCGTAATTTTCCTAAAAAGGTGTACAAAGGTTTTGCTTTACGTATATATAAATGTCGTGGCAGGTTGAACATCAAATATCCGGCTTTTCATATGAACAGGTAACGAGATAGTTTACAAAATAAACTTTCCTCCTTTTGATATTCGAAACGATGACTGAAACGTATTGTTTTTACCAAAGCAACGCTATATAACCTGATATCCGCTGATATATGTTGGAAACTGGAATTCAATTTTGGATTTGTTCCTTAAATATTGCCACTTACGAGTATAACAGAGGGGGACAGTAACGCGATTGGTTCCGGGTTCATTTCCGGAGGAAGGATTATATCTAAATTGTCTTTATTTCTTTGCTTTGGTAAGACAAAGGCGCGTTGGTACTACATATATATATGTATATATATATATATATATATATATATATATTGCTTATATAATGCATTTTATAAAGATATCAAGAAATAATGCATTTTATAAAGATATCAACAATAGAAAAAAACTAAAATAAAAAATTACATGTATGAAAAAGACTACTGTAAGGAGGTAGTGTGCAAAAGACACTCTCTCAAGATCAAAAGATCTCTTCCAGTAACCTTTGACGTACCACCAATAGAAGGGCATTATATATCAGGTTATGCATAAACAAGGAAATTATTACGAATAACTTAAACTACCCGATCGTAACTATATTTATATGGGACGACATGAGAAGCACTCGTGGCATATGTATTATCATATATAATATATTCAGAGGGAACCTAGTGTCAAGACACTTTGTTCTCTTTTAAAATTTCCGTTCCCACTTTCCGCCGTGAATTGGCATTGCATGCTGAGGGCGTAACTTAACGCCGCGTTTTGCTTGTTACCAGAGCAAGGAAACGAAAATATTAACTTTATTCAATATTTTATAACATATAATATAATATATTTAGCCTGTCGTGGCGCAGAGGCACAGGCGTGCGACTGTAAACGCGACAGGTTGTGGGTTCATCTCCCATACCAGGAAATGGATTTCTTTTTCATTTCGGGTTTGATAACAAGGCAAAAGCGGTTGTTGTGGCGTTGAGTTCCGCCACTCAGCACGCAATGCTTCAATCTGGCGGAAAGTGGGAACGGAGTGCCTTTAACACTAGGTTCCCTGTGTCCCTGCTATATGCGGGATACAGCGTGAAGCTAGGTATGTGTATTCAATATTTTTTACTTGGAGTGAGAATCGAACCCACAACCTGTCGCGATTACAGTCACACGCTTGTGCATCTGCGTTACGACAGGCGTCTAATTACATAATTTTCTCGGGGAAATCGTTATTTATATATAATCATCCCCGAATGGGCATCGAATCCATAACTAATCGCGAATATAGTCAGTTTCATTACCACTGTACCACAACAACGGCCTTTAATTTAACATTCTGTACCAATAATATTTTGATACGCTAGTTGTAACTTATATCGTTAGTGTGCTGTTATAGGATTATAAGGTTTCTGTATCCAAATTCTTATGTAGATCGATCAGTTAGTCGAGAATATCATATTTACGATTTATTCGTAACTTTACGATATATTGACTTTAACCGATTAAAAAAGAAGTATGTTACCGTATTAATTTTCTACTGGGGAATCACCTTTGGATGATCCTTTCTAATATAATAGTTAGTGCTTATGATGTGGTCACATTTAAGTATCGTTAAGATCTGATGAGTAATTTACAACTTATTCGTAATATTTTGTACTTTTAGTGCATATATATATATATATATATATATATATATATAAGAGAGTAGTATATATATATATATATATATATATATAGTAAAGAGTGAGGTTATATATATATATATATATATGATATAGTATATATATATATATATATATGAGCATACTATATCTATATAGTAAGGTATATATATATAAATTACAGAAGTTATAGTTTTCGAATTATTATATTTAAATTATTTTCTACTCTCTGGACTATTGACTGAATATTTTAATTTAATTTTTTATTTATTTCTTATTCCTTATCAATATCACTTTTATTTCCCTACTAACGCCTACCGGCGCAGAGTGCAGGCGTGCGACTGTAAACGCGACAGTAGGTTAAAGCCTATTCCCAATTCCAGGAAATGGTTTTTTTATTTCCTGGCTTGATAATAAGGCAAAGTGGTTGTTGCGGCGTTGAGTCTCGCCAGTCAGCACGTAAAGCATCAATCTGGCGGAAAGTGGGGGAAACCGAGGTCTTAACACTAGATTCCTGGCCTACCCTGCTATATGCGGGATACAGCGCGAGAAGCTATGAAAGTATGAATATATGTTCATTTCTACTCTAGTAAGACAAAGCACGGCGCTGTCCATCAACACACACACATCTGGAATTTGAACAGAAAACGGCTATGAAGCGGAGTGTCTTAACACTAGTTTCACTCTGCTTACCCTGCTATGCGGCATAACCTTTTTTTTTTTACTTCACGCTGTATCCCCGCATATAGCAGGGTAGACAGAGAAACCTGAGAACCTATGCTAAGACACACTCGGTTCTCTTTAACAATTCCGTTCCCCACTTAAATTTCTTTTAAAGAACTGAATGCATTCAATGAACGCAAGTATATTGTTCTGTAATTGGTATCGGCTGGTTATAATAAGTCCCGCGCTGTGTCTGACCCCTTCTAGGAACTCGTTTGGTATAAGTTTATTACTCTGTAGAGTATTTTAGTGCTTTCTTTATTTATTCTTAATGGAGAAATGAGATACCCTTTAAATTACTCTTGGCGCAATGGTACAGTGTGTAATTGTAAATACGTATTGCAGCTGTATAAGTTTATTACTCTGTAGAGTATTTTTGAAGCTTTATTTATTCTTACCGGAGTAAAAATGAGACACTCCTTTAAATTACTCCTTGGAAAAGCAATGGTACAGTGCGTGTAATTGTAACGCGAATGGTTCTAGGTTTGATTTCTACTGGGAGAATGTGCTTATATCTATGGTTATTTTTATTTTTTTAACTTCTTTAACCCGCATATAGCAGGGTCGGAGAGGAACCTTGAGCAGAACCTAGTGTTAAGACACACCTGCTCCTCTTTACAACATTTGTTCCCACTTTCTGCCAAATTGAGGCATTATAAAAAAGTTGAGAGGCGGAACTCAACGCTGAGCTGCGTTATTACCAAAACCCAGGAAAATGAAAATAAATAATATTACCTGAGTGGGAATCGAACTCAATAAACCCTGTCAAGTGTTTACAGTCGCACGCTTGTGCCTTATGCGCCACGACAGGCGTAAGCGTTTTTGTGACCAATTTCTCCACATCCTGCATGGTCTTTCTAACTAAACGTTCAACTAACCACCTTGTTAGTCAAACGGTAAATGGATTTTCGCCAATTAGCCTTCAAAGGTCGAAATTGAGCCCACCTATAAATTCCCATTTACGCAGCTTTTGAGCATGTGATTTGGTCATTTAATTACTACTCAGGGAATATTACAGGGACAGTCATGAACAGCATATTATTATGTCACGCTGTAACCCGCATATAGCAGAGAGTACGCAGAGGGAACTCCTAGGTAACCTAGTGTTGGCGACACAATAATTCGTTCTCTTTAACGTTTCCGTTCCCCAATTTCCGCCGAATTGAGACATTGGGTGTTGAGTGGCGGAAACTCAACGCCGCGCTTTGTTTTGTTACCAGAGCGGAGACAATGATATTACTAACAAATATTATTTATATTTAAATGCTCCGGTTATATTGCTTAAAAAAATATTTAAATTGTAAACGCGATAGGTTGTGGGTCTGATTTCTACTCCAGGAAATGGCATTTTTAATTTCCTGGGCTTGTGGGGAGAGCGGAATTGTTGTAAGAGAATCTGAGTGTTCTTTAACACTAGGTTCCTGTGTCTACCCTGCTAAGTGGCGTTACAGCGTGAAGTTTAAAAAAAATCTATTTCCCCTGGTGTGTGAATTTAGTCCAACAACCTGTCGCGTTTACAGTTGCAATACCACTTGTGCTTTTGCGATACTGACAGGTACTCTTTTTGAAGCAAAGTTCTTAACCCGTGGCTGCATTTACATAATACGGATTAAAAAGGACTTGAGAACTATTCTCAAAACATTAAAATCGGATAGTTAGTTAGAGCCGCTACTTACAAAGTAACAAAAAGCTTTGTTGTAAAATTAAGTTCAAAAACCTTCCTTTAGCAACAAAGCTAGTGACTAGCTTACGTCAACTAGTCATAGTGACTATGTGTCGCGTTAGCAACATATTATCTGTTAGAGGCCTTTGGGCGCAGTGGATAGTATTTGTACTCCTTGGACCAACCTTTATGATTACAGACGTTAGATAGGTATTGATACTCCAAGTGATCTTAGATATGTAACATCACTCTTATTTCAATATGGTGCCCTAGAGGTATTTATGTATTGAGTAAAACAAAAAATCCTCGTTGATGAAAAATTCCTTTGTGGGTGTCAAATGAAAGGATTTAATTAGCACATTTCAAATATATAACACATAACTAGCCATTATAGCTTTATTTTTATTTGTATTTGCTTCCTAAATTTAGAAGAATTGGTCTCAATCAGATTTTTGTTCTTTTATAATTATGTTTTATTACTGGATGAAGCTGATTTTGATGATTTCATGCTGTATGATAGCTATTGCTCCAAATCTGATGAGTTTTCTTGAGATATTCGTAATAATTTGACCTTTGAAGCTGTTATATATAAAAAGTCAATTTAAAAATTTTAATTATTAGTGCTGCTTTTTTCTGTTTCAAATAAAGATTCTAAAGAAATTCCATTTCAATAATTGCACAAAACATTCCCTTTTGATTAACGGCATTGCACTCAAATCGTTTCACTCCTAAGGTTCATATGAAAATTGTAATAAATCTGTGCCATTGTCGTTGCGAGATAGTACTCTCAAAATTCATTCTTTAAACGACTTTCAAAAATTATCGCCTTCAATTCGACTTATAATCTCTTTATTGGGTGAACTAATTTGATAATATTCCTTGTTTTCATGGACCGTTTCGAAGAAAAAAATTAATGGTCTGACGAGAAGATTTCGATAAATATTAATAATTAGTTCGTTTTATTTGAAATTGTTTTTTATTTTTTGTTAAACACCTAATTATAAAATCAAATCTAAGTTTTTTTAAATTTACAGTGACATTAGATGTTCTTTTTTTTTTTTTTTTTTTTTTTTTTTTTCTTTTTTTTTTTTTTTACTTATGGATACCGGATGGCAACGAGCAGAAGGACCGCCTGATGGTAAGTGAAGTTACCTTCGCCCATGAACATCTACTAAACAAGAGATGTACTAGATGCGTTGCCAACCCAGAGGATACAGATGGAGTGGGAGACAATGTAGTAGTCCACTATCGGAACCACCACATTTTGGGGGAAAGGATGGGTGGAAAGGGGAAAACCTGGCTTACATGCCATCGAACCGGAACACATCATAAGATATTTGGCGGTTCGTCTTTTGACATGATAGTGGTCGCGAGCCAGACGGAGGACGAACCTCCTACCACCAAACAAATTCAAATTCAAACCTACATACATATCTCTATTTATTTCCGAACAATATTTCATAGGCATTTTTTTATCTGCAGGAAATCTTTTTACGGTATAGGGCCGATTCGGACGGATTATATGGGACTCCGAGAAGGAAAGAGAGTGCTATAAACAAAAATCTGACGATCTAATTAGTAACCTAATCTAACTTCACCTAATCAATATTATCATGTTTTATAAATTTTACTAAAAAATGAAAGAAAACTAACAGAAAAGACAGCAAAAGACACAGATGCGAAATGTACTTGAGTTCCGCCACTCAGCACGCAATTATTATATTTAAATTATTATTATTCTCCGCTCTGGCAACATAAAATGGCGGCGTTGTTTTCCGCCACTCAACACTGAGTTTCCTAAATTTGGGCATTTAGTACATTGACGAATTCAGCTGGAAAGTGGAGAACGGAGTGTCTTAACACTATGTTCAGGATCATAATATATACATATAAAGACACCAAATTCATGGCTCATGTATTAAATCCATAGACCACACAAACGAAACCGCGGGTAACATTTAGTATAATACTTCTTAGAAAAAATATTTTTTTGACAATATCTCAAATATGTCACATAAAGAGATGGTAAAGACGAAAATAAATGAGCGACCATCGTAAAACATAAGGCCACGTTCACATGCAATTCACAAGGCCATTAGACTAGAATAGAATTGAATTGTTGTAAATTTTGTTTCAAAAGAAATTATACGTCTTTTATCAAAGTGCCAATTTCCTTCTATTTTGTATTGGCGTATTATTATAGTAGATTATATTAGTAGAATTGAATATAAAATATTGAATATTCTAGTAGTATAAACGCGATGAAATACGGCGTTTAGTTACGCGATTTTTGGTTTGGAGTGGAAAGTAGAGACCGGAGTGTTACAACACTAACTTCACTCTAAAGCAGTTGCGTGAAAATGCGTGAAGCAGTAAAAACAAAAAATATATAAAAGACAAAAATTTGTGTTTATTGGTGGATATTTGTTTCTCTTTCACACAAAAACTACTGAACTAATCTAGATGAAACTATATAGTAACATAGCTTATAAATCGAGAATAACACATATTTAAATTATGTGTTATTTTGCCTTAAAATAGTTATTTTAAGGCAACCGGCCGTTCCTCACTTTCCGCCGATACATATAGTTATATGTATCGGCGGAAAGTGAGGAACGGAGTGTCTTAACACTAGGTTCTCAGGTTCCCTCTGCCTACCCTGCTATATGCGGGATACAGCGTGAAGTTAAAAAAATATGTATCTAGCGTTCTATTACGTAATATGAAAACTATGTCTCAGACGAATTTCAGTATCTTGCTCAGTACTTTAACCTATAAGTTGACAGATCGGTCAGTCACCTCTTTCACTTTTTATTTTTAAAAATATATTTATATAATAGTAATTAATTTAGTATTTTCATTTCTTGGGCTTGATAACAAGGCAAAACGCGGCGTTGAGTTCCGCCACTCAACACGAAATGCGTCAATTCGGCGGAAAGTGGGGAACGGAATTGTTGAAAGAGAATGGAGTGTCTACACTAGGTTCTCTGGTTCCCTCTGCCTACCCTGCTATATGCGGGATTTCAAAAAAATGAAGAGTTCAATTCAATTGCTTTTTTTTGTGTTACCGCATAACTTTTTATTGAGTGAACTGATTATGATGATTCTTTTTTTATTTGATAGCTAGTGCTTCTGATGTCATCCCATTTAATTCTAGTTAAGATGTAATAAATAGTTTTTAAGTTATTCGTAATAATATAAATTTTTAGTACATTTTATATGTAACGATTTGTCGCTCACAATTTTTTTTAAGGCATAATATTTCCATTTCTATAATTTTTAATTTGAACTGTAAAATGCTTTTTTGTTTCCTTTTTTTTTCCGAGAACACTTGTGGTTCAGTGGGACTATATGACTGTAAGTACGATTGGTTATAGGTTCGACTCCCACTCTAGGGAATGAACATATTTAAATTATTTTCGTTTTCCCGACTCTGGTAACATAAAATTCTGCATTGAGTCCCGCCACTCAACACTCTATGCCCCATATTCAGGCGAAAAATGGGTAACGAAGTGTTTCAACATTAGGTTCTCTCTTCCTATCCAAGATAAAGCGATAAAGCTATACAAAATAGCATCAAAATTGGTCCAGTCTTTTAAAATGATTAGAGTCCCCCTTGACGCGTTAACAACGCGTTGTCTTTATCAATTTATATGTCACTTTATATAAACATGGATTTCAAATCATGGTAGTGTGTGTAACATTTGTTTTATTAATTTAATATACTTTTTATGCATTATTTAGAAAAAATATTGGAATTCTGCACTCCTCCCCTATATCAACTATAAGTGTGCCAAATTTCATGCTCCTCCGTCCAAAGGGGTACAAAGTTTTTGCTTCACGTATTTATATATAGATATATTACATTTTCATAGGTAAGCAGTTTTTTTAATTAGCTTAACAACAATTGGCTCTCCTAACAAAAGTTGTTGAGCTTTCATAAAAATGCAATTGCATTCATTTGCAGAAAAAAATTATGATATTTGTAGTGGAATTTCAAATAGAACTCGAAAAATCTTTTGTTCTTACAATACATTGAATACATATATGAAATCGTAAAAAATGGGAAATTGATATAAAGTTATTAAAAATACTAACGCGGCGTTGAGTTACGACACTCAATACGCAGGCGGAAAGAGAACAGAGTGTCTTAACACTAAGACTACGATTTATTTCTGGTCCTACTATGCGAGATAGAGCATAAACTTTCGTGGCTTATTAGAACTAGTATC
The DNA here is from genome assembly GCA_033558755.1 of Philaethria dido. Taxonomy (NCBI): domain Eukaryota; kingdom Metazoa; phylum Arthropoda; class Insecta; order Lepidoptera; family Nymphalidae; genus Philaethria; species Philaethria dido. The sequence goes on from JAKGSA010000003.1 coordinate 37,074, forward strand.
CCCGGAGACGCGTTAACAACGCGTTGTCTTTGTCAATGTATATGCCACTTTATATAAACATGGATGTCAAACCATGGTAGTGTGTGTAACATTTATTTTGTTAATTTAATATACTTTTTATGCATTATTTAAAAAAAATGTTAGCATTCTGCACATCTCTATATAAACTATAAGTGTGCCAAGTTTCATGCTCCTCCGTCCGCGTAATTTTCGTAAAAAGGGGTCAAAAGTTTTTGCTTCACATATTTATATATAGATATTTTATTTGCTGTAGATATAGAGGAATAAGTGATATAACTCTCCGCTTTCTATATTCTGTTAAATAACATTGGATAGATGTTCACTATTTATAAATTTGTAAAATTATTGAATTAGCATATAATTGTTAAGATTTTAACAAAAAAAGAAAATTAACTTCAAATTAAATGCACTAAAAAGCAATAATATTACGAATAACTCAAAAACTATTTGTCAGATCTTAACCAAATATAAATAGAACTACATCACAAGTACTAGCTATCATATAAAAAAAGAATCATCAAAATTGGTCCACCCAGTAAAAAGTTATAGCACAAACAAAAAAGCTATCGAATTAAGCTTCTTTTACCTTTTTTTTCGTTTTTTAAAATATTACTAATAATAATGAATATTTATATTTATAGATTATATAATTATAGAGAACGGAGTGTCTTAACACTAGGTTCCCTCTGCCTACCCTGCTATATGCGAGATACAACGTGTAGCTATATATATATATATATATATATGTATGTTTAAATATCATTATTTCCCGAGCGAAGTAGCGTGAATATATCTAGTGTAATCATCTATACCCCATGATAGATTTTTTTGTAGGCAGAGGGAACCTGAGAACCTAGTGTTAAGACACTCCGTTCTCTTCCAACATTTCCGTTCCCCACTTTCCGCCGGATTGAGGCATTTAGTGCTGAATGGCGGAACTCAAGGCCTTTGCGTTATTTCCAGAGCGAGGAAATGAAAATACTAAATATAAATTAAAATTTTAATTTCCTGGAGTGGGAATCGAACCCACAGCTTGTCGCGTTTACAGTCGCACTGTGCCTCTGCGCCACGATAGGCGCTTTATTAGAATTTAAATGAATGAGTTTGTGAGGTGGGGTCCTACGGGCTTTCTCGGACGTATCAGATCAGTTGTACGCGTATACTCTAAGAGAACACATCTATAGCTGCAAAACCTTTATGTACGTCTTTTTTAAATATTTATCTTAAAAAAAAATAACTAAAAATATCATTTTTTTAATACAAATATTATATATTTTTTAATTTAGTGGTTTTTTGTAACGCATTGCGAATTTTTGTCTTAGGTTTTAAAATAGCTTGCGGTATTTACATAACTCTATGTACATGTCACAGTGAATTGAAACAGCTCCGTCGTTTTTGTGTTAACTATTATTAATGTAAAGTATACTAGCTGTCGCGATTAATATGGTTTGTGGTTTTTTTGTATGTATCTAATAAGAGGTGGGTGATATTTTTTTAGAATAGAATTAATTATTAGGTTTTAGTATATTAAAGCTATGAATTTGTAAATGTTTAGAGGTTTTTTGTAATTTTTAACCCATTTCATACAAAAAAGGTTATTAATTCGTTTGTTCTTTTTTTATTTTTACTGGGTGAATCGATTTTGATAATTTTTTTTATAGTATTTAGCTTTTATGATGTGATCGCGTTTATATTTAGTTAAGGTTGAATGAGTAGTTTTTGAGTTATTCGTAATAATCTTACTTTTTTAGTGTCTTTTCTATGAAGACAGTTTTCTTTTTGGTAATTTCTTTATTATTTTATTATATACTTTTTTTAAATATTTCTTTGTTTCAAATTTTAAAAATATATAGATTTAAATAGTATAAAACTTTTATTAATTACTAAATTCACATAGTGAAGCAAAAAATTTGGACCTCTTTTTACGAAAATTACGTTGACGGAAGAGCATGAAATTTGGCACACTTATAGTTTATATAGAGAAGGAGTGCAGAATGCTAATATTTTTTTAAAATAATACATAAAATATATATATAAAATTAACAAAATAAATGTTACACACTCTACCATGGTTTGTCGTCCATGTTTATATAAAATGACATATACATTGCTAAAGACAACGCGTTGTTAACACGTCAATGGGGACAATAGTATATATAACTATGCGAATTCAACATAAAAGAAATGACAACCTTACATACATATTATCGTACTTAATCAATCAAGTATTAGTTACTCTTTAGATAGGCGTAAATTTTTGTTTTTTAAATTAGAAACACGTGTTTATATAACATGTTTTAAGGTAAAGGTCAAAATTAGGTATCTATTGAATATTCATTAATTATTAGAATTCATTCTCATTTGCTTCCCTTCTTTCTCAATATCGAGTCATTATTATATGTGTAAATATAGCCCGATTCCCATCGGCTTATCTTTTGTAAATATATATATATATATAAGAAAATTACGTAGACGGAGCATGAAACTTGGCACACTTATAGTTCATATAGAGGAGTGCAGAATGCTAATATTTTTTTTAAAAAATGCATAAAAACTATATTAAATTAATAAAATAAGTGTTACACACACTACCATAGTTTGAAATCCATGTTTATATAAAGTGAGATTGCTAAAGACAACGCTTTGTTAACGCGTCAGCGGGGACACTGGTTACTATAAATTAGTGGCGGCTTTACTAGCATATTAAGGATACCAAGAAAAAAACGAGGTCGAAAAATTAGGTGTGAAATTGCATCCAATAGAATTTATGTGTGACGCATTTTCGTTACATCGAGATTCAAATCTAAACAATTTTATAAAAGTTTCAATTAAAAAAAGTTTATTGATACATAAGTCCTTATTTACCATTAAGTACCATTTGCTCATTTACCAATATTGCATAAAAATATATGAATAAAGGAATACATTACGATAAGACAGAACGCGGTGTTTAGTTTCGCCACTCTTATATTTAAAAAATCATTTAATTTTCCCTGTGAGGGGACGGGGTTAGAATACAATTCCCCTCCGCCGCTCGGTAGCGTCCCGTAAGAGGCGGGTATCCCAGTAGTTAAGTGGTAGGAGGTTCGTCCTCCGTCTGACTCGCGACCACTATTACGTCAAAGACGAACCGCTAAATATCTTATGATATGTTCCGGTTCGATGGCACATAAGTCAGGTTTTCCCCTTTCCCATCCATCCTTCCCCAAAATGTGGTGGTTCCGATAGCGGACTACTACATTGTCCTCCCCTTCCATTTGTGTCCTCTAAGTTGGTAACGCATCTACAACATCTCTGGTGTTGTAGATATTCATGGGCGAAGGTAACCACATACCATCAGGTGATCCTTATGCTCGTTTGTCGCCTTTGATCAATAAAAAAAAACAGTCAACTACGTTCTACCTTAAAGTCTGTATAGAGAATATGGGACTTTTGCATGTAGTTGTATTTTTTTCTTATTTTTCCAATAACTGATGTCGAAAGTCGGTCTTAGTATATCTGCCCATTTTTAGGAACTGGGAATTTCAATAATTTGTTTATCTTGTTCCTAATCAAGAATACAATGCCTCAAATTATGGTGGAAAGAGGAAATCGAAGTTACGAACAGTAGGTTCTCTCTTTCTACCTTAATAAAGTAAAGGAGAGACAGAGTGAGAAAACATAGATATTAAATTACATCAAATAGCTTCAGAATTCATTACCGTAGTCTGTGGGCGTGTAATTACCCCAATTGAGTTCCTACGACAAATAACCTGTATTGTTGATTTGGATTTCCAATAAACTTGTTATCTCAACCTTATTTAGATATGAGATACTTATCGATATATTATGGCAAAAGTAAACAACACTTTATCCCGCATATAGCAGGGTAGACAGAGGGAACCTGAGAACCTAGTGTTAAGACACTCCGTTCTCTTTCAACATTTCCGTTCCCCACTTTCCATTGGATTGTGGCATAGTGTGCAAAATCTTTATAAATTGTAATAGTTTACACTCTCTGACGGTAAAATCGACTGTGGGTTCGATTCCCATCGGAAAAATGATTATATTTAAGCTATTGTCATTGTCATTGAACACGGCGTTGAGTTCCGCCACTTAGCACGCAATGTCGCAAATTCAGGCGGAATGAATGAATAGTGTCTTAACACTAGGTTCTCAGGTTCCCTCTATCTACCCTGCTATATGCGGGATACAGCGTGAAGTTAAAAAAAATGTAAAATATATGTACATATATAAATTTTATTAATATTTATTGCAATTTATTTATTTATTTATTTATTTAGATCCACCAGTGATGATTACAATACATATATTACAATGTAGAAAAAATACAGATTAAAGTTTAAGCTTTAAGAGCTAAATGCATCATCTTTTAAGGTGGATACAGCATGCATCAATAATAATTTCAACGTTCAAATAATTATTTAAGATAAACACAAAATGAAAAACAGTAACCAAACAAAATAATATAGAAGTTAGATTACAATATACAGAATACAGAATACAACATGGAATTATAGTTTATCAAATTAAAAATCAAATTATTAAATAAAAATGTCAAATTGCTAAACAAAAAAAAATAAACAATATAAAATATAGGTCAAACATCTAATTAAACATAATATACATTATTAAACATTATAAAATAATCAAAATTTTCATTATATATATATAGTTATATTTTTTAATTTGTGGCTAAGTACGATTATTTTTTAAAACGTGGGAACATACTTTGAATTTATATTTGGACATCGAGTCTCCAAATGGGTCTAAGATGTCGCTATTATCGTTTAATAACCTAGATAGACGCGAAACCGGTGAGTTCATGCCCAGGATAGTTTTGCGGAGAGGTCTTACGAGAGGAGTAATAGGTTTGCGTGGATATCGAGATGGAACATTAAACCTAAATTTAGATATCAAATCAGGATTATCGGTCGTGTTATTAAGACATTTGTGTATAAACATTAGATCTAATAATTCCCTTCTGTTACTTAGAGTATGTATTTTGAAGTATGACAGTTTTTCGTTGTACGAAACGAGTTCTTTTGCTTTGCCTACAGAGAATGCCAGATGATAAAGAAAACGTTTTTGCACTCAATGAATTCAATATGGAAAATAAATTAATTATATTTTCATGGAGTACGCTCGCGTTTCACTCTCATAGTCAGAAAAGCCGATTTGCGAAGGCTTATAAAAAGAGCTTCTTTATATTAATATCTCAAAGAGAAATTCAATCGGTTTAAAATTAATTCATTGTAAAATATTAATAGTATTTGAAAATATATTATATATGAATAAACTGACTTCACAAACTGAACTAAAAAGTACAATCAATTATTACGAATAACTCAAAAACCATTTGTGAGATCTTAAATTAAAATGGTACCACATCAGAAACAAAAGATATTATATAAAAATAAAGAATAATTAAAATAGTTCACCCAATAAAAAGTTCCCCACACATTCGCGGAAAGTGGGGAACGGAGTGTCTTAACACTAGGTTCTCTGGTTCCCTCTGCCTACCCTGCTACATGCGGGATACAGCGTGAAGTTAAAAAAAATGCGATAACACTCATAAAAAGCAGTTTAATTGAAAACCTCCTCCTTTTTTCAAATCGGTTCAGTTTATACAGAGAAGCCACTATGCGTGTAGTATATATGGACACAAACAACAAAGTTATGAGCGGCGGTGTGGAGGGGGCATGATGACATTAGATCGTCATGCCGTTTTATGTAATGGCAAGTTAGCCTATTATGCTGTTAAGGCACGCTAACGGCCCTAATATTTAATATAAAAAACAGTTAAAAAACATATTTCAAAGTCATTATGGCGAACTTATTAGATATTAATGTGGATTCAATCAATAAGATTCGATTAATGTTAAATAAAAAATACCAGTCAATTTAATTTTTTTTTGTGTTTTCTTTTTTCTTTTTTCTTGTCATATTACTATATTATTCGCACTTTGGAATTAATTTTGTTTTAACTAAGCATGATATATCTGCCTATAAGTGTTCGTTACACCTAGATTAATTCCTGTGTACTGAATATGTTGTATGTACTGATGAAAGAAACGTTGGTGGATCAATAAATATGCGATTATATGTTTTTCTTAGGGTAGGCAGAGAGAACCTAGAGTTTTTTTTTTTTAAATATATTCTGATCACTACGGCCACGTGGTCCGTAACTTCTGTCAACTTTCACTATATTTTCATATTACTTAACTAAGCTTAGGAAATAAGATATTTTTTTCAAAGAGAGTCCAAGTTTTTAGTTGCCTACTTAATACTAACGCCTGTTCTGGCACAGAGGCACAAACGTGCGACTGTAAACGCGACAGGTTGTGGGTTCAATTCTCACTCCAGGAAATGGAATTTTTCATTTCCTGGTTTTGGTCACAAGGCAAAGAGCGGCGTTGAGTTCCGGCACTCAGCACGCAATGCCTCAATTCGGCGGAAAGTGGGTAACGGAGTGTCTTAACACTAGGTCCCCTCTGCCTACCCTGCTATATGCGGGATACAGCGTGGAGCTATGTATGTGTATGTATACTTAATATTATAATTAAAATTTAAAATTTAAAGGTATATGGAAGAACCTAGTGTTGAAACACTCTGTTCTTCGCCTTTCTCCTAAATTTATTTAATTCTAACAAGATTGTTTTTCCAGTGAAAGAAGATGGTTACATACAATAGCGATCAAGACATGGACGGTGAGAGAGGTGAAGAGAGGTGTGACGACCGTGATGAGGACGAGGAGAAAGGAGAGACTGTTCGACTGCAGCCGTTGGGAGAATCGTCTTCTGCTATGACCACTAAGTATTTAATATATTTGTTACAATACTTTTTTTTTTAACTTCACGCTGTATCCCGCATATAGCAGGGTAGGCAGAGGGAACCTGAGAACCTTGTGTTAAGACACTCCGTTCTCTTTCAACATTTCCGTTTCCCACTTTCCTCCAAATTGAGGCATTGCGTGTTGAGTGGCGGAACTCAACGCCGCGCTTTGCCTTGTTACCAAACCCAAGAAATGAAAATACAAAATTTTACATTTCCTGGAGTGGAAATCGAACCCACAGCCTGTCGCGTTTACAGTTGCACGCTTGTGCCTCTGCGCCACGACAGGCGTTAAATAGTATATAGAAGACAATCTTAAAATTTATTTAAATTATTTTACTATCTGTATCCAGGTACCAAATGTAACTATATTGACCGGATTAATCGCGTATATTTTAGCATTTGGAAATATATCTTTGTAGAGGTAGTCTCTACCTGTTACTACGGACTACTGTAAACGGCAGGTTTCCAGAAATGTATTTCCAATTACATAAAATATACGCGAATAATCCCTTAAAATAGTTTCATTTAATATGTGTAAAAATTTGAAAATCAAAGATCTCGTTATGTATGCTGCGACTTTACTTAAAACTAAAAAATTCGTTTTTTCTGATTTCTCAGGAATATTGATAAATATTTAGTGTCCCAATACATTCACTATGAGGCCTACACGCCAAATTTGAGTATTCTATGTTTTTCTATGACCAGTCCAAGACCTTTCATCTAAGACCTTCTAAGACCAGACCAGACCATTCTATGACCAGTACGCTTACGTTACTGAGTTACTAACAGACAACATATAGTTCAAACTACAGGTCAAAGAGGATAACTGGATATACAGTCGACGCAAACGAATTCGTAGAATATAGCTAGCAAATATATAAATAAAAAATATAAATATTACGGATAACTCAAAAACTACACGTTATATCTTAACTAATTAGAATCAGAACGAGATCAAAAGCAGTAGCTATCATAATAGAGAACCCCCTTATATCGAAATCGGTTAAACATCTATAAATACAGTCGGAATGATGCGGATATGTGACCCCAAAGATGATCAATTCAGTCCATTGTGTCATAGCGCTTCCTGTTCTAAACTCCTCTTAATACACCACATTACATTTTGTGAATGCATATCGTGAATTCTTTTGGGACTTTATGATATCGCCTTTAGAGTTATAATGATCTATAATATTTAAAAAAGTCAACTTTTGGGAAACGTCAATATAGATTTGTACATTTAAGATTTAAAAAAAAAATTTTTTTAGTTATATTTTAATCTGTACTTGTTTCCCCGTAAATGCGTTAATAACGTATTGCGCAGTGAGGTACATGTCGCTTTATCTAAACATTGATGTTAAATTTAAAATAAAATTCGACTGCCCCAATCATTCGTGAATATCAGAGAGAACCTAGTGTCAAAACACTCCGCTTACCGCTTTTCGTCCGGAATCAAAGCAATACGTGTTAAGTCATCTCGCTAGGGTGGAGAAATGAAAACAATTGAATTATAATCATTCCGCTCAGCGTAAAAAGCCTAATATGAATTAATTATTTTTAAATCTAACAGTTGAATATAATTTTCAGCTTTCATTGAAATTTCTATCACAATCAATATTATAATCTAAAAGATACCATTATTTTCCCTATTCGGACCGGTGAATCAGAAATATTTAACAGTATAGATGATACAGGAAGGCTGTTCTCTTTGACTACTCTGCTAGAATTAAAGCGCGAAGTTAAAAAAAATTACAAAAAAACGAACCAAATAGTTTGTCCTTTCCAGATAGTATATTCCACCATGCCCATGTTCTTCGGTCGACAGACTGTTCAGAGTAAGGGAAAAAGAAGTAAAAAAAACGTACTGGTTGTAACTCAAACTAGAAAAATTCAAAAATGAAAGTCAAAAAATACTTTAGCGCCTGTCGTGGCGCAGAGGCACAACGTGCGATTGTAAAAGCGACGGGTTGTGGGTTCATTTCCCCACTCCAGGAAATGAAATTTATTTTCATTTTCTGAGTTTAGTAACAAGACAAAGTGCGGCGTTGAGTTCCGCCACTCAACGCAATGTCTCAATACTGGAAGTGATGGGAACTTGGGGAGGGTTAACGCTGGGTTCCCTCTGTCTATCCTGCTCCTGCTATATGCGGGATATAGCGTGAAATTAAAAAAAATAAATAAATAAAAAAAATAATTAATTAACAACATTTAGCTATTTATGATAATTTATTGTAAGCTAAACTATTTATTTTTTTCACAGAGAGGTCTCTGAAGAGGAAGATGAGTATGATCCGCACGACCATAGACAGCTGTCGAAACCAACGAAGTAAGTATTATATTTCCTTTTTATGGTTTTAGCTAGTTCCGGTGGGAGGTACAGAAGGAAGTATCTGGTATTTTGTTTAGATTAGGTAGGTAAACCTACTCTTGCTTTGCTGGAAAAAGTGGGTTCCTGTTTTTTTTGAATCAATGTCACACTTCCGGCGTTTAGTTTGTTTCAAAATTTGCACATGTGTCCGGAACTGCTGACAATACAATGTTTTCTTAGCCTGGTGCCTTCATTAAGGTTTAAACAAAGGATTTTTATTTAACGTAATCTATGTACTCAAATAATATATATTTTTAATTTTCATATTATAAATCAAATGTAAAATTTCTCTTCAATAATCTGCATCTATATTAAATATTCAATAAACAAGAAATATAGTTCACATATACAGCCTAAGCGACAATTGTTACAACATTACCAAATATAAATGATCCCCGCAATCCATATTATTTCATACAAATTATAGCTCCACTTATAATGGTTGTTTGTATAATTGTTATAGCACTACCAAATGTAAATGATCCCTCTGATACATATTAATTCGTACAAATTATAGTTCTATTTAAAATGGCATCAAGGCATCTCATTAAAAACATGTAATTATCATTCATACACATATCGAGGTTAAGTCCAGTTATATCCACGTCACTTCTAGTTCTGACCTAGATATAGTATTGAATAGAAGTTGTATAGGCCATGTTGTAAAATAATTGTATAGGGGAAATGTATAGATTAAGAAGTTTATTGTATATTTATTGTAAAAAAAATATTTTAAAAGAGCAACTGTTGAGTTTCTTGCCGGCTCTTCTCAGCAGAACTGCCTTCCGAGCCAGTGGTAGCTTTCGTTAGGACTGACAAGACTGACACCTTTGTAAATTGACGATTCGAAAGTGCTTGTAATAGCCTACTTGAATAAAGAATATATATTTTTTTTACATTCATTATTTACATTCATTTTGTAAAAGCCATTAAGTATGGTTTTTATAATTAAAAATTTAACAAAAATGATAACCAACGCCAAATGAAAGGCACATGTGTGAGACTGTAAATGCGATAGGTTGATGGTTCGATTCCCACACCAAGAAACGAAAATTTTAATGAATATTTAGTATTTTCATTTCCTGCGTCTAATAACAAGGCAGGGCGCGGCGTTGAGTTCCGCCACTCAGCACACAATATCTCAATCCGGCGGAAAGTAGGGAACGGAAATGTTGAAAGAGAATAGAGTGTCATAACACTAGGTTCTCAGGTTCCCTCTGCCTATACAGCGTGAAGCTAAAAAAAATGTTATAATCATTAATTCGACTGGAAACCTAACCCACAAGCATCGCAATATGTCAAAATCGGAGTGACTAGACACTAGGTTTGTCATGACAAGTATACTAAATTAAACTTAAAATGTACATATAAATGTTCATTTTTTTTAACTTCACGCTGTATCCCGCATATAGCAGGATAGGCTGACGGAACCGGAGAACTTAGAGTTAAGACACTCCATTCTCTCTCAACATTTCCGTTCCCCACTTTCCGCCAAATTGAGGCATTGCTTGTTGAGTGGCGGAACTCAACGCCGCGCTTTGCCTTGTTACCAAGCCCAAGAAATGAAAATACTAAATTTCACATAAATGTTCATCTTTACTTAAAAATTGGTAGAATGCAAATATGATATTCTATTTAGCAATCGATAAGTAGATGCCACTTCCAATGCATTATCTATGACCCTATGTCTAATAAAAGAGTTGCAAGGTCGCATCTGTTTTCTTTGAATATATTCTCACATTTATTAAAGTAATTTTCAACTAGTTTCAAAGTTTCATCAATAGTTGTCTATCATTTTGTGAATGCATAATTTGTGCCTAAGGTGTTTTATATTACTTTATTTATCGATTTTTAAAAGAAAAAGGTTTTCAATTTGAATGTTTATTGTATTTTTTTTTTTATTTTTTTTTTTTTTTTTTTTTTTTTTTTTTTT
>JAKGSA010000003.1:48333-71341 GCA_033558755.1 Philaethria dido
ATCTACAACATCTCTGGTGGTGTAGATGCGTTGCCAACCTAGAGGATAGAGACGGAAGGGGAGGATAATGTAGTAGTTCGCTATCGGAACCACCACATTTTTGGGAAAGAATGGGTGGGAAAGGGGAAAACCTGGCTTACATGCCATCGAACCGGAACACATCATAAGATATTTGGCGGTTCGTCTTTGACATGATAGTGGTCGCGAGCCAGACGGAGGACGAACCTCCTACCACCAAACAAATAACTTTTTATTGGGTGAATCAATTTTGATGGATCTTTTTTTATAGGATAGCTTGTGCTTTTGATCCTTGTTTTTTTGGTCCTATTTAAATTAGTTAAGATTCTAGTAATTTTTGGATTATAAATCCTGTTTATCCCTTTTTTGAAGAAATTTTGAGAAATACACTCTTAGTGCTCCTTTACTCTCCTTAAGAAGCCGTTAATATAATTATTAACTCGAGTGTCATTCATACACATATCGTATAATCATATCATCAAATCTACAACCAATTGCGTTTACCGTATTATTTTTAATACTTGAATTTACATATACATATGTTACACTATGATATTATATCTTAATATTGTTAATCTGTGGTAGAGAGTTCTGGAATGTAAGAAAGGGGCGCGTCATTCGTAGGAGATTAAAACGAAGGCGTAACTGAATGTAATTTAATTGAATTTATAAAATATATAATTGTCAAATATTAATTTTGTGTCATTGAAATTCCTTCTGGGCGTTTTACATATTACTAGCTGTTTCCCACAACTTCATCTACGTGGATAAAAAAGCCCAAAAAATTTAAAATCCTCTTCAAGTGCTCCCCTACACTCCCCAAGGAGCCTACATGGCAAATGTCATGTTTCTATGTCCAGTAGTTTCCGGTGTATGTTGTCTGTCACTCAATAACGCAAGCGTTTTATATATGAACATTCTTTTTTCTTTTTTTCTTTTTTTTTTTTAACTTCACGCTGTATCCCGCATATAGCTGGGCAGGCAGAGGGAAAACCAAAGAACCTAGTGTAAAGACACTCCATTCTCTTTCAACAATTCTGTTCCCCACTTTCCGCCGAATTGAGGCATTGCGTGTTGAGTGGCGGAACTCAACGCCGTGCTTTGCCTTGTTACCAAACCCAAGAAATGAAAATATTAATTTTTACATTTCCTGGAGTGAGGATCGAACCCACAACCTGTCGCATTTACAGTCGTATGCTTGTGCCTCTGCGTCACAGGTGATATATGAACATAAATTATAATTTATTCTTTCAAAGTACTTAATATATTCTCTAAGTAAATTGTTAATAGGAAAATATTTTGTGACGTCACTTCATAGATAATCTAGTAATATTAAAAATGCGATGGTTTGTTAGGACGTTTGTTACTCTATGAAGCAAAAACTACTGAACAGATTTGGATGAAACTTTACAGTAATATAGTTTATACAACAGAATAGCCCATAGACTATAATTTATAAAGATTTTGTGTAATTTGGTCATAATTATAAATATCTAGTATGTATATATATATTTTTAACACTTGTCGTGGCGCAGTGGCATAAGCGTGCGACTGTAACACAACTTGTGGGTTCGATTCCCACACCAGGAAATGTTAGTATTTTCATTTCCTGGGTTTGGTAACAAGGCAAAGCGCGGCGTTGAGTTCCGCCACTCAACACGCAATGGCTCAATTTGGCGGAAAGTGGGGAACGGAATTGTTGTAAGAGAACGGAGTGTATTAACACTAGGTTCTCAGGTTCCCTCTGCCTACCCTGCTATATGCGGGATACAGCGTTAAGTCATTAAGGTATATAATTTTTAAATTCGCTGTTTTTGATACATAAAAATAGTTCTTGGTTGATCTTATGACCGTCATAGCACAGTGGAATAGCACCTAAACGCGACAGTTGTGGATTCGATTCCCACTTGGAAGAAATATGTTATATTTAATGTACTTATTTTTATTTTTTCGCTCTGGTAAAACTAAGGACGGTATTGAATTTCGCTACTAGTTGTTTGAATTAATTTTTTTTCCAATTTTCACTTACAATCTCTAGATATTCAACGTTGTATGTTGTCTAATCGAAATATATATAGCTCAATATTTAAAAAAATATCCCCCAGTTGAGATTTGAATTGACAACCATCAAGTTAACATCGACATTATTCCACTGTACCATAATAACCTCAGTTAAATACATACATATTTATAAATAACAACTGTTTCTTAGTGGGTCTTATGCCCACAGTCGTCACGTGTTGCGCGCACGTGATTATTAAACATTATATATGTATATACTTTCAAACAATGAATATAACTAACACAGTAGAGGAACGGAAATCTTAAGAACGGAGTGTCTTAACACTACGCTCTCTGGTTCCCTCTACCTACCCTGCTATGTGCGGGATACAGCGTGAAGTTATAAAAAGAAACACTGTGGCTTCACGCTTTATCTCGCATTGAATTCGGAGAGAACTTAGTGTCATGATACTCCGTTCCCCGCTTTACATAAAACGATGGCACTAAGTGCGGTACTTAGTTGGCTTGGCTTGTTCTCACTAGAGGAGATAAATGAAAATAATTTTAATGTAATCATTCCGTCGTGGGAATCGAACCCACAACCTATCGCGTTTACAGTCATGCGCTGTCCCACTGCACCATCATGGTCTTATAAATATAAATAAATATGATTTAACATATGTTTTTGCCAGTTTTTGAGTTATTCGTAATAATTCTACTTTATTTGAAGTCGGTTGACTTTTTCTATTTTTGTTTAGCTTCACGCTGTATCCCGCATATAGCAGGGTAGGCAGAGGGAACCTGAGAACCTAGTGTTAAGACACTCCGTTCTCTTTTAACATTTCCGTTCCACACATATCGTTCCTTTTTCCTTTTTTTGTTAAAATTTTAATTAATTTAATATCTAAAACAATAGCAATAACTTTAAGACAATGGAATATTTATATTTTTATTGTTCAAACGTAATTGTATATCTCTTTAAGCTTTATACACATCATTTTTGGCCAAAAAAAAAAAACAAATGACTGACACTTTGCCAGACATAGCTGTCAGTCAGTCTATAATGTGAAAATATTTGGTGTGTCACATTTAATTGTTTTAAGAGAATTTTTAGAAATGACGTCAAAAGACCTAATTTTAGATATGAGTAATGAAAGATGTTAAACAATAATTGTAAGTCCAAAATACAATTTCTTATTTATTTACGAGTACATATATACATACATAGCTTCACGCTGTATCCCGCATATAGCAGGGTAGACAGAGGGAACCTAGTGTTGAGACACTCCGTTCTCCACTTTCCACCGAATTGAGGCATTTCGTGCTGAGTGGCGGAACTCAACGCCGCGCTTTGCCTTGTTACCAAACCCAGGAAATGAAAAATTCCATTTCCTGGAGTGGGAATCGAACCCACAACCTGTCGCGTTTATAGTCGCGCGCTTGTGCTTCTGCGCCACGACAGGCGATTTTATTTGCACTTTATTTATTACTTCTTTCTGCATAACAAGGTAGGCAGACTTTAGTGTGAAGACACTCCGTTCTATACTTTCTGGACTCCCAAGTGTCCCGAAATTGTTTATTGGTCTGAGGGCGGCGCTTTTCCTTATATAGTGTAGAAAAGGGTCTAGTGTAAAAATTTCTGTCTTTAGTGAAATGTAAAAATAATTTATATATATAAAAATTCCGCCGGGCGAGAATCGAACCCACAACCATTAGCGTTTACAGACGCTGTTCCACTTCGCTCTCTTTTTTAGCATTTTCGTTCCGTTCCCCAGTTTTCACCGGATTGAGGCATTACGTGCTGAGTGGCGGAACTCAACGCCGCGTTTTGCCTGAGCAAGGAAATGTAAATACTGAGTATTAATTATTATACTTAATATCTTCATTTCCTGGAGTGGGAATTGAACCCACATCCCGTCGCATTTGCAGTCAAACGCCACGACAGCCATCAAGTTTTATATTTAAAAATTGTGTCTTTTTGCAGTGATTTGGAAACACTAGTGCATTTATTGAAATGCAGTTTGGGTACCGGAATATTAGCCATGCCTCAAGCGTTCGCCCGCGCTGGTCTCGTGACCGGCATCATTGCCACTGTGCTAGTGGGCATACTTGTTACCCACTGCCTGCATGTTCTTGTAAGTATTACTTATGTTCATACTAGTGTCCCTGTTGACGCGTTAACAACGCGTTGCCTAGCAACGTAAGCAAAAAAAATGTACTTGTAACTATAAAGTTTTCTTTATACTAGCGGCCCCGTTGACGCGTTAATAACGCGTTGCCTAGCAACGTAAGCAAAAAAAAGATGTACTTGTAACTATATAGTTTTCTTTATACTAGTGGCCCCGTTGACGCGTTAACAACGCGTTGCCTAGCAACGTAAGCAAAAAATAATGTACTTGTAACTGTATAGTTTTCTTTATACTAGCGGCCCCGTTGACGCGTTAACAACGCGTTGCCTAGCAACGTATATGTCACTTTATATAAACATTTATTTTATTAATTTAATCTATTTCTATTAAATTATTATAATTAATTATAAAAAGGTTTCCTGTATTATTTCTCCGTGTAAACTTTAAATGTACCAAATTTTATACTATTCCGTCCGCACAGTTTTCATAAAATGGGTTAATATAATGGATTTATATATATTATTTGTAATATATTCATCGTTTTGACGATTCATTTTATCAACTTTCTTCTTTCTTAGCTTCTTGCATTGTCCTCTATAGAACGGTAGGCAGAGACAACCTAGTGTTAAGACCCCCCGTTCTTCACTATCCGTCTGAATTTAAGTATGTTGAGTGGTGAAATTCAAAACCGTGTTTGGTTTTACTAGAGTGGGGGAATAAAAATAATTTAAATATATTGAATTTAATAGAATTATATATTATTACATTATATTGAAGCCTGTCGTGGCGCAGAGGCACAAGCGTGCGACTGTAAACGCGACAGGTTGTGGGTTCGATTCCACTCCAGGAAATGTAAAATTTTGTATTTTCATTTCTTGGATTTGGTAACAAGGAAAAACGCGGCGTTGAGTTCCGCCACTCAGCACGCAATGCCTCAAGGCAGAAAGTGGGGAACGGAGTGTCTTAACACTAGGTTCCCTCTGCCTACCCTGCTATATGCGGGATACAGCGTGAAGCTATGTATGTATGTAATCGAAACATATCAGCATATCAAAATCTAAACAGAAAAGACAAAACAGTTAATTTGTTTACAAAACCCCTTACTTAGAACCATGAATACATTATTCACCCTTATCCCTTTTAGGGGACGGTAGGGTGCGTATCTATGCGAACCAAGTTACTGCGCATATGGTCAATAGCTTAAAGCAGGAGGGAGAAGAGAGAGAATTTAGTAGGGATTATCCGTATTAAAGTTTTTGTTAAATATTTACATACATACATACATACATAGCTTCACGCTGTATCCCGCATATAGCAGGGTAGGCAGAGGGAACCTAGTGTTAAGACACTCCGTTCGCCAGTTTCCGCCGAATTGAGGCATTACGTGCTGAGTGGCGAAACTCAATGCCGCACTATACCTTGTTACCAGACCCAGGAAATGAAAAATTCCATTTCCTGTAGTGGGAATCGAACCCACAACCTGTCGCGTTTACAGTCGCACGATTGTGCCTCTGCGCCACGACAGGCGGTATTATTAAAACTTTAAAACTTCAAAAATACTACCGTTCAAATTCGAAATATTATTAAGTGGCGGAACTTAACGCCGCGCTGTATCTTCCCAGATGTAATATTTTTTTTTTTAAACCAGGTAAGATCACAGTATGCTGCCTGTAAACGATTGCGGGTGCCACTGCTTTCCTACCCTGACTCAGTTTCCACGGCGTTGGGTTGCGGTCCGGAGTTCCTGCGGCGTTTTACTAAGCCCGCTGCATTGGCTGTGGATATCTTCTTAGTGGTGTATCAGCTTGGAATATGCTGTGTTTATATTGTGTTTATTGCTGATAATATAAAGAAGGTAATATTTTTTTTTATATTTGTATGGCTTTTTATGGTATTTTTTTATAAATATTTAGAACAATTGAATCGGTGAGAGCAGAAAAAACGTAAGTCACAAGAAATGCAAAAAATCGTAATCGATTTAAACTAGCTTAGAAAGGCAAGATGCGTGTTGAGTAGAGAAACCACCAAAATTTAAAAATTCGGACTTACGTTGTTTCTGCACTCACCGTGTCAATTGTCATCGTGGCGCAGTGGGACAGTGTCTGACTGAAACGCGATTGGTCGTGCGTTCTTTTCCTTCTGGAAGGAATGACCATTTCTTGTTTGAATTATTTTTAATTTATTACTTTGCTAATATTCACGGCAATTACTGTAAAGTTTCAATTGAATCCGTTTAGTAGTTTTTGCGTGAAACAATAACACACATCCATTTTCACGATATTTTGCGTTTATAATATTAATTAATATGAGCAGTACAAGCTTGAATACATCAGAATAGCAAAATATTTACATTATAATGAACATTTTAGTTTTTATTAACTTGCCACGAGAACAAAACCGCTAAAAGAAGCTAGTATATTAAAAAATATAAATGTTCCCCCAAGCCGGAATTGTATCCACGACCCATTTATTCTAATAATTACTGAACAGTGAGACGAATCATCTAAGAGGCATCTAAAGAGTTGACCCAATTTAAATAACTTTTAGCTATTACGCACAACGTAGTCGATTGTCATGTTTATATGCATTTTATTCGTTAATTAATTACAATAAAAGCAATGCCATAGTATTTATTTCTTCAATGCACTTCATTAAATTGCATCCACACCGTTTTCTCTATGAGGGGACGGGGTTAGAATACAATTCCCCTCCGCCGCTGGGTAGCGTCCCGTATGAGGCGGGTATCCCAGTAGTTTGGTGGTAGGAGGTTCGTCGATGTTCAGGTAAAGGTAACCACTTACCATCAGGTGGTCCTTCTGCTCGTTTGCCATCCTTTATCCATCCATAAAAAAAACCCCAATATGCACTCAAGAGCTTCCTTCATCTCTCATTTATATTATGGCCAAATATAACAAAATCTTTTTTTTTACCTACCTACCCTGCTATATGCGGGATACAGCGTGAAGCTAATTTTTTTTTTCATAATAAGTATCAGTAAGTTTTATTCATTCATGTATATACATTGGAGATTGAGTGACGTCATTCTCCACCTTCAATTTCTAAACATTGCGTCAGATTGTCTAAAGGAAACGGAGTAACGATGACAAAAAAATAAAAGAAAGAAACCCATTTAAATAAATTGTACTAAAAATAAATTTATTACGAATAACTCTAAAACTACCTGTCACGTCTTAATTAAATTTAAATGGAACCATATCATAAGCCCTAGCTGTCATATAAAAAAAAATAATCATCGGAATTGATCACAAACAAAAAAAATATATAGTCAAAGTAGCAACTTTTTTTGAAGTCGGTCAATAATATCTTAACTGTGCCACAAATATCTACCTTGTTACTACAAGGCAAAGCGCGGCGTTGAGTTCCGCCACTCAGTACGCAATGCCTCAATCCGGCGGAAAGTGGGGAACGGAGTGTCTTAATACTAGGCTCTCCGGTTCCCTCTGCCTACCCTACTATATACGGGATACAGCGTGAAGCTAAAAAAAAGAATGAATGAATTTATTAGTTTTCCACGCAAAAACTACTAAACAGATCAAGATGAAACTTTGCACTAAAATAGATGATACATCAAAATTACACATAGACTACAATTTAGGAAGATTATTAGTTTGGCCATAGTTTTGGTGGTAGGAGGTTCGTCCTCCGTCTGGCTCGCGACCACTATCATGTCAAAGACGAACGGCCAAATATCTTATGATGTGTTCCGGTTCGATGGCATGTAAGCCAGGTTTTCCCATTCCCACCCATCCTTTCCCCAAAATGTGGTGGTTCCGAGAACGGAATACTACATTGTCCTCCTCTTCCATCTGTTGTAGATGTTCATGGGCGAAGGTATCCACTTACCATCAGGTGGTCCTTCTGCTCGTTTGCCATCCGTTATCCATAAAAAAGAAAAAAAAAATAATATCTAGTTATTTTTTTACCTTTTCTTCAAAACGACACACCACCTACATGTGTATCTAAAAATATACACGTAGATACGCGTCTTCCGTCCTAGCAACAGCGATTTCATAATATAAATTGGACCTAATAGGTCCTCGTGTTCGTATATAGGTCCTACGTCATGTTATAGGAATGTCCTTATTTAATAAAGGTATTTTTTGTATTTAAAATTTAAAATGACTGTTAACGCAACTGGTTGTGGGTTCGATTCCCACTCCAGGAAATGTTTTTTTTCATTTCCTGGGTTTGGTGGTAACAAGGCAAAGTGGAGCGTTGAGTTCCGCCACTCAGCACGCAATGCCTCAATTCGAAGGAAAGTGGAAAACGAAGTGTCTTAACACTAGGTTCCCTCTGCCTACCCTGCTATATGCGGGATACAGCGTGAAGCTGTGTATGTATTGTATGTATGTATTTATGTAGGTATTAACTACTTTTTTTATTCGATAGCCAGCGCTTCTGATGTGTGACGAAATTAGGCTCAGATGAGTAGTTTTTGAGTTATTCATAAGTTCACTTTTTGGTACATATAATTTGAAAACAATTATTTTTTCTTTTTTTTATCTTCACGCTGTATCCCGCACATAGCAGGGTAGGCAGAGGGAACTAGAGAAATTAGTGTTAAGACACTCTATTTTTTTTTAACATTTCCGTTCCCCACTTTCCCCCGAATAGAGGCATTGCGTGCTGAGTGACGGAGCTCAACGCCGCACTTTGCCTTGTTACCAGATCGAGAAAAAGATTTCTTTTTTTTAATTTTAATTATAAACATTATGTTCATATATATTAGATACTACTCCTAGATAAATGTGAGGAATGTAACAAATTAATGATAAATATATCCTTTATTATGCAAGGGTCCGCAATTGGTATAAATGAGCCGGCGTCGGTGTTCGTACTATGACCGCGTCAATATCAATCAGAATGAAGGAAGGGCGATATGAGCCTTGGATGTCAATAGTCTATGATTTAGTATTGTTATTGTATTTCAACATAGTGACTGTTGTGAAAATAATGTTTTTGTTACAATTGATTATTATTAAGAGGTGTTGTGGGTTCGATTCCCACTCAAGGAAATTAAGTATTTAGTATTTTCATTTCCTCGCTCTGTTAAGCAGGCAAAGCGCGGCAACCCAACGCGCAATGCCTCAATTCGTTGGAAAGTGGGGAAAGGAAATGTTAAAAGAGAACGGAGTGTTTTGACACTAGATTCTCTGGTTCCCTCTGTCTACCTGTATCCTGCATATAATAGGGTAGGCAGAGAGGACATGAGAACCTAGTGTTAAGACACTCTGTTTTCTTAAGATTTCTGTTCCAAACTTTTCGTATGTAATATTTATAATAATTCATATTTTCATTTCCTCGCTCTGGTACCAAGGCAAAGTTCCTCCACTCAGCATGCATTACATCTACATTTGACGGAGACGGAGACTGGGAAAGGATATATATTCGTTATAATAAAATAAAATAATTTTGCCACGCATTTTTTGGTCACCTCCTTATCTTCTATAAATCGCTTAAATTATAATTATTTAAAAATATTATATTTCAGGTATGCGACCCACACTACGAAATGGCTATCGAAATTCACATGTTAATCATACTGGTGCCCCTCATGGGCTTCAATTTGATCCCTTCCTTGAAACTCCTGGCTCCGTTCTCTGCCTTGGCCAATGTCATGACATTTGTAGGACTTGGCATAGTAGTGTATTACTTGCTGACGGAGGAGAAATCGAAGAAACCCTTGGATCTATGGGGGTCCGCGGAGACCTTCCCCCTTTTCTTTGGCACTATATTGTTCGCTTTGACTGCTGTTGGTGTGGTAAGTTGTAATGGTTTCTATTCTTTTTGAAGTTGATTTAATTGTTGTAACCAAAATGCGACACGAAAAAGAGACATAATATTTGTTAGAGAGAGTGGGATGATATAGCATTTATGTAGTATTTGTTGTTACTTGTGAGAAAAAAATAAGAATAAAATGTTTCTGTTTCATTTTTTATAATGGTTATTATAAAAAATGAAACAGAAACATTGGTTTGTGGGTTCGATTCTCACTTCAGCAAATGAAGTATTTTAATTTTTTGGGTTTGGTAACAAGGCAAAGCGCGGTGTTGCGTTCCGCCACTCAACACGCAATGTCCCAATCTTGCGGAAAGTGGGGAACGGATTTGTTGAAAGAGAACGGAGTGTCTTAACACTAGCTTCTCGAGTTCCCTCTGCCTACCCTGCTATATGCGACATACTGCGTGAAGTTACAAAAAAGAAAACATCTTTTTGTTTTGTATAATTTTCTTGAATTTTTGCTATTAATTATTAAGATGACCAAGACTATGCTACCTAGTGTCAAGACATTCCGTTCTCTGCTTTTTCTCCGAATTATAGACAGAAAAGACATTGCGTGTTTAGTGGCAGATCTCGGCGCCGGGCATATTCCAATGAAAATAGTTTAAATATAATCATTCTATTGTGTGAGAATCGAACCCACAACCAATCATATTTACAGTCACACTTCCCACTGTGACACGATGGCTTCAAATATATATAAACGTATTTATACATATTAAAATAATTCTAACAGGTAATAGCACTAGAGAACAACATGAAAACACCCAAGTCTTTTGGCAAGCCGTGTGGAGTTCTCAACATCGGTATGACCATCATCGTCCTGTTGTACGTGGCTGTGGGAGCGTTGGGTTACGTATTCTGTGTGTCGGACTGCAGCGATTCAGTTACTTTGGATCTACCTAAACATCCGTAAGTGTATTTTTTAATGATTTTTTTGTTTTTTATTAATATAGTAAAAAAAAACAAATTTTTAAACAGCGATTTGCTAGGACTAACCTAGGCAAGAACGCCCCAATAAATAGAATAATTATTAGTTATAACACTATATGTAATAAAGGAGACATAGATATTTTCCGACAGTCTGCTTTGTCTTTCAAAAATGAAGTAAAGAAAACTTTTACTGTTTAATTTTAATTATACTTTAATTTTCAATTATATATATATTTTATGTGTGCTTAATGTTAAGGTAATTTTTTTGTCATTATCACTGTATTTTATTTTATTTTTTCAGTTTTGTTGTTTATTTTTTCTTTTTATTTTTATATTTTTGGTTTTGTTGTTTAATTATTGTATGTGAGTTTTGAATTAGAACTGTACTGTTTTGTTTCTTTTTTTAATAGTTTTATATAACTGTATTAAGCATGTCATGTTAGCCTGTAAGTGAGGTATACAATAATTGTAATAATATTGTATACAGCGTTGGCTTCCTAAATAAATAAATAAATAAATAGTGGGGAACGGAGTGTCTTAACACTAGGTTCCCTCTACCTACCCTGCTATATGCAGGATACAGTGCGAAGCTATATATGTGTGTATTAATATAGTGTCACGCTCTATCCCGCATATAGCAGGGTAGGCAGAGGGAACCTAAGAATCTATTGTTAAGACACTCCGTTCTCTTTTAACAATTCGGTTCCCCACTTTCCGCCGAATAGAGGCATTGCGTGCGGATTGGTGGAACTCAACACCGCGCTTTGCCTTGTTACCAAACCCAGGAAAATGGAAATACTAAACCTTTTCACTTCCTGTAGTGGGAATCGAATCCACAACCTTTCGCGTTTGCAGTCGTGCGCTTTTACCTCTAAGCTATGACAGAAGTTATTTATTTATGAATATTTGTATATATTTATTTCCATAAAGGTTAGCAACAAGTGTAATACTAATGTTCGCCATCGCGATCTTCATAAGCTACGGCCTCCACTGCTACGTGCCAGTTGAAGTTCTATGGAAGGGTTACATCCTGCCAAAGATGGACACTGCCTCGTCTGCCCTCAAAGTGCGATGCTACGAATATGCTTTAAGGATTTCCTTGTGTTTACTTACTTGTAAGTATAATTTAATTATTAAATTATTACGAATAACTCAAAAACTAGTGTGATCTTAGTTAAATTGAAATGGGACGACGTCATAAGCACTAGCTATTATATAAAAAAAGAATCACCAAAATTGGATCATTCAGTAAAAAGTTACGCGATAACATATAAAAAAGTAAAATTGAATACATCTTTTTTTGAAGTTGGGTAAAAACATATTATATATAGAGTATATCGTGATTCAGTGATACGGCATCTGGAGCATCCAGTTCTTTAGCGTTGGCGTTGTGGGTTCGATTCCTACTTGAAATAATAATAAAATATTTATATTTTTTTTTTAATTGAAGCCGAAAAATCTTGTTAGAACGTCTATGTAACTTTATATAAAAGTATATGTCGAAAACTTGCTAGTTAGTATGTGTAATCTATGTATTAACAATTGTCCACGTTGTGGTGTTCTGCCACAGTGGGCCAGTGTCTGTAAACACGGTTGGTTGTGGGTTCCATTCCCGCTCGGGAGAATTATATTCAAATTATTTTCATTTCTCTGGTTTGGTAAGACAAAGCTCGGCGGTGAGTTGGCTGGCGCTCAGCACGCACTGTTTCAATTTGGAACAGAAAGTGGGAAACGGAGAATCTTGACACTTGGTTCTCCCGGATTACTATGCTATTCGAAAAAAGAGTGAAGCTGCTTTTTAAATATATAAATTACAATTATGTCATCTAGTTAGGCAAAATTAGGCTTTCTATTTTAGTAGTCCATTAGTCTTTCCCTGTGAGGGGACGGGGTTAGAACAATTCCCCTCCGCCGCTGGGTAGCGTGCCGTATGAGGCGGGTATCCCAGTAGTTAGGTGGTAGGAGGTTCGTCCTCCGACTGGCTCGCGACTACTATCATGTCCAAGAGGAACCGCCAAATATCTTATGATGTGTTCCAGTTCGATGGCATGTAAACCAGGTTTTCCCACTTTTCCAAAAAAAAAAAACAAAAATATCTAGTTTTTAGGTACTAACATATTTTTTTCATTTACAGTTGTCCTGGCAGTAGCTGTACCACGTCTGGGCCTCTTCATATCCCTCTTCGGAGCTCTCTGTCTCTCCGCTCTCGGCATTTGTTTCCCAGCCTTGATGGAATATTGCGTCACTTTCCCTGAACGCCCTAGCACTGCCCGAACACTTCTATTCGCTAAAGACGGTTTTCTATTCGTTTTTGGCGTGGTGGGTCTAGTCGCGGGCACATATACCGCGTTAGTGAGCATTATACGCTCATTTGCACCGTCCCAAGTTTAAGAGTTGCGTTAAAAAATGCTAAGCTTTTTGCTGTCTTTGTAAATGCACATAGGAAACACTCTCGTGGGGAATTTAAGAAATTTTAATATTTAAATATTGATAAAAAATGTGTGAAGCCAAATAATGTGTTCCTAATGTAATATATTCCTTTGGAAATATTTACGTATGCTAGGAGTTGTGTATATTCTTTCTTATTGGGAACAGGTTCGAATCCTGACACGTTGAATACAAAATTTCTAGTATTTTTGTAATCCAAAGTGACATTTGAAAAAAATATTCTAAAATAACAATAAGTGAATTCGATACATTATACAGTATATATTGTATAATATATAAAGTTGTCTAATTCTAAAAATATACTCATATTATACACATTGTAAAGTATAATGTATATTAATTTTAAATATACAATTTTTGAATTATACGCGAGAGTGTGGTCACTACACGTGCCTCTCAGCTAGTAGTCAAGTAGATGTAGTAATTTCTTTTGCACCCAATTCAGTTTTTTTAAGAAAGAAAAGCTCAAGACGGTGTTGAAAAGCCTAAATTATATTAAAAGTATTAATTTATAATAAAAAAAAATGTATGTCTTTAGAGAAACTCGAAAACGTAAAAAAAATACTCATTTTTAATCGAAATAAAAGATTTTTATGTAATCTAATATTTAAGTAATATTAACTATTATACATCATTAACACAGTTATAAAATGATCTGTGTACAATGGTCGTGAGATCGAATCTCGATTGAGGGAAGGTAAAATGTTTACCATAAATTAATTGTTTCCGGTCCCGATATCTATAGTGAACCGGAAATAAAGGAAATAGTGATTGGTCACTAATTTCTATTTAAACCAGTGTTTCTCAACCTTTATGTCCCATACCCCACTTTAGCTTTAAATTTCTAATTTCTGTGCAACATACATAACTTTTAATATGACAAAAAATGAATTGTTGATTTAAAAATAAATAATTTTTCAAAATATATAATGAAAAATTAAAATTGAAATTAAAATAATTTTAATAAAGATTTGTCTCTAAAGATGAGGCCTGTCATGGCAGAGGCAGAAGCGCGTGACTATAAACGCGACAGGTTGTGGGTTCGAATTCCACTCTAGGAAATGAAAATATATTAAGTAATCAGGCAAAGTGGGGAACAGAATTGTTTTAAAAGAACGGAGTGTCTTAACACTAACTTCTCAGGTTCCCTCTGCCTGCCCTGCTCTATACGGGATACAGCGTGAAGCTAAAGAAAAAATGATTGTCGAGTCCATCTCCTTAACAATGAAATTGCCTCCCTGTGTGACTTGGGCCCTACTTTGGGAAACACTGCTTTAAATCCTCTTAGAATCTCGCTATGTATAGTAACTTCTAAGGACGTTACCCACCATGCTAAAAGGTGTAAAAACGAGGCTTTTGCCCAAATTAAAGTAATTAATATTAGGTGACAATTTTAATTTTTTGCCCACCTTTAATTATAATTGTAACAATAAATAAATGTAGCATATTATATTAATTCGGCGAAAAGTGGGAAACGGAAATATTTAGAGAACGGAGTGTCTTAACACTAGGTTCTCAGGTTCCCTCTGTCTACCCTGCTATATGCGGGATACAGCGTGAAGTTATAAAAAGAAATTGGCATAATATATTATAATAAATTGCTCACATTGTGTTAGTGATTTTAAATGTGTTTAAAAAAATATATAAAAATATAAACTTTCATATATAAAATTGAACAACTGTATAACAAATTAGAGACCATCGTGACGCAGTGGGACAGTATCTGACCGCGACTGGTTGTGGGTTCGATTCCCACTAGGGGAAAGGAATATATTCGAAAAGATTTTCCTTTTAAATGGAATTTTTCATTTCCTGGGTTTGGTAACCAGGCAAAGCGCAGCGTTGAGTTCCGCCACTCAGCACGCAATGTCTCAATTCGGCGGAATATGGGGAACGGAGTGTCTTAACTCTAGGTTCTCAGGTTCCCTTTGCCTACTCAGTTATCTGCGGGATACAGCGTGAAGCTAAAAAAATCCTTTCTCTGCTCTAGCAAGACAAAAAGCGGCGTTGAGTTCTACCTGTTATCACGCAATGTCCCAAATTCATCGATCGATCGATCGATCTCGAATTGCTATGGCAGAAAGTGACAATCTTAGTGTCTTAACACTAGGTTCTTTGACACCCTACTATGGGAGATGAAGCGTGAAACCGTTATTACTTTTTTGTGTAAGAAATTTAGTATGGTATAAGAACATATGGCTTAGTTAGCCAATGTTAGAACGGTGTCTAAGAGACACGGGTTCGAATCCTACTATGTTCAATTTTACATATGAAATTTTATTATTTTAACTTTCATAAAGAGTAATAAAGCCGCCACTTAACCAGCAGTCACTAATTCGGATGGAAAGTGACGAACGGAGAGTCTCGACACTAGATACTCTCTGACTACCCTGCTAAGTTAAAGCCTGCTTTATTATTTTAATTTAAACCTGAACATATAAAACATACAGGATAAGGTATTGAATGCTATGGAATAAATAGTTGGTTTATGTACTATTATTTTTGAATGAAATAAAAATATATAAAATGTATTGGTGTTTCATTTATGATTGTTTGCTTAATTTTTTTAATAAACTATAGTCTATATTAGGGTAAAGTTTCATCTAGATCTGTTCAGTAGTTTTTGTGTGAGTAACAAACATCCTTACAAGCTTTCGTATTTTTAATATTAGGAGGATGTGGGAAACGGAATTGTTAAAAGAGAGTGGAGTGTCTTAACACTAGGTTCTCAGGTTCCCTCTGCCTACCCTGCTATATGCGGGATACAGCGTGAAGCTAAAAAAATATATTAAATTTTTTTTTGTTAGTATGAAGTTAGAAAAATAAGACCATCGTGGCGCAGTGACACAAAGTCTGACTATAAGCGGGGGTAGTTGTGGATTTGATTCCCACTCAGCGATCTCGTAGTGCGTGTTGCAATTTTAGATTAATTACAAATGGCCATTTCAGTTAAATATATTTTAAAAAGTTGTTAGTATTTTCATTTCCTGGGTTTCGTAACAAGGCAAAGCGCGGCATTGAGTTCCGCCACTCAGCGCGCAATGCCTCAATTCGGCGGAAAGTGGGGAATGGAACTGTTGTAAGAGAACGGAGTGTCTTAACACTAGATTCTCAGGTTCCCTCTGCCTACCCTGCTATGTGCGGGATACAGCGTGAAGTTAAAAAAAAATTAAAAAGGAGAATGAAAAATTACTGTAAATGCTATTACAATATTATATCAGTAACTTAATATAATTACATTGTGGAAACTTTCATGCATTCTTCAAAATAAAAAAAAGGCACCCAGAGTAAGACGTTCTAAATATGTCTGGCAGTCAATAGAGTTAAAATATTTTGTTTTAGCTTCTCGCTGTATCCCGCACATAGCATAGACAAAGGGAACCTGAGAACCTAGTGTTAAAACACTCCGTTCTCTCAAGATTTCCGTGCCTCACCTTAAAATAGTACTTCTTATAAATGTCATTAATGGGAATCGAACCCATATTCATTGTATATATAATTTGGCATTTTTCAATGAATCTATGAGGTTTTGGATAAAAATTTCATCTATTTCTATATATTGTCAGGTAATATTACATTTGGCTAAGTACTTTATTGAAATTTAGACTATATCTATAGAAAAAAAAGGTGTATCCGCCATTCAGTATATCCGTACCGCGAACAAATTGATAAATCGACTTGCATATTAAAATATAAACATTAATATTAATATTCATTTGCTTTATTCATCTTAAAAAACAAAAAATGTTATAAAAATTAAATATTTTCACGTATTTTTAGTTATACTTAAGTTACTTAAACTTAAAAAAGACAACACATTCGATATATCAATATATTCACGGACGGACATATAGGAGTTAATCAGAGTCAACCCAAGCATGGTGGGCGTAACTCTCAAAGGGCGGAAATACAATGAAAAGTCAATAATTGTGCAAGGTATTGTTCACCAAGATTTATTACATAAACAGCGCTTGCGTCTAGGCGTACGGCAATCCTGCGCCGCGGAACAATTAAACAAAATATTTACAACAATTAACGTTTATTTCAATCCATAGAACCATTATAAATTAAAATCAAGATACTACTTACGTATGTAGCAATATATGTATGTATATGTATTGGTACGTATAGAATCAAAACCGGAAACCGGTACCGGAAACCGAAAACAGGAAATCGAAAACCGGTAACCGGAAATATGTACTTTGATTGGTTAACGATTGGTTTTTAACAATTTTCAATTTTAATCTGGATTAATATTTAATGACGGTAAGAAAAGCTCTGACAATATCATTTTATATTTACCATTTTACCATATTAAAACTTCATTCAATTTAACTGACTGATTTATTAACTTACTGATTCATTAACTGCCTGATTCATTATCTGACTAACAGATTTCCGTTTTTGATTCTATACGATGTGGTAAGGCGTGGTTTAGGGGATTAGGGAGCGCCCGCGAGGACCGCGATAGCCTAAATAGACGTCCTTCTCATTTCAACTAGATATATGTAGTGTATTCCACGTGGTACCACGTGACAACATGCAAAGCTTTTTACATATATTCATAATATATTTCATATATATATATATTGCTTTCAACTAACATTATAGAGTAATGATTATTTTTTTATTATGTAATGTAATAACAACAAGATGGAATACAAACGTGGCAACATTATCAAATACCACCTGATATGAAACAGATTTATTTATTTATTAATATGTAACCAGAACGTCCTGATGTCCCATACATGTAAACCTTTATAGAAAAAACATTTTATTGTTCTCGCATGTATTCATAAAATACTTTGAAATGCAACAATTTTCTTAGTCTTAATTCATATTTTATAAACATTAATTTCATTTTTTCAATCAATAAACAATCAATTGACTCATTTCATCAACGACAAAAACCTACAAAAATATATATGTTATAACATTAGCACGAGACGAGTCAAAGAGAGTGCGGATGTAGTCAGTGCTGGGGACGCGGGCGACTAACGCGGGTCCTACCCGTCAACTTTACAAATATAACTAAACAAAAAAATTATAATATAAACTTTTAAAAACGTTAACATCTACAGCCATAACAAAAATATACTAATAACAACGTACGCTACGGAAACTACATCCTACTTAAACTATTCACTAAGTAATTTGAAACGAAACTAAGGTTCGCTCACTACGGAAACGAGAGACCGGATGCGGCCTCAGTGGGAGAGTCTACGAAGCGAGCTAGAGCTAGGCGAGCGCGGACCGGAAGTGCCGCCGTGGGGACTCGGGGGAGGACAGAGACAGAAGGAGCGGGGGAGCGGGGAGTTGGGGAGAGAGGGAGTGTCGGGACGGACGGGCGGGTCCGGCCGGCTCGGCATTACAACTACCTATATACAGACGTCACGCATCACGCAGGCTACATAGCGCTACTTGCATTGCACGTACGCGAGCCACTTGAGCAAACGAGCGATACCTGTGCGGGTAACATATAAATATTCAACAACAATTAACTTAGCGCCGCTCGGGTGAGGAGCATTCCAAAATAACGTAACTCCATTAAAATTTGGTCCTTACGTCGTCTAACCCTGTCATAGTAAGAGAGTTAGAGCTTGCGGATACAAAACGACGATAGATCGTAGTTCGAGTGGAACTTTGGTAAATCACCTATTTAACTAAACATTAACTTACGGTAACTGTAAATCCTATATATAAACGAATAACTTAAGGGTGCGAGGGGATAAGGAATAGGGGAGACTGGGGTGAAACCGATCGATTCGCCGTATCACGAAAGAGCTCGCGTCCGCGCTTTTTTTACTATATTTCTACGTAAAATGATTATAACATAAGTACTTGGGAACAGCGAATCGGTAGTTTGAGGTGGGCGGTGTATAGCGTTACATTTAACAATATATTAGTCAGTATTGTATAGTACAGTACATTATAACCGAACATTTGAAAAGCGTTACAAATAGAATGGAGCGGTGTGCCCGAGACGGCGCAACGCGCGACGATGCCCGCAACCTGCAACAGAGATAATAACATGTTAGCATATATTGAAATTATGAATTAATTTAAAAAACGCCTGTCGTGGCGCTGAGGCACAAGCGTGTGACTGTAAACGCGACAGGTTGTGGGTTCGATTCCCACTCCAGGAAATGTAAAATTTAGTATTTTCATTTCTTGGGTTTGGTAAAAAAGGCAAAGCGCGGCGTTGAGTTCCGCCTCTCAACACGTAATGCCTCAATTCGGCGGAAAGGAAACGGAATTGTTGAAAGAGAACACTAGGTTCTCTGGTTCCCTCTGCCTACCCCGCAACATGCGAGATACAGCGTGAAGTTGAAAAAAATTAAAAAGGAATAAATATTAAAAAATAAATATAATTGAAATTTTGTTGTTGATTTTTTTTCTAAGTGGTATTATTTTTTTTTTGAAGTTTCACGCATTTTCCCACAGAGAAAGCTAGTTGGAGACACATAGTGATATGAGCTCATGCTAGGACACTCTATCATTCCAACACTCGGCACGCAGCCCGTTGTGCAGCAGACAAAGCAGTTTGAAGTGCCCGGCACTTATCATATTGATACGTGAAGGGATAATTTTGGATCTCTTTTTATAAAAACTATGCGAAGAAAACTATGAGAAGTCCAGAAAACTAATGTTTTTTTATAATAATGAAAAAGTGTACATTAGAATAATAAAATAAATATTACCCACACTACCATATGCTCAACATACACTTTTATATAAAGTGATATGTTGACACGTTGCTATGGTAACTCTTACTTTACATATTATAGGGGTTGTCTAACGCCTGTCGTGGCGCAGAGGCACAAGCGTGCGACTGTAAACGTGACAGGTTGTGGGTTCGATTCCCAGTCCAGGAAATGGATTTTTTCATGTCCTGGGTTTGGTAATAAGTCAAAACGCGGCGTTGAGTTCCGCCACTCAGCACGCAATGCCTCAATTCGGTGGAAAATGGGGAACGGAGTGTCTTAACACTAGGTTCCCTCTGTCTACCCTGCTATATGCGGGATACAACATGAAGGTATGTTTATAACATACATACATACACATGTCTGTATGTTAATGGAGCTACTAGTACTAAAAAAATATAACTTACATATGATGTGGCGTGTTTGTGCTGAGCGGAACTCGCTTATACGTCCGCGTATTTGGACAGCTTCTCGCGCAAAATGTGGTTCTCTTTCTTCAGCAGTTCCACTTCTTGTCGTAGGCCCATGTTCTGAAAACATTAGTTTTTTCTATTAATATACGTTCTTAATATTTTTTATACTTATATTTTGGGTTTAAATTGTCGCATATAATACAGGGTTAGAAAACTGACGATTTCTGAAGATTTTTTGGCTGGTTTTGGCTCCTTATAGGGTCATCGCATCCATAACGTCCTAAACCATTCCATAGTAATACAAACAGATACTATCAAGCATTACCAAACCGACTTACCTCCTTTTCTAGGTAGCCAGCTCGAAGCGCGATTTGGTTTTCTTTCATGCGGCGCGCGTCCCGTGACCTCTTCGCTGCCATATTGTTCTTCCGTCGGCGTGCCCAGTACTTGTCGTCTTTCAGGTCATCGGGCACGAACTGCCGACGACGTCGATATGAGGTTAACACGCCGCGCCAAACACTCAAACCACCCTTCACCCAATTATATAATTTTATTCCACTACCCCGACCTGACCGTACCCTGCGTTTTGACCGCTTTTTCAAAATGTTTTCAATGAAAACTCGCTTTTCTTTCCAAGAATTTACATAGACTGAACTGTTTTTTCTCAAATTTTCAATATTTTTTTAAAAGCTCTATTCTAAATATAACCATACCCCAAAATCTAAATAGCAAATATATATACAAAAAGTTTTTATTTGTGTCTGTGCGAAACCCAATTAGTTGCAAGATGTCGGTAGCGTCGGTGTGGTGTAAATGTTTAAGTGATTTAAAGGACACGTGACATGTTATTTTCTATTTCATATTGAAGAAAGACAAAAAAACTGAGAACGGAGTGTCTTAACTCTATGCTCTCTCCGTAACCAGCTATTTACGAGAGATGTGATAAACTAAGCTATATTATAATGATAAATGTATATATTTATTAATATTTAAATATTTTTTACATGGAAAATAACGTATCACGTGTCGAAATTATAATTTAAACGTGTTTTCTGTACCTATTTTTATATAATTTGACCATCATTCTTCATAATACTTAAAAGTGCGATGTAGCTTGTTCTATATAGTTTATATTATAAAAAAATTATAAAAAGATATTATAAAAAAATTATATTATATTATAAAAAAAATTTCCCATATAATCTATATACAAACTTAAATTTATATCAAAATAGGTTCAGCAATTCGTAACAAAAATAGACAGACAAACAGACAAACACATAAGACTCGTGAGACAAAAGGGTCGTAACTTCAAATCCCAGAAAATGTAATTCATAGTATAACAATAACAATTTGACATTTTGAATTCGACTGAGTGACTGACAGACAACGTACAGGCGAAACTAATGGTCGTAGAAAGCTGAAATTTCGCATGTATTCGCCTAGGGGAGAGTAGGGAAGCACTAAGAGAGGATTTCATGAAATTGCTACAAAAATTGGATTTTAGGTTTCATAGTCCACGCAAACAAAGCCACGGGACACAGCTAGTTATTAAATATTCTAAGCTAACCGAATTATAATTATTTCTTACATATATTTACAATAATGTTAGTAAATATTGACAAAGCGTTAGAAAGCGTTTGTCATGCTGTGTAGTGTGTGTGCTTGTAATTACTATGATATAAAAAAATATATGTAGATTAAAAAGAAATAAAATATGATAAAAAGAATATATAAATTAAATGTGTTATATATATTTAAAGACTGCCTATGGGTTCGATTTCCCTAAGAATGATTATATTTAATTTTTTTAACTTTCTGTTCTCTGGTAAGGACAAAGCGCGACGTTGAGTTGTAACACTTTATACTTGATTTATCGAATTCAGGTAGAAACTGGCAGACGGAGTGTTTTGACACTAAACTCTCTTTAGAGCATTCGCTCTATAATACGGAACAAAGAGTAAAACTTCACTTTTAAGTCAGTTCATATGAAAAAGTCAGTATCGTCATATCGAAGACCTGTACTATATACAACATGATTTTTATGATTTTTTAGGACTTTAATTTTTCAGTATTATAAGAATATAGTCAAAGTTGTACTAAATATTATGTATTAATTATAAAAACGGTCTTTTTAATTCAAATATATATGATTTGTCAGTTGTTCGTCAGTTAAGATAACAGAATACTATGTGGGCCCAGAATTAAAAATATTTTCATGGAAAAGCTAGTAGAAATATAAAAAACCAGTTTC
Source organism: Philaethria dido (assembly GCA_033558755.1). Lineage (NCBI taxonomy): Eukaryota > Metazoa > Arthropoda > Insecta > Lepidoptera > Nymphalidae > Philaethria > Philaethria dido. The sequence continues at coordinate 71,039 of JAKGSA010000003.1, forward strand.
GCTTGTCTTGCATAGCGATGAAGTACGAAAGAAACTGGTGTCAAAACACTCCGTTCGCAATTTTTCGCCTGAATTTAAGACATTGCACAATAAGTGGCGGAAATCAAGCCGTGGTTTGTCTTATCAGGGTAAAGAAATGAAAATAATTTAAATACAATCATTCTCCCAATAGAAATAGAACCCATAACCGTTTAGTCTTTTAACAGTTTAGTTTAGTCAGACGCTGTCTCACCGAACTATGATAGTACTACTTCTATTCTATATATCTATCTTCTATTTTATATATATATATATATATATATA
>JAKGSA010000003.1:71443-81602 GCA_033558755.1 Philaethria dido
TATATATATATATATATATATATATATATATATATAACTATATTTATTTATATATACATTTCATTACATATTATTAGTTATATTAGTGTAAATAACGTGTTAGCGAAATAAAACAAAACCTTAATTGATACACGAGTACTGTTAACACCTCTATTATCTATATAGCTTCATTCATCTTAATAGAAAATTAAATTGAAAGAACTATAAATAATAATTTTTATAGTATAGTGAACTTGTCGATACATTCACGATGTAAAATTGTTTTTTTTTACTTAGAAATATGTAAGTAGCTATGATTTTAAGGTCATCAAATTTGCAATATTTAAATGTTAATTTAATTATAAAGAGAGTAGAGAGTGGGAGAGTTTTCAGTCTAATGGAATAAGTTTCCAAAGCATTTTAAGTTATTTATTTTATACTATTTTCAAGTTGTTACTAGACTAGAAGTAAAAATTAAATAGAACTGAGTGACTCATAGTACGTTTTACCCCTATCTACCCTACTCTCGCAAAATATTAACATTAATTCACATACAAAATATAGTATACCTATATAATAATAAGAAGCTATTTTTTTTTCATTTTTAGGCAAAAATTTCAGATTTTCAGGTTTCATTCTATTTCGCTAATAATATAAGGTGAGTGTAAAGTGTAGTGTTAAGTGACGCCGCACCCCGCAGGCAGTTGCAGCATGCCGCTAGGAATGATCAGCGCACTAACTTCATTTACCTGTTTCCTGGACTTCTTGATCATGGGCTGTGGCTTCAACTCCTCGTCAGAGAATGCACGTGTCCGAGGGTCGAAGTCCCGACCTGAAGACGCCATGGAGAAGGCTGTAAATGAATAGCATTCTCCTTGAAAACATTGAATTAATTGATGTCGTCGTAACTTGGGTACAATTGTAAACGTGATACAAATCGAATATTAATTGGATTGGATGAATTTTATTATAATTGAGAACATTTGTTTGTTTAATAAGTAAAATAGTTCTACAGAGTTTAAGCAGCTAAGTAACGGCTATGTGGGTCTGTATCTATATGGATAACTAAGAAATCTAATAGATTCTCTAGTAAAACATTAATATCTATACTAATAAAAATAAAATAAACAATAAAATAATAAATATTAAATATACATACTGGAGTCGGCAGGCGACAGCGGAGGGTTAATTGTATCCGGACTCATGCAATCCGACGGCGAGGGCGATCTTTCGCGCTTGGTGACCGGCGCCTGCAGGCCAAGGGCCAGGCCGGCGCTGCCACCGAACGCGGAGCTGCCCAGGTGGGCGCCACCCAGACCCTCTCCCGGCATGCCATTCTCCGACAGGAACTCGTCTAAGTCCACGTACTGAAAGCAATTGATATGTCACGCCGCGCCTTACACAGCGCCAGCCAGCACAGCCACATCGCATTCGCAATTTCGCATTGCCTACTTATTCTATTATATAGAGAATACAAATAAACAAACCATAATAGTATTATAACAATAATAATAATAAGTTAAAAAAAATTAAAACAAAGCACTTCTTAAAGAAGCTACAGAGTGACATATCATATATTTGGGATATGATAAGTCACTTCAGTATGAACACTAGGACAACATTGAGGGTGAAGGAGAGGCGGGTAGCTACAATATTACCTAATGCGGAGTAGAAGCTAGACACGTACACAACACGCAACACGCAGTAGGTAATAAAGTGGCGATTACTGACTTCTTGTACCTTGAGATCTGGGTCGTATGGCAGGGTCTTGTCCCAGAGGTTGGGTCCGAGGAAGGCAGCCTGCGCCTCCCACAGCTCGTTGTCATCTTTCTTGTCTTCGAGCGCGTCTTTGCTGTTCACTGACTTGCCTGTAACAAGCGAAAGCCCGGTCACTGCAGCTCGCGCCCATATAAGCCAGTTTCTACCCCCATGTGAGAATGAGATATTAATGGGGGTTAAGATCGTGGCTGCGAACACAGGTACAGGCTAGCGGATGCAATAATATTAACTATCTATCATATACATCATATATATACTGGTACCTTATGTACACTCGCAAAGCTCATACAAATCGCATCGCTTTAATTCTAAAGCATATTCATCAACGATTTATTAAATAAAATCTAATTAAAATAAACAACAACACTTTAAAAACCTTCATAATAAAACAGTAAATAAAGTATATAAAATTTTCTATGAAGATAATGCAAAAAGATGAAAAAGGTTTTTTATCGTTGGCTGTACTTGTATATAAATGAAGCGGCTAGTTACACGTGCGTGGGGGGGCGATCACGAGGCCGGCCACGGGAGTGCCGCCTCGTGACCGAACAAAGGGCTTTGGTACCCCGAAAATAAACTTATATGTACTATAATATAATATAAACTCAACTATCTTAAACTTAGAACTCACGTTACTTACCCTTATGTACTAAATATGTTATTAATTACTCAAAATTACAATTTTTTTAACAATAATACTAAAAAAATGTGAATATATGGTGTATTCCTATGAATTTGTATCCCCATGGTATAGTAGATGTATTTAAACTAGGTACAAAGTTCGAAATCGTTAAATATTTAATGTTTCTAAGTATTTGTTTTTTTTTAAAAATGACTCAAGTTCCAGTGTATAATTAAGAGATGCCTTTTTAACTGATGTTGTATATTTACCTTATAAGTTGAAATGCCTAACGTATTCAAGTTGTTTTGAATCGATTAAAGTTTTTTGAACCAATTTTAAATCGATTCTTGTATATTAAATTCTTCTTTAGAATTCTTTTAAAAAATATTAAAATTTACATATTTTTTTTATTCTAAGTACAATTTACTTAAATGATCGAACCTGCGACCTCCACATGTATAAGTATTTCTTTTAACGACGCGCTTCATAGTGTCTAGACACTACGTTTTCCAACTCAACTCAAATTCAAAACATTATTTGATTAACAAGACAGTGGAACTTAACACCGCGCTTATTTCCTCAATTGGGAATCGAACCCGCAACCACTAATTTACAGTCAACCTCTATCCTGATATATATCTGTACAGATATATCTATATCTACACAGATATATATCACTACATAGATTAAATATAATTATAACTTCTATGAAATAATATGTAAACACGTCAACGCGTGCAAATAGAAAAGAAAAACATAACATTGTCCGTGAGAACAATTCCAGCGGAATTAATTATTAATGCATATTATTATTCTGAGAATATCACGCGGCTCGTTTACTATACGAGTAGGTCACGGGTTCAGTTCTCGTTTGATGTAGATAGTTGTTTTTTCTTTATTTTTTTAGCTTCACGCCATATTCCGTTTATTGCAGGGTAGGCAGAACCTGAGAACCTTTTTCCGTTCCGTTCCGTTATTACTGAGTAAACGAATTTTGATAGTTCATTTGAAACTTGACACACTTATAGTTTATATAGCGAAGGAGTGCAGAATGACAATATTTTTTTAATATCATTCATACGACATATATTAAATTACTAAAAAAATAAATGTTACACACACTACCATGGCTCGACATCGATGTTTATAAAGTGACGTATACATTGCTAAAGACAACGCGTTATTAACGCGTCAATGTGGACACTAGTATACCTAAATATATGTATTTATATATAAGAGAAACATCATGTTTGTTAGTCATATGAAATATTAACCAATTCCATTTTATGTTTTGTGAAAGCTATTTGTAATTTTATGATTAATCATAGCTTTACCGCATAGAAGTCGAAAAAATCTGGGACAAGGAACTTATAAAGAAAAAAGCAGCTTCATACTATCAGAATTATCATAGAAAACCTAGTGTTAAGACACTCCGTTCTATACTTTTCGCCCAATTAAGTAGTTTCGTGATGAGAAATGTGGGAACTGAACCCACGACCAATCGCGTGTAATTGTTGTATTTATCAACTTATTCACGCCTTACAGGTATAAATACCTATATATAAAAAAAATTATGTTAATTGGTAAAATGATCATATAAAAGCTAATGTAGTAACGCTATTTCCTATTCGACAACAGAATGATTATAGAGAAAGTGTTCGTAATAAGCTATAAGAGAAAAAAGTAGAGTTAAAAATCTATATAAATATAGAAACGTCGAATAGTTAAGTTATATTAGTAATATACATGACCTAGGATATATACATACATACACACAAGCTTCACGCTGTATCCCGCATATAGCAGGGTAGGCAGAGGGAACCTAGTATAAAGACACTCCGTTCTCCACTTTCCGCCGAATTGAGACGTTTCGTGTTGAGTGGCGGATTCAACGCCGCGCTTTGCCTTGTTACCAAGCCCAGGAAATGAAAAAATCCATTTCCTGGATTGGGAATCGAATCCACAACCTATCGCGTTTACAGTCGAACACTTGCTTGCAAACATAGAGTTAAGACACTATGACAAACTATAATTTTAAATTTAAACGTAAGGTTATTAGTGATTCTCTCACACCAAAACTACACAAATAAGAGAGAAAAAGTAGAGTTCAAACACTATATTTAACGATAAAAAAAAATGGTGTTAATTAGTCAAATAATCATATATAAGCTAATGTAATAACTGTTTCCTAGTGAAAAAGTTGGAAGCAAAGGAAATGGGAAGTGCAGTTACGTGCACTTTCAATCGTTCCGGTGCACGCGTTACGTGTTACATTTGTACGTAATCTTAGTTTATTTTATGTTTTTTTATTTATATATTATTTACTATTATATTGCGCCTGTCGTGGCGCAGAGGCACAAGTGTGCGACTGTAAACGCGACAGGTTGTGGATTCGATTCCCACTCCAGGAAATGTTAGTATTTTCATTTCCTGGGTTTGGTAACAAGGCAAAGCGCGGCGTTGAGTTCCGCCACTCAACACGCAATGCCTCAATTCAGCGGAAAGTGGGTGCATACATAAAGATTCAACAAAATCACTAAACCAAATATTGTACATAATATTGTATCTATCATCACAAAAATTGTAATTAAAATCAAAAATAACAAATCAATACTGTATAAACCAAAAATCACTAAATAATTACTAATACAATTATTTTACAAGTAAATATATATAAAACATAATATATAAAAAAATCACTTAACATTCTCTACCACGACTATCTAAACAGCATAGAGCATAGTGTTCTCTCACTATCATCACAAAAAACGTGATTTAAATCAAAATGAATACCTCAAAGCTATATAAATCAAAAATATTCACTAAGTCACTAAATATTCACTATCATAGCTATGATAGTGTAACTATCCTACAAATATCATCACAAAAAGCGTGATTTAAATCAAAATGAATAACTCAATGCCATATAAATTAATATATAAATCAAGAATCTCCACTAAGTCACTAAATATTCACTATCATAGCTATGATAGAGTAACTACCCTACAAATATCATCACAAAAAACGTGATTTAAATAAAAAAATAACAACCTAACGTAATAATATAGGTCATTTGAAACCGCGTGCAAGCTAAGATTGTAGGAAGCAAGACGCTCGCTTCCGGACCGCCAGTCAGACCACTCTCACTTTCTGTAGAAAGTTACGCTTGGTATGACGCCATCGAACACTATGCAACGATTATTGCCTTTCTTTGCATTTGATTTGATTTGTGTTGTAATTTCTTCTATTTTTTTACTTTTTCTGTAGGGAGATATAACGCGGCGTTGAGTTCCGTCAATTAGCACCTAATATCTAGGATTCGGGTGGAAAAAAGGGAACAGAGTGACACTGTGTTCTTAATAAATTTCGTAGTTATATTAATATGTAAATAAAAAAATTTGGATCCCTTTAAAAAAATATATGCGGAAGGAATAAAAAAATATCATAGTTATATTTATATAGAGAAGAATTACAGTAAATCTATACGAGTATATTGTATAATAATGTATTAAAAATACATACATACATACATAGCTTCACGTTATATCTCGCATATAGCAGGGTAGGCAGAGGGAACCTAGTGTTAAGACACTCCGTTCCCCACTTTCCACCTAATTGAGACATTGCGTGCTGAGTGAAAAAAATCATTTCCTGGAGTGGGAATCGAACCCACAACCTGTCGTATACAGTCGCGTGTGCCTCTGCGCCACGACATTCGTAAAAATACGTTAAAATAAAAAAAATATATATATTACACTTGTATTGTAAGTGTTTGACATACACTTTTATATAAAGTGACATACATTTCTAAGGCACTCACTTTAAACAAGTGAAAAGTGTAGGACATAGTCATATACTAATCACTTAACATACATGCAACGCGGATATTGCGTAAATAAGGAAAAATATTAAGAAATAATGGCTCATTTAATTCTAAATTCTATCACATAATAAAAATTAAATATAAGGAATAGATAATTCATTATATACTGTATACTAATATATTTATATTAAATAATTTTTTATTTACAAACATCTATAGTTTGAATTTTGTTTTTTCTTCCTTTGCGTGTTAAGTGGCGGAACTCAACGCCGCGCTTGGTCCTATCAGAACGATACTTTGCCTTACACTAAATAAAAATATTTTAAATATAATCATTTGCCCGAATGGGAATCGAACCTATAACCAACCGTGTTACAATTTATGTGTAGAGTCTATGTAATAATAAGTAGGAAATAGAAACATTAACAGGTGTAATACAAAACAATATTGAATTAGCAGGTGTCTTGAATTTAAATTGAATAAACAATTAAATAGGCAGCAGATTAAAAATCACTATTAAAGGAGAGTTGTATCACCAGATTAATCTAGCAGAAGTTATATATAAAGATTAAGATAGACACTATATAAAAGTCACTAAAATATAATAACGCCTGTCGTGGCGCAGAGGTACAAGCGTAAACGCGACAGGTTGTGGGTTCGATTCCCACTCCAAGAAGTGGAATTTTTCATTTCCTGGGTTTGGTAACAAGGCAAAGCGCGGCGTATAGTTCCGCCTATCAGCACGCAATGCCTTTATTCGGTGGAAAGTGAGGAACGGAGTGTCTTAACACTAGATTCCCTCTGCTAACCCTGCTATATGCGGGATACAGGGTGAAGCTATGTATGTAAAATATGATAGAAAGTTAAAATGTAGCAATATAAAAAAGTTGAATAGCAAAAAAATATAGTTGAAATTATATTTTAGCGTCCGAAGTGAACACAGGTATACCAAAGATGCCTAACTTAGTATTGATATATGTTCATAATTGCTTTGTGAGTGGTAAGAGAGAAAAAGTAGAGTTGAGACACTATGATAAACTCTATATAAATATATAAGTGTCGAATACTTTAAAGAAGTTATACTTGTAATACAGTTATGGCCACAAACTTGAACTCTGAGGTACACCACAGACGCATAATTTAGGAAAGATGATTGATTATTGTAGAAAAAGACGAGATTAAACACTCTTGCAAGCTATATAAGAATATAATAAATATATTACATTCAACTACAACTTAAAACTATAGATAAAATATAGTTATGGCCGCAGGCGTAAACACAGAGGTACACCTAAGACGCATAATAAGACGCATTTTCCGTTTCCGTGTGGCGGAACTCAACGCCGCGCTTTGCCTTGTTACCAAACCCAAAAAAATGAAAATACTAAATTTACATTTCCTGAAGTGGGAATCGAAGCCACAACCTGTCGCGTTTACAGTCGCACGCTTGTGCCTCTGCGCCACGACAGGCGTTAATCACTATTAAACTACATAAGTATATAATAAATATATTAGATTCAACTATCACTTAAAAACTATAGATGAAATATAGTTACGGCCGCAGGCGTGAACACAGAGGTACACCTAAGACGCATAACTTAGTATTCGGCAATGGATTATGGTAGAGAAAGTGTTCAAAATGCGACTTAACTGCCACTCTCACTGCGCGAAAGTTGTCGAACGCCCGATTCGCCCTTCGCCCCGCAACGTTATTTCATTGCTTAGAGCTATTTGTGTTTTGGTAACTATCTAAATTAACTATTTTGATAGATATATTGTTATTTTTATTATATATTATATGTTTTTAGGATATAACGCGGCGTTGAGTTCCGCCACTTAATTAGTAATGATTCGAATTCGTAAGAAAAGCTGTGAATATAATGTCTTCATACTAGGTTCTCTTTGATTATTTTGCTTTGCGGGTAAAAGCGTAAATATATAGGTATATATTTAAAAAAACATCAATTATTAGAATTTCAAGTATTTTTCTGAACATATCATAATTGTCTTAGCTTATTCATACTTGGAAACGTAGTGTCTAAACTCTATTGTCTCTGCTTGCCATCCAAACTAGACTATATGTTGAATGGCGGACATGAAAATAATTTAAACATAATATATGTAATTAATATTTTAAAAATATTAAAAATACATACATACATAGCTTCACGCTATATCCCACATATAGCAGAGTAGGCAGGGGGAACCTGAGATCCTAGTGTTCAGGTACTCCGTTCCCCACTTTCCACCGAATTGAGGCATTGCGTGCTGAGTGGCGGAACTCAACGCCGCGCTTTGTCTTTATTAAAAATATTTAAAATACAAAAAATATATTCCTATATCGAACCAGCTAACACCGCCTACTGTCAGAAGTTATTCTATTGTGCCATTATGGTATAAGGTATTTATATATGATAATTGTCATCACTCTACATCACTTTGTACTATGCAAATGATGTAAGCTGAATAGAATATATTTATTTTTATTTCTATAATTTTATTGTTTAAAATAATAACTTTAGGTATAAAGTATAAAATAAAGCTTAGCAAAGAGAACCTAGTGTTAAAACACTCTGTTCTCCACTCTCCGCCAGAATTTCAGACATTACGCATTGATTGGAAAGCAAAAAAATGGAAATTATTTATATATAAATGTACCCCGAGTGGGAATCAAACATACGACCAATCGCCTTTAGTCATACGCTACCCTACTGTACTCAAATGACATCTAAATGAAAATAAAGTACATAGTTAGGATATTTTTACAAAAATATCTGCAGAGCTGAAAACGATGTCATTGATAATATATTATAAATATATTAAATAAATTAAAAAAATCCAAAATTATTCAAAATCATTAATTACATATAAATGTATTAAGATAACATAAAAATAAAATAGAAAAAAAAAGACGGTGAACGGAGTGTCTTGACACTAGGTTCACTTTGACTACGCCGAGGTTCTCACGGACGATTCGGGAGTTCCCGTGTGCCTCGGCCAGTGGCGGTAGAGGAGGAGCACCGTGAGGTTTTAGTGGGTATGCGGACGGCCTTTTTACACCCGTCCCGAGTCCCCGATCGGGCGGGTATCCGTAAAGGATTTCCTCACGTTAAAAAAAAAAAAAAAAAGCTTCACTCTGACTACTTTAATATGCGGAATAAAACGAAAAGTTTGAAAAACTGAATAAAATTAAGCTTAAAAACACTTTCGGTTTTTTTTAACTTCACACTGTATCCCGCATACTGCAGGGTAGATAGAGGGAACCTGAGAACCTAGTGTTAAGAGACTCCGTTCCCCACTTTGCGTCGAATTTGCGGCGTTGAGTTCCACCACTCAGCACGGAATGCCTCAATTCGGCGGAAAGTGGGCAACGGAGTGTCTTAACACTTTCCGTGAAATTTCATTTACGATTTATCAACTTATACACGCGTATATATATTAAATAATTTCATACTAGTGACAATACTAATAGTACATTTGTATATGAATTAATTACGAAAGAGAACGCTTGAGGAAAACATGTGCACTAAGTAACTTTGCTAGCTTAAGTTGCCTTTAATAGGCTGTATGTATTTATTATTATTTTTAAATCTAGTGTTAAGTCACTGTGTTCTCTACTTCCGGTTAGTAGAGTCACAAAATTGGTTGTTGAAATTTTATTCAAGGTTTTTTTTTTGATTATTTATGTATATAAATTAGAAGAGATCATCGTAGCTCAGTGGAACAGTGTCAGACTGTAAATGCAATGGTCGTGAATTCGAATCTAACTCGTGATAATCATTATTGTAGTTAATATCATTTTGCCACTTTGGTAGTGTTTGTCATTTTTTGATTTCTAGTTTTTAAAACACTCCTTTCCTTACTTTCCGTCAAAAATCGAGATATTACCACTCAATAAGCGGCGGAACTCAACGCTGCACCTTATCTTACTACAGCCAAATATTAAAATAATTTAA
>JAKGSA010000003.1:86961-116251 GCA_033558755.1 Philaethria dido
ATACATATGTATAAAATACCGGATGTGATTTTAATAGATACAGAAAACAGGCTGCAACAAAACCTTCGTATGGCCTTAAAGCCCTTACTTGACAAAAACTAATAATTAATTTAATTTAAAAAATCTGGAACTGTATTATGTTACTGTTAATATTTGAATAATACATACATACATATATACATAGCTTCACGCTATATCCCGCATATAGCAGGGTAAGCAGAGGGACCTAGTGTTAAGACACTCCGTTCCCCACTTTCCGCCGAATTGAGGCATTGCGTGCTGTGTGGCGGAACTCAACGCCGCGCTTTGCCTTGTTACCATACCCAGGAAATGAAAAGTTCCATTTCCTGGAGTGGGAATCGGACCCACAACCTGTCGCTTGTGCCTGCGCCACGGTAGGCGTATATTTGGATAATAATCAATATTATTGTATAACAATATATATGTATGTACTTCTCTTTCTTTTGCTTAACGCTTTTTCCAGAAGAAGATAATCAATACATAGTGACAGCCTGTCCTTTAATTTTCATTTAAATTTGATATTAAGAATGGCGGAATATTACGTTGCGTTTTGTAACTACCACTAATATGGGAAAAAAAATCATTACACCTATTGGGAATCGAACTCATAGTCTTTACAGTCATACATTGTATGCGCCTTGATGACCTATTTTAATGATATTATTAACTTAGATTAATTATTATATTGTAGAGACATATTTATTAAAAATATTATGTGATGATTGTTTAAGAAGACACGATCGTGGGTTCGATTCTCAGTTGATTAATTTTTGTATATAGGAAGAAAGGGAGTGTAAAACAGAGAGATTGGACACTAATATCTCTTCAAAATATACATATAGTGTTCAAATCACATACATTAGATAGAAACTACGCAAAATTAATAAATGACTTTCTATTTCTAATATTATTATGACTATATTCTTAGTTCTCTCTATATATATTGTAGTCTCACTCTTATATCTATATGTCTCTTTTTAGTGTCGCTTTTTCGTTACATTAAATGTCACAATGCAATTTAAAATTAAAAAAAAACCAAAACATTCTTGTTAAATCCCTTCCGGAAACAGTAAGAACTAAAAACAAATCAAATTTTCCGTAGTGACCCCTCGATACGAGACATGACATTGAATATTTTATATCTTAGGTCAAAAAGATCACTGTGTATGATAACGTAGCTAGTATATTAATTTCGGCTTCACACTTTTACTTGAAAAGAAAGAACGTAGTGTTAAGACACTCCGTTCACTACTTCCCATCTACTTACAAAACTTTACCTGTCAAATGACGAAATTGAACAGCGTAAATTGACTTTCCAGAGCGTAATAACCAAAATTATTCTCTCTCAAAGAGAGAACATAGTGTTCAAACACTCCGTTCTCTTCTTGCCGTCTATATACAAACTACCTGTCAAATTGCGAAACTAAACGCCGTTATCAGCCATATATAATAATAATTTTCATTATTACGAAAACTAGAACATGATAACAAAAATTATACATACAATGATACTTTTGACAGGAATCGAACCCATAATAAAGGTATTTATAGTCATATTTCGTTCCACTGTGCCGAGATGGCCTCAAATTGTCAAGTTTAAAAGTAAAAGTGGTCCGAACGCGGAAGAACAACGGTGTAGCCGGTGAAAGTTGCTAAAAGGTCGCCCCGCGCTTTTCCCCAAATATTCTAAGTGAAAGTATGAACGCTCGAATTGATAAAAATAACTTGTGGTATCTTATGATAGCTCTTGATACGTTTTGCGAAATTAAAGAAATTAACTTCTTTTTTTAACCTCACGCTGTATATACATATATATATATATATATATATATATATATATATATATAGACAGAGGAAACCAGAGAACCTAGTGTTAAGACACTCCGTTCTCTTTTAGACTTCCGTTTCCGTTTTTTACATATATGGAATTTATTTTTTGTATGACCGGAGTGTTTTGACAGTAGGTTCTCTCTAACTATGGCTATGATTGCTATGTGGGATAAAGAGTGAAGCTGTTTTTTTTTAATATATATTTATTATGCTATATATGTATATATAACACACTTACGTTATTGTGTTACTGATAGACAATATACAGGCCAAACTATTCACCTTAGAAAGCTGAAATTTGGTATGAAGGTTCCTTAAGGAAGACTAAGAGAAAATTTCTCGAAAAAAATTTTTTACGAAAACAATAAGATTTTAGTTTTATAGTCCATGTAAAAGAATTCAGGATACAGCTAGTATATCAAATTCGGACGAAATATAAAAAAAACTTTTTGTGTTCTCTTAAAGAATATTAGGGGACTAACACCCAACATGCCAAAATAAAAAAAAATGCATTTCCAATTGATATTTAAGTTAAAATTAATAAATTAAAACAAACTGTTTTGATATTATATCTCAGAAAATACAAGAATATATATAAAAAGAGAACTATGACCCAACACGCTAAAAAAATCGTACAATTTACTCATAGTTATTACGTTTTTACGTCATATTCTTATGTATATATAATAATTTTATAATCATGAATACTAGATATCAATTGTTATAATATAAGTTTTTAGAAATCTTTTGTTTCCACTGTTTTTTAAGTATATTTATAAAAAAATACATATTATCGATCGAGAATGACATTAAAACGGTGTCAGTAATAATTTTATTTCTATATATATTTTTTGTATGTAAAAGCGATAGCTTCAACTAAATTAAAAAAAAAACCCATTGTTAAGAGGTTCCGTTTCGTTGAAAAACGACCAAAAACAGTTAAAGAACTTTCACTAGAAGTTCACTTTCGCGAGTTAGCGTGCGAATATGAATATATAAATATATATTATACATTATATACAATTATATTGTTATTAGTTTCATTTATATAGCGCGGCGTTGAGTTCCGCCACCTAACAATTAATTCGAGTGGCGAATAGAGCCTGGACTCTACATTCTTTACCTATGCGAAAAGAGCGTGAAGCTATATATATTATTAAATATGCCTCAATTCGGCGGAAAGTGGGGAACGGAGTGTCTTAACACTAGGTTCTCTCTGCCTACTCTGCTATTTGCGGAATACAGCGTGAAGCTATGTATATATGTATGTATTATTAAATAAAATAGTTCAAACATATATGTTATAGTTAGGTAGTTGATACACAGTAACCTTGCCTCTGAACCTAGTCGCGTACGGCTTCCATAGTCGCTTCTCAATACATTTGAATAGAATCAGGCGTCGAGTGATCAATAATTTATCAAAAGATTAAATCACCATTTTTATGAACCGACGCTGTTCTGAATCTCTAAATAAAATATGCTTTAACATCTGCCCCCGATACTAAGATTGACTTAAGATTTCCACTTGCTATTTTCTTTACACATACTAGTATGTGTGTTTGCGTCAATAACAGATTAATATAGCTAATACATCCGTCTGATAAGCAGCTGATGTACACTTTGACCTAGTGGTCGAGTGCGATTGTTTTGTGCGGCACGCATAAAGAAACTAGGGCTTCCTGATGCCTCTGTAATCGCCTTAGTGGCCGGACACGCGGCCTTCCGCAAACACAGCCCCGCGTTAATCTCTTTACTCCTTCTTTAGCACACGTGAGATATCCCAGAAATAACTTGGAAAGATAATTACAAAAATTATATATACCATAAAAAAATCTCGACGATATCGCCAAAAACCACCGAGAAACCAAACAGAACAACAAAACGAGCGCAAAAACGGAACGTATCACCAATCATCAACTATATCAGCATTTCGGGCAAAATTTCCGCTCGCCTTTCTCTTTCGGCGACGAGATCGGAGAAAGCGATCTGAAATCGGGACTGACCGTTGACAAAAACGTGTTGCCTCCAGATGTGGTACTGGCTCCACCTGTCGTCGTCCTGGACGTGACCGTGCTGTAGCTGGGGCAGGGTGGGCAGGGGAGGCGGCGGCGCCGGCGGCAGGAGCTGGGGCGGCGGGGCCGGCGGGCCTAGCGGCTGGCTGACGGGCTGGTGCTGGTACTCCATGAGCTCCGTCACTGATAACACATCGCGGGGCGCGGCGTGCGCGAGTGGCGCGGCGGCGTGCGAGCGCGGCGGCGGGCGGCGCGCGAGTCGCCAGCCTGCCGCCGCCCGTCCGCGCCGTCCCCCCATGGGGTAGGGGGGGAAGCCCAACGTGACATAATCACTCTCGCCAATCATAACCGATTATAACATGCGCACACGCATTGTAAACAGACCCTAACACAAGAACATGCTGACCCAAATCTAGCTCTATTCCTGACACCATGGTCGGAAAATCTAGGAATTTGCAAGGTTTTTTTACACAAAAAGTAAAAAAGGAACCTTCTTAGCAAATATTATTATTGGATTTGTCTTTGACTTTAAATAACAAAAAAGCTTTTTATGTTGCTTGAAGATTAAATAGAGCCCCCGTTGTACATTAGAATATATGTACATACATCAATTTTATCTGGAATGACGCGTTGAATTCTTCTGTACGGTAAATTATTATTCGGCTAAAGATTTTGCAATACAAATTTTATTTAAAGAAGGAATTAAATAATCATTTGTATATATAAAATTAATATGAATAGTTATTAAAATTTAAACAAAAAAGAAAACCGACTTCACAGGAAATTCACCAAAAGGTACATTTATAACGAATAACTCTAAAATTACCTACCAGATCTTAACCAATTTGTAAGAAGTGAGACTACATCATAACCAATAGCTATAATATAGTAAGATTATCATCAAAATTGGCTCACCCAGTATATATATGCATAATTATGCGTTTACACATATAAAAAGAAACAATCGAATTATTAACATCGTTTTTTGAAGTCGGAAAAATCTATATAAATATTTTCTTAGTTTTACTAGAAAATAGTAAAAAAAAGCGATTAACATACTACGTCACTACAGAAGCATGTTAACAGGTGCATCGATAACGGAAGAACAATAGATGTTTTGGTCCGCAGATGTTCAGCTCAGCCTCCCTTTGTTTAAACTTAGAAACAATATTGCAACGATAGAAAATTTCAACATCAAAGCTATTTCGTAAACTGATTTCTTTTTCCAAATTTGTCATTTTTTTAATGCAGGTTCACGGTTCATCTCGCAATTTCAGGAAATGTAAAGTTTAGTATTTTCATTACCTGGGTTTGGTAACAAGGTAAAGAGCGGCGTTGAGTTCCGCCACTCAGCACGCAATGCCTTATAATTTAGCTTGCTGCCTGCTTTATAATTTAGCGGAAAGTGGGTAACGGAATTATTGAAAGAGAATGGAGTGTCTTAACTGTAGGTTCTCTGGTTCCCTCTGCCTAATTATTGAGTTATTCGTAATAATATTTTTTAGACAGTTTTATTTGAAGACTTTAATTAAAACCTTATATATTTTACGCTGTATATATATATATATATATATATATTATATCTTCACAATAAAGTTAACCAAATTAAAAAAAAAACAAAACATTTGAAATAATCTGTTTACTATTATCACTGTTATCAATTATGTTAGTAAAATTAAACACATACATACACATCATGTTGCTTGAACGGTCGGGGTCAAGGATAATTTTTCTAGTCTAAATATGCCATGCGTTAATAAGTTGATAAGTCGACTTGCATATATATTTTTTTTAAATACTTACAGGCATTAGATTTTGCTTATAAAGTAAATAAATGATTAGAATCGAAAATTGCCTTGAAATTTATGCATTTGCTATTTTTAAGTTTTATCTGTAAATTCAGTTTATATGATATTTAAATATATATTTTTTTAACTTCACGCTGTATCCCGCATATAGCGGGGTAGACAGAGGGAACCTGAGAACCTAGTATTAAGACACTCCGTTCCCCACTTTCCGCCCAATTGAGGCATTGCATGGTGAGTAACGGAACTCAATGCCGTGTTACCAAACCTAGGAAATGAAAATAACCATTTCCTGGAGTGAATAAAGAAATTCATATTTAAAAAAACTATACATTGGAATCAACTTATCAACATGTTCACGCTTTATTCCTCGCTTCTATTAAAAATATACTATATTGGTGCAAGACACTTAGAAAGAATTAAAACAACAAGTTGAATAACTTTGTCACATTTCGTAATTCATTTAAAACATCCCAAAATAGATCTTTTCATGAAATGTCAAATTGTAAACTTTTATGTATTTCGAACTTCTGAAAAGTTTTCTACCTGTCGTAAGTTTGTTTCAAAATTTCTTTACCCGCCCTTGGTAATGAAAATAAACACGTAATTATCTTAATATTTTTTGCATTCGGCGGAAAGTGGGGAACGGAGTGTCTTAACACTAGGTTCTCGGGTTCCCTCTGTCTACCCTGCTATATGCAGGGTACAGCGTGAAGATAAAAACAAAAGAAATTACATTCTCTTTACTAAAGTCCAGGCTTATAAGACTAATAGAGCTCTGTATGGTCCTTAAGAATCTAGTGTTAAAACACTCCGTCCTCCGTTTTCCTTCTAATTTACAGTGCGAGTATTTTACGTGAAAGTATTGAACACGCAACACTGCGTCATGAAACAGATTTTAATATTCACCCCAATAGCAGTGTACTTAGAAAAAACCTAGGATCATGATTCAAGGCGATTCGGGGAGACAGAACTTGGGGGGAAACAGAGAAAGGTGTGTCTTGTCATTAGTTTTCCCTAACCTGCTTATAAAGCACTACATACATACATACATGTATATGATACTTCACGCTGTATCTCGCATATAGCAGGGTAGACAGGGGGAACCTAGTGTTAAGACACTCCTTTCCCCACTTTCCGCTGAATAGGCAATGCGTGCTCAGTGGCGGAACTCAACGCCGCGCTAAACGCGCGCCTTTTTGAAATGTCAGTTAACATAAAAATGTGAGTATTGTCAGTCCACCTGAAGACAGTTGCCCGAGAGAAGCGTGAAGATAATTATTAGAATAACTAAGTAAAATTATATTTATTTTCGTAGTCACGGAAGGTAGGCTTATTTGAATGAAATTCAAATTTTGCTAATGTGCTAATAGAAAGTTAGATACTGACGTAGCGAATGTATCATAAATTTTAATATACATTTAAATTATAACGTCTAGTAAATATTCTTACGTAATGTGTTTAACCGAATTCAAAAAGACGAGTTCAATAATACATACACACATTGGTGGTAGGAGGTTCGTCCTCCGTCTGGCTCGCGACCACTATCATGTCAAAGACGAACCGCCAAATATCTCGTGATGTGTTCCGGTTCGATGGCATGTAAGCCAGGTTTTCCCCTTTCCCACCCATTCTTTCCCAAAAATGTGGTGGTTCCGATAGCGGACTACTACATTATCCTCCCCTTCCGTCTGCATCCTCTAGGTTGGCAACGCATCTACAACATCTCTGGTGGTGTAGATGTTCATTGGCGAAGGTAACCATTTGCAATGGTCCTTCTGCTCGTTTGCCATCCTTTATCCATAAAAAAAAAAAAAAAAAAAACATAGCTTCACGCTGTATCCCGCATATAGCAGGGTAGGCAGAGGGAATCTGAGAACCTAGTGTTAAGACACTCCGTTCCCCACTTTCCACCGAATTGAGGCATTGTGTGCTGAGTGGCGGAACTCAATGCCGCTCTTTGCCTTGTTATCAAACCCAATAAATGAAAAATTCCATTTACTGGAGTGGGAATCGAACGCACAACCTGTCGCGTTTACAGTCGCACGTCTTTACCTCTGCGTCACGACGGGCGTTATATATTATATGCGACAGGCATATTTTTTTAATGGGTGAACTAATTTTGATGAATTTTTTTAATATGATAGCTAGTGCTTTTGGTGAAGTGCCATTTGAATATAATTAAGATCTGGCAAGTAGTTTTGAGTTTTTGTAATAATTTTACATGTTATTTAAAATCGATTTTCTTTTTTTGTTAAAATCTTAAATTAATGTATTGGATATATTATTGGAGGTATTGGTTTTAAGTCAATTTGAACACGGTAGAAGTTCGCGAGAGCCATAATAGGGAAATCGCTTTATAATCTATCAAAAGATCTCCCAGGAATAAATGAAAATGAATTACGGTGAATCCAAGAAATGCTAAGAAGTTTCTTCACTCTAAGTATTTAAAATTGTAAAGGACGCCTGCCGTGACGCAGAGGCTCGTGCGACTGGTTGTGGGTTCGATTCCCACTCCAGGAAATGTAAAAATTTAATATTTTCATTTCCTGGGTTTGGTAACAAGGCAAAGCTCAGCGTTGAATCCCGCCACTCAGCACGCAATGCCTCAATTCGGCGGAAACTGGGGAACGGAGTGTCTTAACACTAGGTTCTCAGGTTCCCTCTACCTACCCTGCTATATGCGGGATACAGCGTGAATTTAGAACCTCCATTCTCTACTGTACTCACATATTTATATTCTCAAAGTGTTAATCACACACTTAGATATAAGAATTATTAGAAAACGTTTAAAAATTCGAACCTACAATACAATAAAATAATAACTTCAACAACTATACAACGATCAAAACAAATACAACGGAAACATCTAGTTAGATTTATTATTTATCATTTTCTTGGTCACGTGGCGTTCTTATTGAAGAAGTGCATCGCTTGATTTAATGGGAGGGATTCTCACACGCCTCGAGTTAGGGTTGTGGCTTATATATTATTTAAGAAATATATAGAGAGATGATAGTGTTAAATTACTCCGTTCTCTGCTCTTTAAATGTATACATACTTTAATATAACGTATAGGCGTTGAGTTCCGCCACTCAGCACGTAATGCCTCAATTTGGCGGAAAGTGGGAAGCGGAGTGTCTTAACACTAGGTTCCCTCTGCATATGCGGGATACAGCGTGAAGTTTTGTATGTATGTATGTATGTATAACACGCTTGCGTTACTGAGTAACTGACAGATTACAAGAGAAATTACTGGCTACGGAATGCTAAAATTTGGCATGTAGGCTCATTGAGGAGTGTAGTGGAGTACTAAGAGAGAATTTTTCGAAATTCCTACGAAAATAATATTTAGGTTTTATTGTCCAACGAACGAAGGGATATGACTTGTAGCTATATTTGTATACGTACTAGACGTGAATAAGTTTTTTTTTTAACTTCACTCTGTATCCCGCATATAGCAGGGTAGGTAGAGGGAACCTGAGAACCTAGTATTAAGACACTCCGTTCTCTTAAGATTTCCGTTTCCCACTTTCCGCTGGATTGAAGCATTGCGTTCTGAGTGGCGGAACTCAACCCCGCGCTTTACATTGTTACCAGTTTATAAATTGAAGTACATATTTTTCAGGACGGTATTTTTTTAGTTTAGTTTGAGTTATCTGTAAATTCTGTTTTTATGTAATTTAAATATCTTTTTTACCAAATTTGATTTTATCAAAGTCATTTACAAAATAAATAAAACAATCCTAACGCCTATTAATATATTAGTCGATTTATCAACCTACTCACGCCAATTACCTGTGTTAAATACAGTGTGTTTGGGTTAGTGACTTTCTGAAGGCATATTTATAAATTTTTAACACAATTGAATTTTTTTATTATTCATTTTTTCAATAAGAAATAATAGAAAATAACCTAACATTGGTTTAAAAGGGTACCTTATAAGTGGAGAATAGTTTAACAAATTACTATATACATAGTCAAAGTCAAAGTCAAATAATTTTATTCAAAGTAAGAAGTTATGCTTCATTTTTTTAACGTCAAATAATTTACCACCGGTTCATTAAATTTAATGCCACAAACCTGAGAAGAACCGGCGCAAGAAACTCAGCGGGACTATTTTTTTCAGTCAATATCTCACAATTATTTATTAGTGACAATGAAACCTTTGAAACAGACTGGAGCGATACATTCTATATACATACTACACCTCTAGCTATCAAGCTGGGACGATGTCCACGGGTTTGAATACTACGTTTCAATTTCAAAACGTTTTGTCAAAAAACATTCGTTTTTTTACCTTCACGCTCCGTTCTACACTTTCCGCGTTCGTTTCCGTGAGACATTGCGTGTAACTCAAACTGTGCGCGGGATTCAAACCCGCATTTCTTGCAAACCGTCCAAACGCTGACCACTAAACCGTACATTCTGGACAGCTACATCGAAATTCTTACACACAAATTCTATCAACAAAAATAAATTCAAATATTTATTCTTTATCAAAAAATATTGTTATGTAAAAACGATATTATGTAGTTCCTAAGAAAAAAAAAAAAAAAAAAAAAAAAAAAGTTCCTAAAAAATTAATAGAAAACCAATAATCGCTAAATGTTCGCAGTTAATAATTTTAGTTAGATACCTATATAATGACACGCGTAGGAAGTGATATTCCTAATGATAACCTTCTTTATCACGCCGAACTTGAACTCAAAAATCGTGTAAGTGTCGTAGTAGAATGTTAATATTTGTATTTTTTTTAACTTCACGCTGTATCCCGCACATAGCAGGGTGGGCAGAGGGAATCTGAGATTGAGGCATTGCGTGCTGAGGGGCGGAACTCAACGCCGCGCTTTGCTTTGCTTTTAATTAGTAATTTATTTAAAAAAAAGTGAAAATATTAGTGTTAAGACACTCCTTTTTCTGCTTTACGCACGATTTCGAGATATAACGTGTTAGGTGGTGGAATTAAACGTCGGGAACGGAAATGTTAAAAGAGAACGGAGTGTTTTAACACTAAGTTCTCAGGTTTCCTCTCCCTACCCTACTATGTGGGGGATACAGCGTGAAGCTAGCTAACTTAAGTTATTAAGCTCGCTTTTGCCTTGCCAGAACGGAGAAATGTAAATAATAAATATATTGAATGGATAATTTGTCTTTATAATCAACTAGCTGTATCCCACGACTTGGTTTTCGTGGACTACAAAATAATAAGCTCTATTTTTTCTCGTTTTCATAGAAATTTCTAGAAATACTTTCTCATTATTCCCTTACACTTCTCAAGGAGTCTACATCCATACACACAGAGGAAAAGTATACTATTTATCAATTCTCAGCTCTGGTAAGACAAAACGCGGCGTTAAGCTCCGCCTATCAACATATGCAATGTCTGGATTTGAATCTGCACCGATTGTGTCATATGAAAACAAACTAAACGATAACATTTTAACATACACGTAACAAATTAAAATTCACTTTTCTAAATTAAATAATTCATATATTAAAAAGTAAAAATTACATCAATAACAGTCACCTACAAAATACTCACTACTTTAGTATTTATATACGTATACAAAACTTTTGAGTTACTGACTGACAGACAACGTACACGCGAAACTACTGGACATAGAACGATGACATTTGACATGTACACTCCTCGGGGAGTGTAGGGGAGCGCTAAGAGAGGAATTTAATTTTGTTTTTTTTTTTAACTTCACGCTGTATCCCGCATATAGCAAGGTAGGCAGAGGGAACCTGAGAACCTAGTGTTAAGACACTCCGTTCTCTTACAACAATTCCGTTCCCCACTTTCCGCCGAATTGAGGCATTGTGTGCTGAGAAGCGGAACTCAACGCCGCGCTTTGCCGTGTTACCAAACCCAGGAAATGAAAACTAACATTTCCTGGAGTTGGAATTGAACCCACAACCCATCGCGTTTGCAGTCGCATGTTTGTGCCTCTGCGCCACGACAGGCGTTTAATAATAATAATAGAAAAAAATCGAGATGTTTCTATGTACGTTCTTAATTCGATTGATTTTTTTATATGTGTTACTGTATAACTTTTTACTAGCTGAGTCAATTTTGATGATTTTCCTTTTATATAATAGCCAGTGCTTCTAGTGTTGTCCCATTTAAGTTAAGTTAAGATTTAACGACTAGTTTATGAGCTATTCGTAATAATTGTACTTTTTATATTAGGCTTCTAATCCACACAAGCGAAGTCACGGGACATATCTAATAACATAATAAAAAAAAGAAATTGTGCAACAACACCTAGTTTTTAGTTCATTCGTATACGTATAATCTCCAAAAACCAGCGGTCAGTATTACAAGGTTTACAAGTTGATCGTTCGGCTAGTGAAAGTGTTAAAATTTTGAGAAAGCAAGAGTTTTTTTTAGTATACCCCCACCAGTGCCCCTACCACATAAACTTTCAACTTTCGGCCGTATCACGAGACAAAGAGATCAGATAAAAAAATACAGCATGCGAATTTTTATGAGAACAAGCCAATTGGGTCGATTGTGGTATGCTAGCTGGTTATTTTAGTGCCCGAAAGACACTAGGAAAGCATTTTTTTTTGGTGCGGCGTTGAGTTCCGTCATTTTATGCGCGAATTTCTGTATTCAGGTGGTAAGTGGTGGATCTTTGAATATCTTGCTATGTGGAATAAAGCACGTAGCTCCTTTTTGCATTTTTTTTTTATTTAAACAAGCCAATTATGTCGATTTTGGTATGCTAGGTGGTTATTTTAGTGCCCGAAAGACACTAGGAAAGCATTTTGTTTGGTGCGGCGTTGAGTTCCCTCACTTTATGCACGATTTTTCGAATACGGGTGGTAAGTGGTGGATGGAGTGTCTTATACTAGGTGTTCTAGGGCTACCCTGTAATGCGGGATGAAGCTGCCTTTTGCTAATTTCTATGTTAATAAACCAATTGGATCGAATGAAAAAATGATAAAGTTAAGCTTAAGTGATTTTTATTGTTTTCTTCTCTAGTAAAACAAACCGCGGCGTTATAAGTTCCGTCACTTAATATCTTAAATTCGGATGAAAAACGGCGGATAGTGTCTTGACAGCTGATTCCTTTGGATATTGATATTCAAGATAAAGCGTGATGCTACTTTTTTCTTCTTTATTTTTTTTTTATTTATTTATTTTTTAGCTTCACGCTGTATCCCGCATATAGCAGGGTAGGCAGAGGGAACCTAAGAAGCTAGTGTTAAGACACTCCGTTCCCCACTTTCCGCCGAATTGAGGCATTGCGTGCTGAGTGGCGGAACTCAAAACCGCGCTTTGCCTTGTTATCAAACCCAGAAAATGAAAATACTAAACTATTACATTTCCTGTAATGGGAATCGAACCCACAACCTGTCGCACTTACAGTCACAAAAAAATAACAATATTTTTGACACATTTGACTACACTTACATTTAAAGTTAATACTCTGAAGGCTTTTAAAGTAAATAGTAATAGCTTCTCCTATTGAAGAATCACGTGACCTCATTTATTTGTACCAAACCAGACTTTTCAGTTAACATCGCTGAAAATGTAATACGTTCGCGTTCTACGTTGAAAACTCGTTGGGAATTATATTATATTAAATACTGGGTTGGATAGATCGCGGCGTTGGTTTCCGCTATATGAGAAACAGTCTAAAAATGTTTTTTGAAGTTTTAAAGTGGAAACACACACTTAGGAAACGAAAAACATATTTAGATAACAGATAACAATTTTGAACGGAGCTGGACTGGAACCCGCGCCTCTTGTAATCGTCCAAGCGTTTTGACCACAGCGCCATTCGACCACAGCGTCGTTCTATATCCGGCTGCGTCGATTTTTATAGGCTTGTTACAACTTATTTATGTTGTTAGCATATCGGTAGAGAGATTTTTACAAATTTCTTCTACACAAAGATTATTTTAAATAACAATTATTTGGACAACAAACAAACAAACAAAATTTTTTATACGTTTTCCAAATAAGTCTAAAAATTGGCTTAAAAAGGACACTCCGTTCTCCGTTTTATTTCCCGTTCCTAGTAATAAGAAAACGCACAATGTATTCTAATTTGTTTACAGTTACATACTTTACATACATACATAGCTTCTCGCTGTTTCCCGCATATAGCAGGGCAGACTGTCAGCGAGAACCTAGTGTTGAAACCCTCCGTTCTTCTTTGCCGATTTAATTCAAGATTTTGCGTGATTAAGTGACGGGACTCTATACCTACTGCCTTCTGCCTCTGTCTTACCAGAGCAGTGAAGTGAAAATAATTTAAATATTCAATTCCCCTGAGTGAGAATCGAACCCACAACCCCTCGCGTTTGCAGTAATCGTTGCCCCTGTGCCACCACGGTGTTTTTTAAATAAGACATACATACATAGCGCACGCTGTATCCCGCATATAGCAGGGTAGGCAGAGGACCTAGTGTTAAAACACTCCGTTCCCCACTTTCCGCCGAATTGAGGCATTGCGTGCTGAGTGGCGGAACTCAACGGCGGGCTTTGCCTTGTTACCAAACCCAGGAAATGAAAAATTCCATTTCCTGGAGTGGGAATCGAACCCACAACTTGTCGCGCTTGTGCCTCTGCGCCACGACAGGCATTTTTTAAATAATACGAGCTATTTATGCATTCTACCTTTAACCTTTAAAACTTTTATAAGCAGGTAGCCTTTCACTATCCTAGTATTAAGTATTGAAGTCGAGATATTTTGATTCTTAGCTCAAAGTCTCGCTTCATTTCGTTTAATGTAAATTTTCATGGTGCACTTATAAAAATATTTTATTGAAAATATATATTAATTATTTTGGATTTTTTACTAAGTTATGCTATTTAAATAATGATAATGTTTTTTTTATAGCTTCACGCTTTCTTCTCGCATATAAAGGTGAACAGGACTTAGTGTTAAGATATTCCGTTCTACACTTTCCGCTCGTTCAGTGAAACTCCATTCAAGTGTAGGACTAAGGGGCCCCTTTTAAAATGCGTATTAACACTTCTGGTATCCAAACTCCTTTCTCTATCTAATTTCAAAAAATGCAACTACTACCGCCTTTGCAATACGTGCTAGCTAGAAATGAACTGATGATAGTTCTAGACAGACCGAGATCTTTTAGCAGATTGTAGAGAGATTTCGCTGTTATACCTCTCGCGAACTTATTTCTTTTAACACTCAAATATTTAACAAAAAAAAGTCAAAGATAATGCACTAAAAAGTATAATTATTACGAATTACTCAAAAACTATAACATCAGTTCTTAAATAAATTTAAATAGGATCACTTCTGAAACATTAGTTTTTGTTTAAAAAAAATTATGATCTTTAGAAATATTTCGCTTGCGTTACTTAGTGACTGACAGACAACGTACAGGCGAAACTACTGCACATAGAAAGATGACATTTGGTATGTAGGCTCCTTGGGGAGTGTAGGGGAGCAGTAAAAGAGGATTTCTAGAAATTCCTACGTAAGCGGGATTTCAAGTTTTTTTTAGCTTCACACTGTATCCCGCCAATAGCAGGGTAGGCAGAGGGAACTAGAGAACCTAGTGTTAAGACACTCCGTTGAGGCATTGCGTGCTGAGTGGCGGAACTCAACGCCGCGCTTTGACTTGTTACCAAATCCAGGAAATGAAAATACTAAGCTTTTACATTACCTGGAGAGGGTGTCTTAACACAGGTTCCCTCTGCCTACTCTGCTATGTGCGGGATACAGCATGAAGATAGTCGGCGCAAACGAAGTCGCGGGATAAAGCTAGTTTGTATGCATTTGGGAGAAAATCATCCTTCTATGCAAAATTGATATTATAATAAAGGCAGTATAATTTTTGACTTAAGTTATTTATATGAGGTCGAGGTCGGATAAGAAAATATGTTAATTATCTCAGTTTTGGACAAACGGTGGGATTTTTAAGGAAAAACCATATTAGCTTTCACTGGTTTTCAACCGATTTCAAAAAAAGAGATTCTCAATTCAATTGTTTTTTTAATGCTCTGCTATGCTCTTACAGAGCATAACTTTTTACTGGGTGAATTGATTTTGATGATAGTTTTTATATGATATCTGGTCCCATTTAAATTTAGTTAAGACCTGACGAGGAGTTTTTGAGTTATTCGTAATAATTTTACTTTTTAGTGTAATCTTAATTATTTAAATCCTTATAATACTTTTAAATTTCAGTTATTTTGTGTGATTTATATGATCGTTGTAACAATAGCAAGTGTTTGATTATGTGTGCAGGAAGTCCTGTTTGTTCAGCTTCACGCTGTATCCTGTATAGCGGGTCTACCCCGCTATACAGGATACAGAAAATATCGGATAAATTAAAATAACTTAACCAAGTGGGAATAGAACCCACAATTAGTTTCATTTAGTGTGAAACTCTCTCACTGCACCATTATGGTATATATACATATATGCCTCGATTCAGCGGAAAGTGGGTAACGGAGTGTCTTAACACTAGGTTCTCAGGTTCCCTCTGCCTACCTTGAGGTGCGGTATAAAGCGTGAGGCTACGTATATTTATTCAATTCAAACTTAAAATCATATGAAAGAAAATTAAAATGAGACATTTTTAGTCAATTTTTGTAAACAACCTAAAAGTTAGAATACGTTTCGTGTCCCGCTTTAAAATATTTAAATAATATGATTTTTAACCGAAACGACGCTTAAAGCGAAAAGGCAATAAAAAATCAGAATCAAGGCTTTTTACACGTGCCTTAGTTTTGGCTAAAAATTAGAAAAAGATTTTTTTTTTATAGATTTTTGCTAAATATTGTTAGTTTATGACGGTTGTCGGTTCGATTCCCATTTGGTTTTTTTGTTTTTTTTTTTTAACTTTACGCTGTATCCCGCATATAGCAGGGTAGGCAGAGGGAACCTGAAAACCTAGTGTTAAGACACTCCGTTTCGCCAGATTGAGGCATTGCGTGTTGAGTGGCGGAACTCAACGCCGCGCTTTGCCTTGTTACCTAACCCTGGAGTGGGAATCGTACCCACAACCTGTCTCTTTACAGTCGCACACTTGTGCCTCTACGCCGCGACAGACGTTCCCATTTGTTATGTTTTCGTTTAAAAAAATGTAATCTATATATAAATACGTGAAACAAAAACGTTGCACCTCTTATTAAAAAAATTACGCGGACGGAGGAGCATGAATTTTGGCACACTTATAGTTTACATAGAGAAGGAGTGCAGTATGTTAATATTTTTTTTTTTTTTTTTTTTTAAGTAATGCATAAAAAGTATATTAAATTCCAAAAATAAATGTTACACACACTACTATGGTTTGAAATCCATGTTTATATAAAGTAACATATACATACATTGCCAAAGACAACGCGTTGTTAACGCGTGGACGGGGACACTCGTTATATTTAATTTATATTCATTTCAGCCAATGTTCGGATGAAAGTAGTGAAAAAATGTAAAACTGAAAAAAAAAATACCGGCGTTGAGTTCCGCTTAATATCTAATATTCGCTTTGCCTGAAAATTTGTAAAATAACAAAGTGTTTAGACACTACTTTTTTCTATGCATACCACTAAATGTTGATGCAAATGGCTACATTACTGCCATCTAGTTAAAAATTGAGTAAGATTTCAGCTAATATTGTAAATGCGAAATTTTGTGGATGTTTGTTACGCTTTCACGCAAAAACTGCTGAACATATCTAGATGAAACTTTACAATAATATAGCTTTTAGATTAGAATAATACATAGACTACAATTTATAAAGAATTTCTGTAATTTAATAAGTATATAGTAAGTAACGCCTGTCGTGGCGCAGAGGCATAAGCGTGCGACTGCAAACGCGACAGGTTGTGGGTTCGATTCCCACTCCAGGAGAAATGGAATTTTTCATTTCCTTGGTTTGGTAATAAGGCACAGCGCGGCGTTGAGTAGCGCCACTCAGCATGAACGGAATTGTTGTAAAAGAATGGAGTGTCTTAACACTAGGTTCCCTCTGCCTACCCTGCTATGTGCAGGATACAGTACGCTGTATAGGATATAAGGAACGGAGCTTAACATTAGCTTTTCAGGCTAAAAAAAATATATAAAAGAAAAATATATAAAGAGTGTAGAAGAGGTCATCGTGGTACAGAGGAACAGCATTCGACTATAAACACGTTCGAATTGGAACGTAGGTTCGATACCCGCTCGGGGAATGATCATATTAAATTTTTTTCCATTTCCTCACTCTGGTAGGACAATGCACGGCGTTTAGTTCCGCCATTTAACATGCAATGTTATAATTAACAAGTTCAACAAAATTGTACATTAAAATCAGTATTAATTTTTTTCTAGTTTTGACGTAAGTTGGTTTTTCTTTATAGTATGCGAATGAGGCGATTAAAATTTAAACTTAAAGTAGCTATTCGTATGTAACAGAAAATTTTGTTCTAATAAAGAGATATATAAATGAGAGAACGGAGTGTCTTAATATTAGGTTCTAGGTTCCCTCTGCCTATCCTGCTATATGCGGGATACAGCATGAAGCTAAAATAAAGTAAAAAGAAAAAAATTAAAATTAAAGAGTTTAAGACGAAGAGGGATTTCTTTATGGCCAGTCGTGATGCAGAGGCACAACGCAACAGGTTATAGGTTCGATTCCCACCCTAGGAACAGAAAATGTTAAATATTTATAATTATTTATATTTAATATTTTCATTTCTCAAGTGGGGAACGGAGTGTCTTAACACTAGGTTCTCAGGTTTCCTCTGTCTACCCTGCTAAGTGCCGGATATAGAGTGAAGTTAAAAAAAACACTTTCTTCATACTCTACAGTCGAGAACCCTTAGATCTAGTAGATAAAGTAATCGCTCAATAATGTTTAAATGAATAAATCACATACAATCGTTGGGCGAGGGGACACAAATCGTGTTAGTGGTGGTGCAGTCCTGCGTGCGAAGTTACTTGCAATTTATTAGTAACCGACTTTGAAATAGGAGATTGTCAAGTGGATTGTTTTTTTTTTTGTAACTTCAAGCTGTATCCCGCATATAGCAGGGTAGGCAGATGGAACCTGGGAACCTAGTGTTAAGACACTCCATTCTCTTTCAACAATTCCGTTCCCCACTTTCCGCCGAATTGAGGCATTGCGTGTTGAGTCGCGGAACTTAACGCTGCGCTTAGCCTTGTCCACAGCGAGGAATTGAAAATACTAAGTATTGCTTAATATTTTTTATTTCCTGAAGTGATAATTGAATCCACAGCCTGTCGTGTATACAGTCACACGCTTGTGCCACTGCGCCACGACAGCCTTGGCTAAATATTTTTAAATTATAAATAAACATGACAAATTTTACACATATTTTTTATGGACAGGTACCTTTTTTACATCAGAAAGTGCGACCACCGCCTACAATATCCTACTTTCGCCTCCTCGCATTCCTTTTCTTGTAAACCAAACGAATATCTTAAAATGCTTTCTTATTTTAACTTAAAACTATAACATAATTGTATTTCGTGAGAAAATAATCTTATCTGTATGAATTTTTTTAATTTATGTTCCATGGTTATTAATTAAAAATATTTTAATTTTGCCGGTCCAATTAAATGAAGTGCGGTGTTAAGGTCCGCATTCTTTACCGCTTATGTACTTCAAATAGAGTATGATCACTCCTCTCTACACTTGCTTTGCCTCATATTAAAAGTGCTGTAGTGCTTATAGTCTCTCTAATAAATATATAAATGCGATATTTTATGAGAATTGGGCATCTGTTAATCTTTCACACAAAAAGTATTGAACTATTGATCTAGATAAAACTTTGCAGTAATATACTTTTTTCTTTTTTTTTTTTTTAATTTCACGCTGTATCCCGCATATAGCGGAGTAGGCAGAGGGAACCAGAGAACCTAGTGTTAAAACACTCTATTCTCTTTCAACATTTCCGTTCCCCACTTTCCGCCAAATTGAGGAATTGCGTGTTAAGTGGCGGAACTCAACGCCGCGCTTTGCCTTGTCACCAAACCCACGAAATGAAAATACTAAACTTTTACATTTTCTAGAGTGGGAATCGAACCCACAACCTGTCACGTTTACAGTCGCAGTAATATACCTTATATATCAAAATAACACATAGACTACAATTTATAAAAAAAATTGTGCAATTTCTCCATAATACAATTTTAAAGTATCTATCACAAACCCACGTTTTTTTACGAAATATTATTAGGAACCTATTATAATGAACAAAAGGAAATCACAAATATTGATCAGTAATAATCTCTTTTGAACGGATTCCTTTTTTTGGGGAACGGAGTGTCTTAACACTAGGTTCCCTCTGGTAGGCAGAGTCTGCTATATGCGGGATACAGCGTGAAGCTATCATATATACATCTTTTTAATACATACATAGCTTCACGCAGTATCCCGCATATAGCGGGGTAGGCAGAGGGAAACTAGAGTTAATACACTCCGTTTTCCACTTTCCACCAGGCATTGCATGATGAGTGGCGGAACTCAACGCCGCGCTTTGCCTTGTCACCAAACCCACGAAATGAAAATACTAAACTTTTACATTTCCTGGAGTGAGAATCGAACCCACAACCTGTCGCATTTACAGTCGCACGCTTGTGCCTCTACGCCACAACAAGCGTTACAGTCAGTCAGATGTTAATTATTTATTTATTTAAGAACACAAAGTTCAATCTTTTCATTATTTAATATTAAAGCAAAATACTTCATGAAACTACTATTCTAGACCTACAATTAATTGAAAGACAATAAATGACTACTATTA
The DNA here is from genome assembly GCA_033558755.1 of Philaethria dido. Classification (NCBI taxonomy): domain Eukaryota; kingdom Metazoa; phylum Arthropoda; class Insecta; order Lepidoptera; family Nymphalidae; genus Philaethria; species Philaethria dido. The sequence goes on from JAKGSA010000003.1 coordinate 107,373, forward strand.
TATGTGTACTATTTAAAATGGAATTACTGATTCGATAAATACAGTTTCAAGCCAAAGTATTAGTTAAATAGCTCCACGCTGTATCCCGCATAGCAGGGTAGTGAGTAGAAGCCACTCCGTTCCCCACTTTCCGCCAAATTGAGGCATTGCGTGTTATAAAAAGGAACTCTGAGCGGCGTTGCTCAACAAAGCAAAGCACGGCGTTGAGTTCCGCTATTCAGCACGCAATGCCTCAATTCGGAGGAAAGTGGGGAACGATGTGTTTAACACTAGGTTCCCTCTGCCTACCCTGCTATATGCGGGATACAGCGTGAAGCTAAAAAAAATTATACATTATTATTGTATTTGATTGTAGACGCGGTGATTGTGGGTTCGATATCCGTTTGTGGGGATATTTATATTTATTTATTTATTTTAATTTGCTTGAATCTTGAGTAGAAAGTGTAAAAGAAAGGAACATATGAAGAGAGAACCCAAAGTTCACAACAGCACTATGTTCTTATGGACACTTTTCGTCCTATTTCAAGACATTGTATGTTGAGTTACGGAACATAACGCCGCGCTTTACCTTACAATTATAAATCATTTATATCATAATGAAATTTGTAGATCACGGTAACTCTATCGTGGCGCAGTGGTTCGTCAGACTGTAAACCGAAATCGTTGCGACTTCGATTTCAACTTGGGGATATGATTATATTTAAAGAAAAATCATATTTCCACTAAACCAAACGTTAAGTCATTCAACACGAAGTATATTATACCTCATTTCAACGAAGATAGAGAACGGTGTGTCTTAACACTAGTTCAGTCAATTCTCTCTACCCTCCTATGCGTGATAAGCGTGAAGCGTAAATACACAGACAATAAGTATTTTTTTTAGCTTCACGCTGTATCCCGCATATAAGCTGGGTAGGCAGAGGGAACCTAAGAACCTAGTGTTAAGACACTCCATCCCCCAAAAGCAGAGAACGGACTGTCTTAACACTAGTGTCACTTCTCTCTAACTAACTGCAATGCGTGATAAAGCGTGAAGCGTGAATACATAGACAACAAGTAATATAAAAATACATTATGAACGCTCGAGTAATGGGCAGGCATTAAACGTGAACTTAGAACTTAATAAGCTATCGCACTAGCACGTGTGGAAAAGTAGGGCTTCTTTGCAATTTTAATATATTACATTATAGCTATTGCTTGTTAGTCACGTTGGCTCTCCACTCTCTACTCTCTATCGTTTTAGAAATTCACGCTTCACGCTACATACATACATACATAGCTTCACGCTGTATCCCGCATTTAGCAGGGTAGGCAGAGGAGACCTAGTGTTAAGACACTCCGTTCCCCACTTTCCGCCAAATTGAGGCATTGCGTGCTGATTCCCCCAAATGAAAATTGAACCTACAATCAATCTTAAGCGACTGCGAAAAGACTAGGGCTCTATTCTATATTATTTTTTACTGGATGAACCAATTTTGATGATTATCTTTTTATATGATAGCTAGTGCTTCTGATGTGGTCAGTTAAGATATGACGAGTAGTTTTAGAGTTATTCGTAATAATGTGTCTTTTTTGTTAAAATCTTAATTATTTAATCAGATATTGGTAAAAATACACAAGATTTAGTATAGCAATGTACAGTTAATACAGTATTTCGTCGGTTTTATAATCAGGCGTTCGTAATATATATTTACACATTTATTAAACACAATATTATGTATATATATATATATATTTTTTTTTTTTTTTTTTTTTTTTTTTTTTTTTTTTTTTTTTTTTTTTTTTTTTTTTTTTTTTTTTTTTTTTTTTTTTTTTTTTTTTATTATTTGAAATATTTTTTTTAGCTTCACACTGTATCCCGCATATAGCAGGGTAGGTAGAGACCTGAGAACCTAGTGTTAAGACACTCTGTTCCCATTTTCCGCAGAATTGAGGCATAAAGAAAAATAAAGTGGTTAAGTATTTTCATTAATTAACACACAATTATATAAAAAATTAAAGAATGGAGTGTCTTAACACTACGTCCTTTGACTACCTGGCTATAAGGATTATACTGTGTCTCTATCGTTTATATAACGATAATATTCAATAAAAAAGTCAATTTTCTGCTAAACTATTACCGCCAGATTGTATTCCATTTTTCCCTGTAAGTTCTTTGAAACTTAGCAAGAATTGAAGCTTATTCTAAAAATAACATTTATATAGAAATTTTAAAATAATCCGCCAATACAATTCATAACAACTTGTCTTAACAAACGCTGAGACCACATAAACTATGGTTAAGTGATTACTTCACGGTTCGCTGGAAGGATACTGTGTGTAATAATAGCAGGACATATATACATACACATATATGGAAATATTAAAAAAAATGTTAATGTTTTAATTATTTTGGTTATCCCGGAAAGGCCTACCTAACCCCTGTCGCGGCGCAGAAGCGTGCGACTGTAAACACGACAGGTTATGGGTTTGATTCCCGCTCCAAAATAGAATTTTTCATTCCCAGGGTTTGGTAACAAGGCAAAGCGCTGCGTTGAGTTCCACCACTCAGCACGCAATGCCTTAATTCGGCGAAAAGTGGGGAACGGAGTGTCTCAACACTAGGTTCCATCTGCCTACCCTGCTATATGCGAGATACAGTGTGAAGCTATATATATGTATGTATGAATGTATGTATGCTGGAAAGAACAATAGATTCAAACTATGAAAATATTTTACTAACTGACTTCTAAAAAGGGTTCTCAATTTGATTGTTTTTCTTTTATGTATGTTACCGCATATTTTTTTACTGTGTGAACCTGTTTTGATGTCTTTTTATATAATAGCTAGTGCTTCTGATTTGGTCCCATTTAAATTTAGTTTAAATCTGCCGTAGTAGTTTTTGAGTTATTCGTAATACCTAATTTTACTTTTCAGTGCATTTTATTTGAAGTATATTTACGTTTTTTGTTATTCTAATCGAATTCGGACACGTGTGCAAATTTTGAAAGAAATTCAAAGACAAGAACTTTTTCAAAATATGATTAATAACATACAGGTATCTGTATATTTTCAATGATCATTCAAAGTAGTTTAGTATATCAAGAGACGTTGTAAAGTTAACGTAGACAATAACAACTTAGCGTGGCATATATTAATAGTAATTTAAGACACATATGGCAACTACATAAAATTTGTTAGAAAAAACACAATTTCACAGGCTTTTCCTAAAGAGAATAGTTAAACAGAACCTAGTGTAAAGACACTCCGCTCGCTTTCTGCTTATATTTGAGTCACTACGTATTAAGTGACGGAACTTAACGCCGTACTTTGCCGTGTTAGAGCGGAGAGATGGGAATAATTTAAATATTCACACGATTGGGAATCGAATCCACAACCAATATACCGTCAGATGCCATCACTACACCACGATAGTCCATAATATAACTTAAAAATAGCAAAAATGTCTAATTCGTTTATTCATCGTCTACATATTTAATAAAGATATAAATTATTAAATTAAATATATAACTTTATATTTTAAACACAATATATACAGATGATAGCAAAAAATAAAAAAAAAATACGACGCGAAGTAAATTTAGAAGCAAAACAACCTACCTGGTTTAAACGTATTATGGTAATGAGAAACGCGCCGGTAAACTAAGTATAAATAAATAACAAATAACGTCTATATGTCTAGTCGAAATATAAATATATATATCATATATAGATTTATAATATATAAATATAGATAAAAATAATGAAATTGGCAAAAATTATTCTATGAATACTTTTTTTTAGCGAATTAGGGGTAGATTAGAAACACCGGTAGAGTTAATTCCCCAGTAATAAATAATAAATAACGACTTTATAATAATATAATATAACAATATAAATAATATATAGACAATATAGTTAAAAAATAACTTATCTCCTATAAACATATTAGGAGAAAATTAGAAAAATACGCCGCGACAGTGTTAAACTAGGTATAAATAAACAATATATTTGTATGTATAATCATAATATAACATTATAGATAATATAGATTTATAAGATATAAAATATAACCTACTTGACTACTATACACATGTTATACCGTCGCGAAATAGGAAAAGTGTAAAGTAAATATAAATAAATAAGAAATAACGTACGAGTATCTGTATATCTAGTCAATATAGATTTATACAATATAAATAAAATATAAAAATCACCATCACTATAGGTATATAAATAAATAACATCTGTTAACAATATAGTTATAATATATAGATTTATAAAATATAAATATAGCCTACCTATATATTGTCGCGAAATAGGAAAAGTGCGAACAAAATATAAATAAATAACTTCTGTATATATAGTCATAATATAAAAATATAGATAATATATATATTTATAAAATATAGATAAAAAATATAACCTACCTGGTAAAAACATGTTATGCCGTCGCGATATAGGAGCCGGTGTCAAAAAACATTTGTCAGAATTTGAGTCTATCCCCATGTCTATATATCCGTGTCTGTCCAGCCGTCTTGCCGGCCATATCCTGTCCTCGGTGAGATCAATGGTGATAACGCGACCGACCTCCAGGGTCGGTAACGCGGGATTGAGAGATGTTGGGCGAGGCACGTGCTCGCATCCGTGCTGCCCGCGCACGCCGCAAGAAACGTGACTGACCTTGGTTGTACTGATAGTGTGGGGTTTTGGTTGCTTTTTTTGTGGGTGTTGTGTTTTTTTTGGGGTTTGGGGTTACTTTGGGTGGTGTTTTTAAAAAAATGGTTGGAGTTTGGGGTTGGTCTAGAATTAATATTTTTTCTGTCGTTTTTTTTAGTATGAAATGATTGGTGTGATTGACCACAGTTAGAATGTATTGGTGTGATTTTGGATTATTTTTCTTTTCTTCTTTTTTTTGTGAATTTTGTTTTTTGTCAATATTTTACCTGTACGTATCTAAGAAAAGGCTGAGACTATTCTAATTAATGGAGATGTGACTAGATTGTTTTTTTTTTCATTTTTGACGGAGGTTTTTTTATACTTTTTTTTTATATAATTCTATATAATATGGAAGTATTAATAGGGGTGAGGGACTGGAATACCGTATATGTATATTAAGTTAATAATGATTTTTGTTTTTTTATATATTTTTTTAAAATAAACGAAGCGTCTATGACCTTGATCTTGCTAATAATTGGGTGGATTTTTATTATTTTTTCTATTTCCTCTCCCTTTTTTTAAATATTCATTTGTTATAGAAATGCTTTCTAGGATATACTTATTTATATAGCAAAGTACTTTTATATGTGTATTTTTTTAAACTCTCATATTTCGATTCAAGCTACTAAATTTTCTACTAAATTTTGATTGTCTGCTTATAATTAAAAAGTTATTTATACATACATACATACATAGCTTCACACTGTATCCCGCATATAGCAGGGTAGGCAGAACCTAGTGTTAAGACACTACGTTGCCCACTTCCCGCCGAATCGAGGCATTGCGTGCTGAGTGGCGGAACTCAACGCCGCAAAAAGGTATTTATAATTTAACATATATGATTTTTAAACGACTTCAAAAAAGGGTCAAGTACCGAATTCTATACCGGTACTATACAGGTGTGCGATTTCGGTATTATTTCTTTTGTGTTTTTTTTTGGGCGGGAATCGAATCCACAATCAATCGCGTTTACAGTCAGACGCTAACCACTGCGTCCATATGACCTCTAAATGCTATCTATGTCATTATGACTCACTAATAACACTAAAAAGGAATTTGTGTTATTCCACTACTTCGACATACAATTTTATAATTAACGTAAAATGACAATTGGAAACAATCTCGTGCTTTATTATTTACGATATTTGTACTGACATTTTTTATATTAAACGTGGGGTTAGGTTCCGTTAAATATTATTTATAAATTAGTTTTAGTCAAATATTATTTTTAGCTTCACACTGTATCCCGTATAAAGCAGGATAGACAGAGGGAATCAAAGAATATAGTGATAAGACACTCCGTTTTCCACTTTCCGCCGAATTGGGACATTGCGTGCTGAGTGGCGGAACTCAAAGCGGCGATCGGCCTTGTTACCAAACCCAGGAAATGAAAATACTAAGGTTTTACATTTCCTGGAGTGGGATCTACAACCTGTCGCGTTCACAGTCGCACGCTTGTGCTTCTGCGTCACTACAGGCTCTATAAATGTTAAAGATAAATTTTAAACAACAAAAATAGTATGAAGTTTTTTTTTAACTTCACGCTATGTACCGCATATAGCAGGGTAGGCAAAGGGAACTTAAGAACCTAGTATTAAGACACTCCGTTCTCTTAACATTACCGTTCCCCACTTTCCGCCTAATTGAGGCACTGCGTGCTGAGTAGCAAGACTTAACACTGTGTTACCAGAGCGATAAAATGAAAATAATTTAAATATAATAATTCCCTAAATGGGAATCGAACCTCCAACCAATCGTGTCTACAATCACTGTGAAACGCCACAATATTTTATTATTTTTTACGACTTTTCATAGAAACTGTAAACTGTATTACATTCATTGATTTAAATGTCGTTGTGTGGTGTAATGACAATTAAGATTTATTATATATTAAGAATAATTATTTAAATATTTATTGAATGTATACGTGAATTGGAATACATCTTGGTGTAAACATGAGTGTTGGTGGGTTCGATTCTTACTTGAGTTAAATGATTATTGATACGAAGTTCCTTATCGCGCGTTGTAAAAGAGAGCTAGACGAAAAAATAGACCGAAAGTTGTAACGACATATTTTGCTATAGTATTACGAAGTATAAAAATGAGTAATTTCAAATCGCTACCGTAGCACTTAGCGATGCAATAGCTACCTGTGCCGAACCACTTGTCAGGACCCGGCTTCAAAACTCACTTACAGTGATTCTTTTTTTTTTTAGTTTTACGCTGTGTCCCGGATTTAGCAGGGCAGAGGGAACCTGAGAACCTAGTGTTAAGACACTCCGTTCTCTTAACATTTCCGGATTGAGGCATTGTGTGCTAATTATATTCAAATATATATTTTCTTATATCTGGTAAGACTAAGTGCGTCGTTGAGTTTCGCTACTTAATTTGTAATATCTCGAATTCAGGCCGAAAGTGGAGAAGGGAATGATTTAACACTAGATTCGCTTTGGTTACTCTGTTATGTGGGATAAAGAGGTTGTGGGTTCGATTCCCTATGAAAATATTTTTAGAATCCCTATTTGCTTAGATGTATGACTTTAAATCTATCAATAAGCCAAACTGTATGAACGTAATAATATATTTAAATTGTAATGTAGGTTTTTTTTAACTGACTTCAAAAAAGATGGTTTTTTAGATATTCTAAGAATATTGTTTAATTATAATTAAAATTATAACGAAAAACACAAAAATATAAACAGAAAGAACGTCAGATCTTAACTAAATTTAAATGGGACCACATAAGAAACATTAGCTATCATATAAAAAAAGAATCATCAAAATTTGTTCACCCAGAAAAAAATTATGCATATTAACACATAAAAAAAATCAATCGAATTAAGAACCTCTTTTTATGGAATTCGGTTAAAAATTGCATAAACGTCATAGTGCATAGAAAACATAGAGAATACATACAAGTTCCGCCTTAATACAATAAAGACATGAGATTTTATATATATAGTTAACTGCTTAGGTATAGTCGTGTAATGCTTAAAGATCTTTTAGTACCTAGGTTCAAATCTGGTGAGATATTCGTTACAATATCTTCTTACGAGCAAGAGAGGTAGGGGGAGACCTCGATTGACCTTCGAGAACACAGTATCAATGATACTGGAGGAAGGTCACGTAAAAAGGATGAGGTCCCCCCGGTGGGCATGCATGAAGAGGTTAATGACTGTGGACGAGGCGAAAGAGGTATGCAGGGACCGTAGCATTTGGCGCTCCGGAACTCTGAACCCCGCTAGGGATAAAGCGTGAAGTTAGGTAAGTAGGTTATCTATATCTTCTTACGTAAGTCTGTAATCAATGATTTTTTTATTTTCATCATTTGTGATTATGTAGGGCGTGAATATATTAATAAGTACTTGTATTTACAATTTAAAGTGTTAATCCACACTTGGAGCCGAAAAAAAATTTAGAAAACGTATAAAAAATTTGAACGCAAGGGAATCTTCTCTATGGCCAGTAGTTTCGCGTGTACGTTGTCTGTCAGTCACTAAGTAACGCAAGCGTTTTATATATATAGAGATTGGAGCGGAAAATATTTTATTTCATTGCCATCTAGTTGATATCAATTGAACTTCAATTGTAGAAGTCAACTTCGATCTATATATAGGTAAAGTACAGTATGTATTTACCTTTGAGATATCGTAAATTAATAAAAATTTAATATAATAAAGAAAATTGAATTGAAATAAAAAGAATAACTCAAAATTTATTCGTTCTATATTCATTTAATTTAAATGGAAATCAGATAAAAAAAAATATTTATTAAATATTGAAATGATTTCAAAATTTCAAAATTAGTTCTTCCGGTAAAAAGTTGTATAAAAAAACAGTCGAATTGATAACTACTACTTACCTATTTTTAGTACTTTTGTCTACTTTTTTGATGTCGGTAATAATTAATTAAGGTTATTTTATAAACTAATAATTGTTATAAAGTGAAATAAAATGGCTTCACTCTCTTTCGCATAGCAAGGAACTTAGTGTCAAGACACTCCGTTCTCTACTTTCCATTTAAAACCGATTTTAATATCTTAATAATATTATAAATGCCAAAGCTTATAGAACAGATATTTGTTACTCTTTCACGCAAAAACTACTGAACGGATCTGGATGAAACTTTACTTTTTTTTTAGCTTATACATTAGAATAACACATAGACAACAATATATATA
>JAKGSA010000003.1:116352-155281 GCA_033558755.1 Philaethria dido
TATATATATATATATATATATATATATATATTTTAGTGTAATTTGGAAATAATATAACGAAAAATATACTTACTTATATATAATAATTATAGTTTTTCCGCAAATTACCTTCATTTTCAATACAATAACTCGTTAACCAATGACTCATAGTATAAAATCTTGTACATACATCATATATTCACATAGTATCAAGGAAAAAAACAAACAATCTATTCGCAATGCCTATTTTAAGTTAGAAGTAAGAAGTTAGAATTTAAAATAATATATGTATAATATTAATTAGAAAAAGAAAACAATATGAAATTTGATTGTAGCAGGATTCGAACCCGCGCTTGAGAATACATAAATGCTTTAAGCAATGAGCTATACGTTCTTATAAAGTAATGTCTTATACAATTATTACATTTTTTTGATAATAAATATATACATTCAAGTGTAAGTAACTTATTGACTCAAAATGTCATTTTTTTGAATATTTATAGACATTTATATACATTTATAATACAATTGACTGATAAATTATATATATACATATATATGACTAGATACTAACCGTATTTCTTGTTGAAACTAGCCCCGTGACTCAGGAAATCTGGAAAGAAAAATAATGATTTAAGCAAAAAAAATTAAATTAAAAAAAATATTGAAAAAAGCGATGTATCTAATATGATATTATTGGTATTACAAAATTCCTTTTTAACTTCACTTTATATTTAGCGAGTTTGGCAAAGAATGTAGTGATGAGACACTCCGTTCCCCATTTTCCAATTTTGCATGGTGACAGAACCTATGATTATTTTATTGTCCCAGTCAATGCGTTAATAACACATTGCGTAGTGATGTATATGTCACTTTGTATAAACATGGTGTCGAACTATAGTAGTAATATTTATTTTATTAATTTAATACACTTTTTATGCATTATTTAAAAAAATATATTAGCATTCTGCACTATTTCTGTATATAAACTATAAGTGTGCCAAGTTTCATGCTCCTCCGTCCATGTAATTTTCGTAAAAAGTGATCCAAAGCTTTTGCTTCACGTATTTATATATAGATAACACCAAATTGGGAAAACGAATATACTTGAAAGTATAACACTTTGAAAAAATATCAAAATTAAAAAAAATAATGATATTAAGTATGTAATTACATACACCATAACTGTGCGTTAAATTGTTTGTCATTTAGGAGTACTTTTCTATGACGTACTTAAAATATCACCTTTCTTGCTAAATTTTATTTTTATATACCCGCTGGCAATATCTCTAAGCAGACAGAAAGTGGAGAATGGAGGCATTAATAGATTCTCTCTGCTTACCACGATGCAGTGGATGCGTTATGTTAAGAATGATTAATATTTTTTAATATAAAACATGTACGTGTATTTGTGGTCTTTTTTATTTTATCATGAACATATTTTTTTTTATATATTTGGTTAATTCCGTTATAAAAAATAACTAAATTGTTCGTACAATAAAAAAAATTGGTCGAAAGGTAGATTATTACCCATTTACTATTTTTTTATGTGCACATTTTTTATAAAATAATATAGAGAAAAATAATATATAAGATATTATTTTTATAAATATAATTATATTCATTAATATATATTTAAAACAATAATTAATTTAAGCACCATCTGTGGAAACAAATGAAAACTGCTTTGTAAAAAAAGCACAACTAGCGCCATCTAGTTTTAACACAACAAATAAACACAACCTATTGCCATCACCAACCACCTAGACATAGCGCTGTAAACCTTAACCATATACGTAGTTAAAATAACACCTCACCGTGCCTACTCATCGCCGAAACACCAAGGAGAAACGCAAATAAATCCAAAAAAACGCAATAAAAAATAAATTGAACTAAAAAAATAATTAAAAACTTTTTAAAAATAAATTTGAATGGCAGTATACTTTAATCACATGTGCCTGGCATGGTCACAGAGTATAGTCTCGTGATTGGCGTGAACGTTTACGTCGATAAAGCAGGGCGCTCTCTGATTGGCTGGCGGGTTATAGGTCAGTAAAGCAGTACCTCGGAAGCACGTGACAAGCACGCCTGTCACCCGCATAGTGTACTCCAGATGGCGCCAATATACATTTTGTTTACTATCCAATATGACATAATTCCACATAATAAAGTGCGAATGACAAATAAAAAGTAACTGGTTAGGTACGTATAAGACCTTGAATTGAATATAACATTGATGTAGATGTAAATATAAAATGTAATACACGAAATTATATGTGTATTGTAATTTTTAATTTCGACGTAGTATATTTAAATTGTGTGCATTATTTAGTTAAAATATTTTTTTTAGTTTTTTCCCATTTAATATAATTATAAATAAAGTAATTTCGTATCAAAAGAAAGTAATTGTAAGCTTACAATGTTGAAATTATAGTCATAAGGAATTTTATTTTGAATCTTATACTATTAATTATTATATCTATTATGTATTATAATACTCGTGATACTCGTGATTTCATTTCGCGTGGACTATAAACTCTAAAACCCTGTTTTTTCCCCGTTTTCATAGGAAAATCAAGAAATCCACTCTTAACGCTCCCCTAAACTCCCCAAGAGTTTCGTCTCTACGTTATCTGTCAGTTACTCAGTAACGCAAGCGCAAGCGCAATTTTTATATATACTAGTGTCCCTGTTGACGCGTTAATAACGCGTTGTCTTTAGTAATGTATATGTCACTTTGTATAATCTTGGATGTCAAACCATGGTAGTGTGTAACGTTTATTTTGTTAATTTAATATACATTTTATGCAATATTAAAAAAATATATTATCATTGTGCATTCCTTCGCTATATAAACTATAAGTGTGCCAAGTTTCATGCCCCTCCGTCCGCGTAATTTTCGTAAAAAGTTATCTATAGTTTTTGCTTCACGTATTTATATATAGATATTAAATATTACAATGTATGAAACTCAGTCATAACCGTACATGTTATTTATCTTCAAACACTTTCCAAGGCAGAAAGATTATCGTGACTTGTTACTTCACGCCTTTTCTATTGAGACGAATATGATTCGTATGTTTGTTTATTATATATATTAGTTTATAATTATATCGAGATATTAAATATAATGTTCTAAATAATATATTTTGGCGGAAAGTGGGAACGAAATGTTAAAAGAGAACGGAGTGTCTTAATACTATGTTATCTGGTTTCCTCTGGCTATCCTGCTATGTGCGGGTTACAGTAAGATTTTTCTTTTTTTAGCCTCACGCTGTATCCCGCATATAGAAGAGTAGGCATAGGGTACCTGTGAACCTAGTGTTAAGACACTCCATTCTCTTTCAACAATTCAAAAAAAAAAGAAAATAATATTTTTGGACGGGTTTCCAAAACATTTCGAACACTTTAGTAGGTACACTCACTCTATCTATACCTATGACCATAGACTACTAAAACATACGCAAATAATCTGATTAAAATAATTTCACTTAATATTTAATTTCATTTTACTTTTTATTACAAATAATAGCAGATACTACATAAAAATACTATCTCACTCTTTCCTACAGACGTAGTGAGATAAAAAGATATCTATCTCTATTTCGTGTCGTTTTTTCGTTACACTGACTTAAAAAAAATCATCTATTTTACGTAACTTAACACCGCATTTTATTCACATAGTGTCTATTTATAGGAAATTAGGCTAAAAACGTGTAAACGCTATTAAGATCGGTTACGTTCGTTTGACCGTCATAATAATTATCTTTTATGAGGCTTATAAGCATATGCGGGTGTTCAATGCTGATGTTAAAACATAACCATACTGTTATTAAAGCAAAATTTAAATTTTATACAATGTTTTGTATATTCATATATTTTATAACAAAGTAGGGTAGTCATAGAAAACATAGAGTTAAGACACTTTGTCTCATTTAAGCGAAAGCGCCTGAATTCGAGATAGAGTTAGGAAGTGGAACTCAACGCCGCGCATTGTTCTATCAGAACGAAAAAATGTTAATAATCAAAATATAACCATTTGCTTGAGTGGGAATCTAATGGAGTTAGGTAGATTGGTGAAAATCAACGCTAATTCTTTGTCTTACCCCTTCCTGGCCCCATTGACGCGTTAACAACGCGTTGTCTTTAGGTAATATATGTATATGTATCATTATATGAACATGGATGTCAAACCATGGTAGTGTGTGTAAAATATATTTTATTAATTAAATATACTTTTTGTGCATTACTTTAAAAAAATATTAGCATTCTGCACTCCTTCTCTATAAAATATAATTGTGGTAAATTTCATGTTCCGTCCGGATGATTTTCGTAAAAAGGGGTACAAAGTTTTTGCTTCGCGTATTTATATATAGTTATTTTAAAATAGTCATTCACTTAAGAAGGAATCGAACTTACAATCACTCACGTTTATAGTGAGACGCTTTTTCACTGCGTTGCGATGGTCTCTACTTGTTTAATTTAAACTAAATGTGTAAAACAGAGATAATATACATAGCATATCTTTGTATGGAAAATGGAGAACGGAGTGTCTTGACACTACGTTCTTTTTACTTAAACTGCTATGTGGTACATACACATACATAACTTCACGCTGTATCCCGCATATAGCAGGGTAGGCAGAGGGAACCTGAGAATATAGTGTTAAGACACTCCGTCCCCCACTTTCCGCCGAATTGAGGCGTTACGTGCTGAGTGGCGGAACTCAACGCCGCGCTTTGGTTTGAGACCAAACCCAGGAAATGAATATATTTAACTTGCTATGTGGTAAAGTGTGATTTTTTTTTTATATTTAAAATAGCATCGTTTTTAGGTAAACCGTTTGTAGGTAAAAGCATTTATTTAATAAAATCGTTAGCCGTTGGTGTTGAGTTAATTGGTGTCAATTAATAATGCATGTACCTCGAGTTAGTGGTATGTTTTTTTGGCAATTTTTGCAGGTTTTCGCTTTTTGTCATAGAGCAGGGGTCAGAGAGAATGTAGTGACTGTATTCTCTATGACTACCCTGCTGTGTGGTGCGACACTTTGTTCTCGTATCCCGCATATACCAGGGAAGACAGAGGGAACCTGAGAACCTAGTGTTAAGACACTCCGTTATCTTTCCACAATTCCGTTCCCCACTTCATTTTGTTTGAAATGGAAATCCAGGAAGTGGAATTTTTCATTTCCTGGGCTTGGTAACAAGGCAAGCGCGCGTTAAGTCCGCCACTCAGCACGCAATGCCTCAATTCAGCGGAAAGTGGGGAACGGAGTGTCTTACCACTAGGTTCCCTCTGCCTACCCTGCTATATGCGGGATACAGCGATAAGCTATGTATGTATGTACTTCATTTTAGTTTAAATTGTCTCTAAATTCTAATCCAACAGTAATATAAAGGTATAATATATTCATTTCAGCGAAAACACCTATATTTGTTTCGAACTAGTGCCAAATAATAATTATTCTCATTTACATAACAAAAGTTAATTAGGCTTTACATTATATTCATATATTTAAATGTCGGCTCCAACTTTGAGACCATCGTGGCGCAGTAGAACGTGGCTGGTAACTATAGCTACGTATTCGATGCCCACTCGAGAAAACATTATGTTTTAAAGGCAAAAAATGTAGCGTTGAGTTCCGCCTATTGTAACACAATTACAATTAGATATCAGAAGTAGAGAACCATCGTAGTGCAGTGGGACAGCGTGTGATTGTAAATACGACAGATTGTGGGTTCGATTCCCACTCCAGGAAGTTTAGTGTTTTCATCTCCTGTGTTTGGTAACAAGGCAAAAGTGTGGCGTTGAGTTCCGTCACTCAGCACGCAATGCCTCAATTCGGCGGTAAGTGGGGGATGGAGTGTCTTAACACTAGGTTCTCAGGTTCCCTCTACCTATCTTGCTATATGCGGGATAGGGCGTGAAGTTAAAAAAAAATCCGTTAACCACATCACAATGTCAATGAACCGAACATGGACAACAGAATGTCTAAATACTATATTATCAATACCTCTCTCATCAAGCGTAAAGCTAACTAAATGGCTTCAACGTTGAATACAATTAGTTGACAATACGCCGAAACTACTAGAGTTATTTATACACGGACGAAGTTCTATCGGTAAATTAAGCAGATGTTAGTTAATAGCTATTTTAGCTGCTTAACCGAACCGAACTGTCTATGTGGTTTGTTATTTTGAGTGTCCTTTTTTTAATTTTGAACATTTTTGAACTTTTTTATGTATATTTTTTAGGGTTATCGTAGTGTAGTTGTGTTTTACTGTAAAAGCTATTAGTTGTGTGTTCAATTTTCGCTTAGGTAAATAATATAAATATAATATTTAATTTGTAATTCCTCCGGTTTGGAAAGACAAAACACGGCGTTGAGTTCCGCCATTCAATTCTCAGTCCCGATTTCGGTAAGAAAGTGGAGAATTGTACCTTTATACTAAAGTTTCTTTGACTGCTGCTGAAAAAGGATCAAAAAGAAAAAAATCATGACCTGAATAAAAAAAATAAGAAATGAATATCGAGTCGATATTATATACGGGCTATTTCCCCCATGAAAACGTGAACCTAGTGCGAAGTTACTCCTTTCTCCACTTTCCACCTAATATTACGATATTTCTTATGGAAAATCAGAATAAAATCCAGAGCTTTTTACACTAGGTTCCCGGGTTCCCTCTGCCTACCCTGCTATATGTGGGATACTGCGTGAAGTTTCCTTCCAAAATCGAAGTAATAAAAAACACAACCAATCTACTTTACCTCCTTAAAAAGCATCACAATTGAAAACATGTACATATAATAACAATAACGTTAGGCTTTCCATACAGAACGGGGTCATCTTTTCTGGAGCGACACTGACACGTGTCAGTAGTGTCAGTACGGTTCGCTGTATCGCGCAATATTTCCTGTGCACGTCAGAACTGTCAATTGCGATCGCGGCAGGTGAGGGCAGGTTATACACTTTAAAAGGTCAGAATTGTTCAGCGAAATAATAATTATTAAAATTTTAACACAAAAAGAATTGCAAATAAAATACACTAAAAAATGATATTATAAAGGACAATTCAATAACTATTTATTCATCAGATCTTAATTAATTTTTATATGGGACGCACACACGCACTAGCTATCATATAAAGAAAGGATCATCAAAATTGGCTCACCTAGTAAAAAGTTATGCGACATCATACATAAAAAATACAGTCGAACTTAGAACCTCTTCCTTTTTAAAAGTTAGTAAAAAAATATCTATATTTATGTGTAATTACACATATAATTGTGTGAGAACACATAGCATTGTGTAAAAACACATAAAAAAATATAGTATTAAGTTTCGCTTCTTGAAATGCAACATCAACCATTAATGAAATTGTGCGGAAAGTGGAAAACGAAGTGCTTTAACTCTACGTTTTATCCATCTAATATATACGAGATAAACGTACCTAAATAAAAAAAATCTACCAGTTTAGACCATTGTGGCGCACTCGGACACTGTCTGTAAACACGGTTGGTTTTGGCTTCGAATTCCACTCGGTGGAAAGATTGTATTAAAATTAAATCAAGTTTTGATAAGATAAAACACGACGTTGAGTTCCACCACTCACCACACTTTCTTTTTTTTTTAGCTTCACGCTGTATCCCGTATATAGCAGGGTAGGCAGAGGGAACCTGAGAACCTAGCGATAAAACACTCCGTTCCCCACTTTCCGCCGAATCGAGGCATTGCGTGCTAAGTTGCGGAATTCAACGCCGCGCTTTGCCTTGTTACCAAAAGCAGGAAATAAAAATACTAGTTTTATATTTCCTGGAGTGGGAATCGAATCCACAACCTGTCGAGTTTACAGTCGCACAAACAACACATAATATCTCAAATTCAGAGAACGGAGTGTCTTGACACTAGATTTTCTCTACCCTTTTATGCTGAAATAGCGTGAAGCCAAATATTTTTCCCCCATTTAGTAGAGGTGTCGTATTTATTTATGTACAGTTTGCGTGTTGGTAAGTTAAATATTTGAAACTAATGGATTTTACTATGTTTCAACACTTCACGTGAAGCGTTCGAACAGATTTTCACGTGAAAATTACGTTTTGCAACGTTGAAATTTTTTGTTACTTTCATTTTGTTCCCTTTAGTTTGATTTTGTGTGTGGAATTAATATGTAAAACTTTTATTTTTACTTTCTTTATTCGTGATTGCGTGTTGCGGAACTCAACGCCGTATTTTGTTTTATCAGCACGAACTGAAAATGATTTTAATGTTATAATAATTTTTTCGTGTTCCCACATCGAATCCATAATCATCAAGTTACAGTTAGAAGATATCTCACTGTGCCGCGATCGCCTAAACTAAATAAATATATAATAGATAAGAGAAATATAAAAAAAATACGTAGCAGGATTCGAACCCGCTTCCTTCCAATCTATTTGATGCTTTCAATTAAGCTATATTTATAAATACTACGCGTACGATCAAAATTTGATGAGACATTTCGCTCGAATTCGAAACATTGCTTATAAAATAGCGGAACTCAACGCCGTGCTTTATTCTACCTAAGCGACGATATTAAAATAATTTAAATATAATCATTTCCCCGTATAGGATTCGAACCCACATCACGTTTACACTCAGACGTTATCCCACTGCGTCACTATAACTCTTCTTCTTTCTAATATTTTTCAATACAATAAAAATATTTTTTTTTTTTTAACTTCACGCTGCATCCCGCATATAGCGGGGTAGGCAGAGGGAACCAGATAACCTAGTGTTAAGACACTCCATTCTCTTCAACAATTCCGTTCCCCACGTTCCGCCGAATTGAGGCATTCAGTGTTGAGTGGCGGAACTCAGCGCCGCGCTTTGCCTTGTTACCAAACCCAAGAAATGAAAATACTAAATTTTACATTTCCTGGAGTGGGAATCGAACCCACAACCTGTCGCGTTTACAGTCGCACGCTTGTGCCTCTGCGCCACGACAGGTGTTACAATAAAAATGTTACAATAAAAATATTTTTCTTCAAGCCTGTCAAATCAAGAAGTGTAACAGTTCATTTTGTTTGCACGTGTCTATCGAGTTCGGAAAGCACTTTGAAATGTGTTTGTCAAACGTTGTCATGGCAACGGTGCACTTTTACTCGCAATCCAAGAGTATCATAAAACGAAAATAGTAACGTTTTAATGATTTTTTGATGTTCGCAAACTTCGATTTTTTGTTAAAAAACCGGTATTGAATGAAAGAACTCAACGAAGTCGTTGAGTCCAAGTGGACTTTATAGTATATCTATACAATTTATGTAACGTAATTTTTAACCGATTTGAAAAGAAGGAGGTTCTTAATTCGATTTTTTTTTGTATGTCTTACTAATGATGTGTTCCGGTTCGATGGTAAGCCAGGTTGTCCCCTTTCTCACCCACCCTTTCCCCAAAATGTGGTGTTTCCGATAGCGGACTGCTACATTGTCCTCTCCTTCCATCTGTATCCTCTAGGTCGGCAACGCATCTACAACATCTCTAGTGTTGTAGACGTCCATGGGCGAAGGTAACCACTTACCATCAGGTGGTCCTTCTGTTCGTTTGCCATCCGTTATCCATAAAAAAAAAAAACTTTTTACTAGGTGAACGGGTTTTGACGATTCTTTTTTTATGATAGCTGATGCTGGTGTGATCCAATATACCTTTAGTAAAAACCAAAAGACAAGTAGTTTTTGAGTTATTTGTAATAATTTTACTTTTTAGTACATTACATTTGAAGTCGGTTTTCGTTTTTTTTTATTTATTTAATGTTCAGAAACCGGTAGTATCGGTTTAATGATTTTTTGATGTTCGCAAGCTTTGGTTTGCCGTTTTTTTAATAAAAAACCGGTATTGCCTCTGAATGGAACTCAATTAAATTTTTATAAAGCGACTTGGTATCTCTACATAATTTATGTAATGCAATTTTTTACTGACTGGTTGTATTTTTATGAGTATTACAGAATAACTTCTTATTGGTTGAACCGATTTTGGTGGTCTATTTGTAATTGGTAGGTGCTAGTGTGATTCCATTTAAATTTAGTTAAGATCTTATGAGTAGTTTTTCAGTTATTCGTAATTTTTCGAATTATTGCTTTTTATCTGGAATAGAAATGGAACATTTAAAAAAATACTACACTATTACAATTTTCATCGTCTGTTTTTTAATGACTACGTTTTGTGTGAAAAGTGGAAAATCGAGTGTCTAGACACTACCTTCTCTCTAAATACCCTGGTTTGCAGAAACTACTAAAAATATATCCATTTTTTCATACATTATAACAGTTTTAATGTCATTTTAAGTTCAATAAAATTGTAACCTTGACCTAGAAGCCGCTGCATTTTTAATACCCACCCGCCATTAGCGTATCGTGTGATACGCTTTTTAGATAAAATTGCAGCGTGAAAACTTTAAATTGTTGATTTGCATATAAAGAAGTATATTTTTAAAATATAAATAACTTTTCTGTTCTGTTTATTCAAAGCGCGGCGTTTAGATCCGTCATATCCAACATTTTTCTGGCGATCTATTTTTGCTCTTACACCTATCTTGACCTTGTTTTCATACTTCTATCTTAAAAATGGGCAAGGCAAGCCGGTGGGAACCATGTTGTATGGACACTTCGCCACAGCAAGGTAGTCAAAGAGAACTCAATGTCAAATAGTGACGTTCTCTACTTTTTATTCGACAAGGCGCGTATCTTAACACACCAAACTGGCGAAACTCAACGCCGTACTTTATCCACTGGCTAAATTAAAATAATTCAAACATAATTCATTTAATAATAGTTAATAAACATTCTGTGAAAATATTCAGTAGATAGGTAGAACGTAAAACTGTTTTCAAAGCGAGAATGCCTTTTAAATTCCTCGTTCTAATATGAAAGAGCAAGCTTCGCTCCATAGCAAATAGATTTTTAAGCTTCTTACTTTCTTTGTGAACTGACGGTGCAAGTAGAAATGTGGGGCGTCAATGAATTTCTACTAATATAATAAATGTCAATGTAAGGAAGCTTGTTACGCTTTCACGCCATAGCTAAGCCGATTATCGTTAAACTTTGTACACATTCATAGAGGTATCAAAAAGACAAAGGATATTTTTTATTAAAAGAAATCATTTATGATATCCTGTCGTGGCGCAGAGGCACAAGCGTGCGACTGTAAACGCGACAGGTTGTGGGTTCGATTCCCACTCCAGGAAATGGTATTTTTCATTTCCTGGGTTTGGTAATAAGGGAAAGCGCGGCGTTGAGTTCCGCCACTCAGCACGCAATGCCTCAATTCGGCGGAAAGTGGGGAACAAAATTGTTGTAAGAGAACGGAGTGTCTTAATACTAGGTTCTCAGGTTCCCTCTGTCCACCCTGCTATATGTATATATGTAGGTATGTATGTTGATTTAAGGTGGAAAGCGGAGAACATAGTGTCTTAACACTATTCTCTTGATGTTTTGCAAAAAGCGTGAAGACGAAGAAAATTACTATTAATACTTAATTTTAATTAATTTTGGCAAATGACTTGTTAAGCGATTAATCATAGGGAATCTCGAACGGCGTACGAGATAACAAATGCTCGGTCACAATAAGCTAGACCTAATTAGTCTAGTTCTAATATTATTTGTGTTATGATTCTTAATACTGTTTGGTGGTTTAAATTCAAAGGAAAATTACTTTTACTTTATAAAAAAAATCTGTGTCTAATTTTCGTGACTGGGTGTGGTAGTGGGTTCGAGTGACGTGCGAGGGAAAGATGGAAAAAAAATAACATAGCGAAATTCGAAATTGCACGTATATGTTTAAATTATTTATTATTTTTTACAATAATTAGGATTTGAACTTGGGAACTCATCATAAGCATTAATTATCATATGGCAAAAAAAAATTTAAATCGGTGAACCGAGTAGAAACTTATGTGGAAACAAACATAAAACATAGACCCGAATTGTGCCCTTCCTCTTTTTTGAAGTCTATTGAATTAAAAAATATTATCATTACATACATAACTTCACACTGTATCCCGCATATAGCAGGGTAGGCACAGGGCACCTAGTGTTAAGACACTCCGTTCCCCACTTTTCGCCGAATGGAGGCAATGCGTGCTGAGTGGCGAAACTCAACGCCTCGCTTTGGATTGTTACCAAACCGTGAAATGAAAAATTCCATTTCATGGAGTGGGAATCGAACCCACGACCTATCGCGTTTACAGTCTCGCTTGTGTCTCTGCGCCACGACAGGTGTTAAAATTTTTTTATTATTAGCTTAAAGTATCAAGATTATCAAATTATGTCATTATTCATATGACACTGTTCAGTTAAATTGAATTTACATTGTTACCAAAACCATTATAAGCACTCAGGTGATATAAGTATGGTTTAAAATTTTATTTAATTTTTCTAATTTAATCACTTTGTGTTAAAATATTATTTCAATATTTATTAATTTTTTTTGGTATAAATTATTTTCATAGCATTTATGTTTTTTTAGCTTCACACTGTATTTGTATGTCGTCTTTCCTCATAGACGGGTACTTTTTTTTGGGCCGGAACTTTCTTTTTTTATAACTGATGGCAAACGAGCAAACACTCTATGGCTACCTTCGCCCATAGACATCTACAACACCAGAGTTGTTGTAAATGCGCTGCCTACCTAGACGATACAGATGGAAGGGGACGACAATGTAGTAGTTCGCTATCGGAACCACCACATTCTGGGGAAAGGATGGGGTGGTATAGGGGAAAACCTGTCTTACATGCCATCGAACTGGAACACATCATTAGATATTTGGCGGTTCGTCTTTGACATGGTCATGACATTGGTCGCGAGCCAGCCGGAGGACGAACCTCCTACCACCAAACTACTGGGATACCCGTCTCTTACGGGGCGCTACCCAGCGGCGGAGGGGAATTGTATTTTAACCCCGTCCCCTCACAGGAAGAACTCAGGGCATTTTCGGAAATCGAACCCAAAACCATTAACGTTTTTACAATCAGAAACGGTTCCACTGCGCCACTATGGCGTTAATTTATTCAATATCTCCAAATATATATGGGCTCACTAAAGATTTGAACTTAGACCTCCACACTAAAAACAATGTCAGTAAAAGTAAATTTGTATACAAAACCATTTATATTAAAAAGAAACAACTAAACGCCCATGACCTAGTCACAAGATAATTTAAAAAAAAATATTAAAAAAAAAAAAACTAGAAGATATGTAGTAGTAAAGTGCGTTTCTACTATAGAAGTTAAGGCTTGTAGACTTGCGACCTAGTTCGTGTATGCAAAGTGTTTAATGGGACACGAGTAACATCTTCTATACTAGATACTACTAGCTACTTCTATTCTACCTACATGTACGATGTAGGATTTTTTTTTAACTTCACGCTGTATCCCGCATATAGCAGGATAGGCAGAGGAAACCAGAGAACCTAGTGTTAAAACACTCCATTCTCTTTCAACATTTCCGTTCCCCACTTTCCGCCGAATGGAGGCATTCCGTGTTGAGTGGCGGCGCTTTGCCTTGTTACCAAACCCAAAAAAATGAAAATACTAAATTTTACATTTCCTCGAGTGGGAATCGAACCCACAACCTGTCGCGTTGTCAGTCGCACGCTTGTGCTTCTGCGCCACGACAGGCGTATAGTAGTATGTAGGTAATAGTGCAAAACTAATTTCCAAAGCTTTTAAGAGAGTTAACTTGCTATGAATGTTATACATGCCTAAGTTTGAGTATGTGTGTTAGTCTTTAACGCAAAAGTTACTGAACAGGTATGATGAAGCTTTAAAGTTATATAGGTTATGGTTCACATAGCAGGGTAGTTATAGATTGGATTTATTAGATTTGATTTGTTTGATACAATAGTCAAGTACCTTATTATATTAATATTATTTAAATTTAATATCCACATCGGGAAAGTATATGTACGAGTATTTTGACACGTAATTAATATTTTAACAAAAAAAGAAACTGACTTAAAAGATAATGCATTAAAAAATTTATTATAACAAATAACTCCGAAGTACTAACTATCAAATAAAAAAGAAATCATCAAAATATGTTCAGCCAATCAAAATCTATACAGAAAAACACAAAAAAAACAGCCTTTTTTAAGTCGATTAAAGACACAAACGCAACAAAAACATTGTATGGACCACGCATTTAATACAAATCATGCGATTTCGACCGCGACATGATCATGTCAAATTATACACATATGCTTTTGTGTGTGGTAACAGTTTGTCTATGTCATGTGGAAATTAAAATAGCAGTTCTCATTGTGGAGTAGTTAGATACTTGAATGACGATGTTTATAAGTTCATTCTTTTTTTTTATCTTCACGCTGTATCACGCATATAGCAGGGTAGGCAGACGGAACCTGAAATCCTAGTGTTAAGACACTCTGATCCCCACTTTACGCCGAATCGAGATATGCTTGCTGAGTGGTGGAACTCAACGCCGCGCTTTGTTTTTTTACCAAACCCAGAAAATTAAAGTTTTAAAGTTTCACATTTTCTGGAGTGAGAATCGAACCCTCATATTTAGATAGGGGAAATCTCATTAAAAAAATATGTGTAAAAGGGAGCCAAGTTCTTATAATATTCTACCCCTTTTTATCATTAAATGAAACTACTGGTCATATAAAGTTATAATTTAGCATATTAGTTCTTAGAGGATTATCTTTTTTTAAGTGCCTCTCCTGCTAGTGAAGGTTGGCAATTCACTTCCCATATTTAGTCCTATTCCAACATGGAATACCTCTACAGTGCCTTAGATTCCTTTCCATTCTCTAATACTCCTGAGCCACGACTTCTTTTTGCACCGAGTTTTCCTTCTCGTAACTTCTGTCATCATTATAACTTACAACAGTTTGTATTGGTCATAGCTAAAAACATGCCCTTAATTAAATGCTGTTTCACAGTTTGGTATAGAGGAACAAATAGAGAGTTTTAACCAAAATTCCAATTAAAGCAGAAAAACGATTATATAGTATTTTGCATTTTGTAGTACTAACAAACGTAGTTACTGTAACTAGTTAGCAAACAAAGTAATGGTATAACACATGGACTATACTTATAATGAACAATTCCCGTTTAAAACTGTAGGCGACAACAACAGAAAATTATCCAAAATTTTTAACTCGTTTTTAAAACTTCTGTTTCCAATTTTTCTATTACGAACTCGTAAGTTAAATTAAGTTGTGCTTACATGCACTGTATTTGGCTGTATGCGATAGAAAGTATTAATTACCTTTGTAACTTGTTTTTGATTAAAAAAAAATAATAAAAAAATGTTTTGCTTGTTTCCGATTGAAAATACGAATTAGCTTTATAGCTATTTTTGTTAAAAGGTAACATTTAAAAAAATCATGTTGTATTTCCGATAGAAAGTTCAAATTGCCTTTGTAGTGAATTTTATTAAAAAAAAATTGCTTGTTTGCATTTGAAAGTACGAATTAGCTTTGTAGCCATTTTTATAAAAAAAATAATTAAAAGAAATGATTCGCGTATTTGAATCGGTGAGTGCAGAAATAACGTAAGTCAGGATTTTCAAATTTTGCAGGAAGGAGAAAAACAAATCAACAAACCTTTCTAAGCTAGTTTAAATCGATTACGAATTTTTGCATTTTTGTGACTTACGTTGTTTCTGCATTCACCGATTCATGAACGATAGAAACTACAAATAGCCTTTGTAACCTTTTTCTGTTCAAAAAGAAGGAAACTTAAAAATAAAAATGTTTTGCTTTCGATAGAAAGTCATAAACAGTTTATACATACATACATAGCTTCACGCTGTGTCCCGCATATAGCAGGGTAGGCAGAGGGAGCCTAGTGTTAAGACACTCCGTTCCCCACTAAATAGATTATAAGTTGTTTTTTTTTTAAATAATTTGCCTCTCTAGTAAGATTTTCTGGTTAAGTGTAAGGTTAAGCGGCGTTAAGTACTGCCAATTAACATGCAACGACTTAATTTCGGACGAGTAAGTGAAGGAAAATACAAATCTTTTGCTTTTTGCGATAACTACAAATTGCATTTGTACAATTTGTTATTAAAAAAAAAGAAACATTTTTCTAATAGATTATAAGCTGTATTAATTTTCTAAAATTATTGTCTCTCTACTATAAATATAATCTCTCTAATATATTACTCTATTTTCTGGTTAGGATGCGGCGTTAAGTACCGCCAATTAACACGCAAATACAAATCTTTTGCTTCTTGCGATAGAAAGTACCTACTAATTGCCTTTGTAGCCATTTTTTATTAAAAAAGAAACATTTTTCTTGTATAAATACCCCATATATTTTTAATTCCAAAAAGTTATTACATCCTAACAAGTGTGAAGTAGAAAATTTCAAATTTCGCCAAATGATATTTTCCTTCTGTTTTCTTTGAAATCGCGTTACAGTATTTGCTGGGTTTAACGGACTAAAGTATGAAAATTCATGCGAATTTCTATCTAAATTCATGCATGTAATACTATTTTACCGCTTACTTTGAAATGTCTTTTAATAAATGTAAAGATCTTTTTCATATATTATGTTCACGTTTATGTTAGTATTGAGGACAAGAGCTGGTAATATTAGGCGTAAATAAGCTATTTTCTTTTCCTGGGTCTGGCAACAAGGCAAAGCGCGGCGTTGAGTTCCGCCACTCAGCACGCAATGCCTCAATCCGGCGGAAAGTTGGGAACGGAGTTGTTGAAAGAGAATGGAGTATTTGAACACTAGGTTCTCAAGTTCCGCCTGTCTACCCTGCTATATGCGGGATACAGAGTTAATCCAAAAAAAATGTAATTTAGCTTCAAGCTTCACGGTAGATGGAGAGAAGCTAGTGTCATGGCATTCCGTTCCCTACATTTAAGACAATGGTATTACACGGAACTCAACGCCTTACCGCTTTTTGTCTTACCTGAGCAGGGAATAAAAGACAATTTAATTATTTCCTTCGAGTGGGAATCGAACCTACAACCAGACTGACTGTCACCACTGCACATGGAGCTTTTTACTCACTGATTAAAATAATTAATTTTGTCTTACAATTTTCTACGTAATTTCTGTTTGCTTTAGACTTGAGACTTTCAACTGACTTAATGAAAGGAAGTCCTCAAGTTAGCCTCTCACTGTAAACATTTAGACATTGGTCGTGAGTTCACATCCCACTTGAGGAAATGATTTTATTTAATTTACTATGTCTCCGTTCTAGCAAATCAAAACGCGGCGTTGAATTCCGCCCAAAAAAAAATTTACTACTGTCATGGCGGTGAGGCACAAGCGTGCAACTGTAAACGCGACAGGTTGCGGATTTGATTTCGAGTCCAGGAAATGAAAATTTTAAATAATATTTAACGTTATCATTTTCCTGGGTAACAAGGCAAAGCGCGGCATTTATTTCCGCCACTCAGCCCATAATGTCTCAATCCAGCCAAAAGTGGGGAACGGAAATGTTGAAAGAGAACGTGTGAAAACACTAAATTTCTAGGTTCCCTCTGCCTACCCTGCTATTTGCGGGATACAGCGTGAAGATAAAAAAAAATAATAAAAAAAAAAATTATAAAAAAAAAATGATCAAACAACAAAAACAATACATGTTTTATATTATGTATACAATATATATTCATAATACACAGTATTAATCTGTCATTCTTATCTCGTTTTCACTCCTTACCTACATTCGGTATCTACTATCTATGAATTTTAATTTGTACTACACATAAAATCTGACGTAGATTTGAGATAAATGATTAGGAATGATAAGATAGCTATTGCGGGCAGTATTGTGTGAAGATATTGTATTGGATTTTTTTTATCTCTACTCCTTTAGCATTATGAAATTATGTAGTCAGAGAGAATGTAGAGTTGAGACACTTCTGTTCATTTATTTTTTTATATATTTATTTATATTTTTCCCTGTGAGGGGACGGGCTTAGAATACAATTCCCTTCCGCCGCTGGGTAGCGTCCCGTATGAGGCGGATATCCCAGTAGTTTGGTGGAAGGAGGTTCCTCCTCCGACTGCATCGCGACCACAATCATGTCAAAGACGCACCACCAAATATCTAATGATGTGTTCCGGTTCAATGACATGTAAGCCAGGTTTCCCCCTTTTCCACCCATCCTTTCCCCAGAATGTGGTGGTTCCGGTATCGTACTACTACATTATCCTCCACTTCTATCTGTATCCTCTAGGTTGGCAACGCATTTACAACACCTCTAATCCTTCTGCTTGTTTGCCATCCGTTATCCCTAAAAAAAAATGTTATTGGGATCACTAACAAAGTGAACACTAACATATGTTTTAAAAAAACAATATCCTTAAAATTATTGCAAAAACACCTGTAGTGGCGCAGATACACAAGCGTGCGACTGTAAACGCGACAGCATGTGGGTTCCCACTCCAGGATTTTTGTCTTTCCTGGGTTTAGCGCGGCGTTGAGTTCCGCCACTCAGCACGCAATGCCTCAATTCGGCGGAAAGTGGGCAGCGGAGTGTCTTAACACTAGGTTCCCTCTGCCTACCCTGCTATTGCATATATCTATTATATAGATACAGCGTGAAGCTATGTATATATATATATTCTAAAAACCTTACAATTTTATTTTATTCATACAAATTTAAACAACGTTGATATAGCTCGGATTAATTTAATAAATAGCGCGATCAAGTTTGACATTCATTGATATACGAGGCTAGCATAAAATCAAATTGCACGAACAAAACCTCGTGAAATTTGTCAATACTTAATAAAGCTTATTCAGTGGAATTTTGCTCGACATTTATATATTTGTTATCAAGAATCATTTTCAGGTAAATAATATGCTTTCATTTTCTGCTCACAATAAAGTAAGCAGAGAGAATATTGTATTGAGTGCCGGAACTCAACGCTCCGCTCTGTCTTACTTAAGCCGGACAGTGAGTAAACATTCTCTTGAGTGGAAATCGAACCTACATCCTTTACGCAGATGCCAGATACAATGCAATTAAATATTATTTGTTCCAAATTTAAGCATTTTTCCGCATAAAAAGGTAGTGTTAGAAAATCTAGTGTTAAGACACTCCGTTCTCATACAACAATTCCGTTCCCCACTTTCCGCCAAATTGAGGCATTGCTTGCTGAGGGGCGGAACTCAACGCCGCGCTTTGCCTTGTTACCAAGCCCAGAAAATGAAAAATTCCATTTCCTGGAGTGGGAATCGAACCCACAACCTGTCGCGTTTACAGTCGCAGGCTTGTGCCTCTGCGTCACGACAGGTGTTCAAATAAATAAGCTTATTACAATTACAATTAAAATCCAGGTGATATCAAATAATTAGACACGTAGACGTATAAAAGGAAGAACATAAAAATCTAGGTTAAGACTAAAATAGAACAGCCTCGACATTTGCAAAGAATTCAAGCTGCGGTTTGAGTAAGGCGCCCATCGTTGAGTGGATTTTTAAATACTAATCGCCTGTTTGTATTAGAACGGAGTGAATAGACACTACTCTCTCTGATTACCCTGCTATGCGTGGAGCTGCTTTCTTGACGAAAGCAAGGTAGTCATAGAGAACCTAGTGTTAAGACACTCCGTTTTCCGTCCGAATTCAAGTCATTGGGCGTTATAAGTGGCGGAACTCAATACCATGCTTTGTCTTATTAGAGCGAAGAAATGAAAATAACATAAATATAATTAAAAACGCGACTGGTTATGGGTTCGATTCCCACTCCAGAGAACGAAAGTATATTTATTAGTCTCATTCTTTGTTACCAGAATGATTTGGTAACAAGGCAAAGCGCATTGAGTTCCGTCACTCGCACGCAATACCTCAATTCGGTGGAAAGTGGGGAACGGAAATGTAAAACGGAGTGTCTTAACACTAGGTTCTGTGGTTCTCTCTGCCTACCTTGCTATGTGTAAAGCAACAAAAATATATTTAATAATCTATCTTAGTTAAATTCAGTATTAATTTACCAATACATGACAACAAGAAGCCTCTGTGTATCTATATATTAAGTTAGCTCACTAATTTGACTGTAATGCAACTATTAGTTGACAAACGTAATGGTAGAGGTTTCAAATGCGTTAACAACCGGTTGCCATGGCAACGTGTATATCACTTTATATGGCAGCGTATGTCACACGAATAGTGATGCATGGATTTAGTTTATTAATTTAATATATTTATATGTGAATTGGTATGAAATACATATATTGTTTTTTACACTTCTTCTCTATATAAACTTTAGGTATGCCAAATTTCATACTCCTCTGTCAAGGTGTGTGAAAAGGTGTGCAAAGTTTTTGTTTCACGTATTGATATTTTTATATAAATATATACTATCTATTGCTTATAATTATTTAGTTATGATTACATTTATTTTAATACCAATCTTTTATTTGATTAGACGCCATCGTGGCGCATTTTTGGTTTCGATTCTTTATTTTTTAGCTTCACGGTGTATTTCGCATATAGCAGGGTGGGCAGAGGGAACCTGAGAACCTAGTGTTATGACACTCCGTTCCCCGCCTTCCGCTTTGCGTGCTAAATGGCGGAATTTAATATCGCGCTTTGCCTTATTACCAAGCTCAAGAAATGAAAATACTAAACTTTTCCATTTCCAGGAGTGGGAATCGAACCCACAACCTGTCGCGCTTACAATCACACACTTGTGCATCTGCGCCACGACAGGCGTTTCGATTCGTACTCGGAGAAATTGATTTATTATTATCATTTGTTTCCTCTGGTAGGATAAAGCGCGGCGTTGAGTTCCACGCACGCGTTGAGAGAACGGAGTGTTATAATCCACTTAATATATAGTCCTTCGAGCCGGTTTGAACCATCTAGCTTCCATGTGCCATGATATGCATAGGAAGAAATACAAAAAAAGGAACAAAAAAATACATACATACATACATAGCTTCACGCTGTATCCCTCATATAGCAGGGTAGGCAGAGGGAAGTGTGTTAAGACACTTCGTTCTCCACTTTCCACCGAATTGAGGCATTGCGTGTTGAGTGGTGGAACTCAACGCCGCAACAAAACAAACAAAACAAAAAAATGAATAACAAATGACATCAATTGTCATATAAAAAACAAAAAATAATATAAACGTGAAAAAACCATACAAATATGGTTCCTGGCATTTGATTTGCTAACTTTAACATAATAGCTGTTATAAGGGAACATTAAGTTAAATTGTACAGATAGTGGTTTTATTACCATACCCCGGACATTTGGGATGTTATGCGATTTACAGTTAAAATGCTATGTTAAGACAGGAAAATGGGATATAATGTAAAAAAAACATATTTTAATTGTTCTTTAATATAAAAATTAAGATTTTACAAAAAAAGAAAGTTGATTTTAAACAAAATGCACTACAAATTAGGAATAACTCAAAAATTACTCGTCGCATATTAATTAACACCTAAATTAATAAACGCCTGTACGCTGTATCCCGCATATAGCAGGGTAGGCAGAGGGAACCAGGGAACCTAGTGCTAAGACACTCCGTTCTCTTACAACATTTCCGTTCCCCACTTTCCGCCAAATTGAGGAATTGCGTGTTGAGTAGCGGAACTCAACGCCGCGCTTTGCCTTTCATCATTAGGTAATACAATTCATTGTCATTCATATTTTACATAGAGTCTAGACATTCGCATCTGCACTTTCCGCTGATATACAGTAACAGGATCGCATGATTGCAGGTAAAACGGAGAAAACATAGTGTTTGGACACTCCACTTGCCACTTTCCGCCTTAGTTTGAGACCTTAATGGGTTAGTTGGGTGGCACAAATTAACCCCATGTTTTATACTACCAGAGCGGGAAAATGAAAATGATTTGAATATAATAATTTCCCCGAGTGGGAATCGAATCCAAAACTTCTTCTATACTGTACTGCTAAGTGTGTTAAGCTTAAAAGCGTATATGTGCTTTGTTTTCACTTGAATTCCTTAATTAATCCTAATGCAATTTGACATGCACGTATTGGCTTAGAATGATTCGCTGAAGCTGCCTTAGAAATTTGCCTTAATGAGGTTTAATTACTGATTATCTGTAAATAGAATGTGTATTTTAGTATATATATATATAATTATACACTACCAATGATATTTAATTTAAAATCACGATAAATTTAAACATCTACTCTAGTGGGAATCGAACCTGATACTATCACGTATTTAGTTAAATTCTACGTAACTGTATGATTAATTAACTACCTACCAAACTGACTGACTACCACAATCTCGCTAGGAATTAAGCGTGAAACTAAAAAAATCTAACAGTTAACTCCAATATCATAAAAACGAAAACATCAGCTATTTTTTTACTCAATAAATATTTGCATTTAAACTAGCAAATATTTTTCATCTCCAATACAGAATTTCCTTCGAACACGATTGACAATGGCCTGAATGGGAATACGCCACATTTTCCAGTGGCTCGACCGATAGCTATATTTTCACTAAAATATCTAGCAAATGCACCCAATATCCAAAACCACAATATCAGGAATAATCTGACCTTTAGTTTGTAGAATTTAACGTTAAAATATTGTATTGATATTATATCGGTATTATATTCAACTGGAATTGTTATAAAATTATATGTGCGACTGTAAACGGGACAGGTTGTGGGTTCGATTTCCACTCCAGGAAATGGAATTTTTCATCTCCTAGGTTTGGTAACAAGGCAAGCGCGGCGTTGAGTTCCGCCACTCAGCACGCAATGACTCAATTCGGCGGAAAGTGGGGAACGGAGTGTCTTAACACTAGGTTCCCTCTGCGGGATACAGCGTGAAGCTACATAGCTTAGTAGGGTAGACAGAGAGATACTAGTGTCAAGACTTTTCGTCCTCCATTTCCCACTGAGATGAGACATTTTAGGAATTCGTATCTCAAAAGAAAAGTTAGAACCGTTATAGGTTGGTACCCTAGGTTGGAATCGTTATAGAATACGTCCGTGGCCCGTCTGTGAGTCTGTATGTTTCTTGTCTGGACTATTTTCTCAGGAAGACTTCGTGATATCAAGCTAAACTTCCTATCAGTATCTCGAATTCGGGTGGTAAACGGCAAGCAAAGTATTTTAACACCACGTTACGTTACTACGAGAACGGAGTGTCTTAACACTAGGTTCTCAGGTTCTCTCTGCCTATCCTGCTATATGCGGGATACAGCGTGAAGCTAAAAAATTTTTACCAAAACCATGTAACAATAATTGTCAAAAACAAGCCTTCTGCCTTCAACAATTCAACTTTAACCGCGTTATATTTTTTTGCGGTGAGCGAGCCGTGTGTCAATTCAGATTCTATTTTCCCTAGCCAAATCAAATCTTTCAGAGAAATATTGTAAAACGAGCTTGGATTCACTGAAAAGAAATAATTATTACGAATAATTCCAAAACTACTCGTCAGATCTTAACTTAAAGACGACAAGATCAGAAACACTAGCTATTATATAATATAAGAAAGAATCACCAAAATTGTTTCATTAAAAATAGTCAAAATGACAGCTTCTTTCTTTTTTGAAATAGCTTAAAAACATTGAAAAATCCTGTAATAATAATCGTCTAAAACAACCCTATGGTCGCCTGTCGTGGCAAACAGGAAGCGTGGGACTGTAAACGCAACAGGTTGTGAGTTCGATTCCCACTCTGTCTGGTAACAAGGCAAAGCGCGGCGTTGAGTTCCGCCACTCAGCACGCAATGCCTCAATCCGGTGGAAAGTAGGGAACGGAAATGTTGAAAGAGAACGGAGTGTCTTAACACTAGATTGTCAGGTTACCTCTGTCTACCCTGCCTACGCGGGATACAGCGGGAAGCTAAAGAAAACAAAGAAGAAAAAAAAAAAGCAAGCCCTCTGCCTTCAATTCGATACAACTACGATATATTTTTTGCGGTGAGCGAGCCGTGTTTCAATTCCAATTCTATTTTCCCTAGCCAAATCAAATCTTTCCGGTGGGAATATGCTCTCTTGTAAATCGAGCTCGGATTCCTTTTAAGCCTTCAAGCAAACGAGTATACCTATATAATGCTAAGCAATACTAGAATGGTGGAGCGTCTTACTTTAAGCGCCATCGGTTGCGGGTTCGATTATCGGAGGAATGATTAAGTATAAATAAAAATGAATATAATAAAAATATTAATTATTCTAAGCTTTCGTGAGTAAGGCAAAATGTGACATTGAGTCCCACCTATTGTTTCGAAATCGGGCGGAAAGCGGAGAGCTGAGTGTCTTAACACTAGGCTCTATCTGATTACCCTGCTTTAGATAAAGCGTAAAAGCGATACTAGAATGTATGGCGAGAACGTAACCACTAATCACTAGATTGTTATAGTATCTATTGACAATATAAAAGGTCCTTTTTAATTGCGGTTAGAGGTAGCTTCTCACTTTTACCAGGTTTCAGGAAAGATCTAATGCCATGACACACCTTTTTCCGCTTTCAGCCCCAAATCACTGCATGTTGAAAGGTGGAATTGAAAGCACGTACTTTATCTTTTCAGACTGTAATGAAAATAATATAGATATAATTATTTATCCCAAGTAGGAATCAAACCCTAGATCAATTTTATTTACAGACAGATCCTGTCCCAATGCGCAAAAATGGCTTCTCGAATTTGGGTCGAAAACTGCGAACGCATGGAGAACGGAGTGTCTTAACACTAGGTTCTCAAGTTCCCTCTGCCTACCCTGCTATATGCGGGACACAGCGTGAAGTTAATAAAAATACTGCAAACGGAGTGTCTTAACACTAGGTTTTCTCCGACCATACTGTCATTCGTATATCCAATACAACGTGAAGCAGCTAGAGAATCAAATTCTCAAGCAAGAAAACATTTTTAAACAGGAAAATTGAGTTGATAGTTGGTTACTGATATTATTACAAAGGAAATAGCCGTCTTATTACATTTTCTTCAACCTACAGACGGATAAAATTCATTTGCGATAAACTTGTTAATTTCCTGACTGCTTCTAGAGTAGTTTCATATTAGCTGGTGGGATTTCCTTCATTTTTACAGTTTCACGATTTTCTCGCGTAGTTGTTTAGAAATAATATACTAAGACACTCTGTTCTCTGCTTTCTGGCCGAACTTATAACGGAGAAATAAAAGCATGCGGTGAAAAGAAAATAATATGAATGTAATCACTCTCCAAGTGGGTATGTCAGTCACAAACAATCGTACTTAAGACTACACTCATCTCCTCAGCTCCCCTCTCTGTAATGCCAAAGGCAAATTATTATTTTGTTTTATTTTATTCATACATACATAGCTTCACGCTGTATCCCGCAAATACCAGGGTAGGCAGAGGAAACTTAGTGTTAAGACACTCCGTTCCCCTCTTTCTGCCGAGTTGAGGCATTGCGTGCTGAGTGGCGGAATTCAACGCCGCGCTTTGCCTTGTTACCAAACCCAGAAAATGAAATATCCGTTTCCTGGAGTGGGAATCGAACCCACATTTACAGTCGCACGCTCGTGCCTCTGCGCCACGACAGGCGTTCATATATAATTAATCTTATTTTTAGTTAAAATTATAATTATAAATATATAAGCCCCATTATTACACATCGGCCTTGCCCATATTTTCTTTTAGTTTCTCTTATCAACGGTTGTTTGTATCACCGAATCAATCACGAGTATATCTTTACTTTATGATAACATACAAGTATAATCATTCGATTAGTATTAAACGTTAAAATATTTCAAGGATAATCACAACGTGTTAGTGTTTTCTTATGGTAAGGCATGATATTATTTTTAATGTATATAAAATGTGTGAAAAGATGATTGTATTAATAAGCGCGAATGGTTGTGGGTTCGATTCCCTTCCAGGGATTGACTTAAAATGAAAAAAATATGTAATCTTTAGGTGACAGGGGTAACCAGAGAACTTAGTGTTGAGATACTCCGTTCTATTAAGATTTCCGTTCCCCACTTTCCGCTGAATTCAGGCATTGCGTGTTAAGTGGCGTAACTCATCGCCGCGCTTTGCCTTGTTTCCAGAGCGAGGAAATGAAAATACAAAATATTATTTAATAGTTTCATTTCCTGGAGTGAGAATCGAACCCACAACCTGTCGCGTGTACAATCATACACTTGTGCCTCTGTGCCACGACAGACTTCAACTACATTTCACAGTATATATTCTATGTTCTCTAAAATTGTAAAACCACCAGCAAATATATGAGACGTAGGAAGGCGCGACGTCTACATGACACGCGTCCGTGAACACGCTAGTAGAAATGAACAGGATATTAGTTCTATATTTAGTAACCAAGATTTTAACAATAAATGGAAACTCTACTTCAAATAGAATTCATTAAAACGTACAATTATTACGAATAACTCAAAAACTATTTCACAGATGTTACGACTTAATTAAATTTTAGTGCTACCACGTCAGAAGCACCAGCCACCTATCATATAATAACATACATACATAGCTTCACGCTGTATCCCGCATATAGCAGGGTAGGCAGAGGGAACCTATTGTTAAGACACTCCGTTCCCCACTTTCCGTCGAATTGAGGCATTGCGTGTTGAGTGGCGGAACTCAATGCCGCACTTTTGCCTTGTTACCAAACCCAGGACATGAAAAATTCCATTTCCTGGAGTGGGATTGAACCCACAACCTGTCGCGTTTACATTTGCACTTGTGCCTCAGCTCCACGACAGGTGTTATAAAAGAGAATGAAAAAATGGTTTAACCAATAAAAAGTTATGCGGTATCACACATTGAGAACTTTTTATAAAGATAACTATTATTTATCTATATATTAATACGTGAAGCAAAAACTTTGTACCCCTTTTTCCGAAAATTACGCGGACAGAGGAGTATGAAATTTGGCACACTTATAGTTTATATAGCGAAGTGCAAAATGATTGTCCCAGTGGGGAAAGGAGTGTCTTAACACTATGTTCTCAGGTTCACTCTGCCTACCCTGCTATATGCGGGATACAGCGTGAAGTTAAAAAAAAGAAAATGCATTAAAATAATATACCTTCCCTAAAATTGTAAGACCACGAGTCTATCCACATATGTACATAAGAGTTGTAGGAAGGCGCGACGTCTGTAACACGCGTCCGTGAACACGCTGGCTGAAATGAACAGGATATTAGCTTTATATTTGAAAACTATCTGGTGCATTGAAATAAGGAATTCAATTTTAGCTTCATGTTTTATCCCCTATAGCAATAAAAATTGGGTTAAGACACTCCGAGACATTGGTTTTAAGACATTATGTTCGCCGACACATTGTGTTTTGTAGGGCGGTACTCAACGCCGCTCTTTGTCTTACCAGAACGTGGAAATGAAAAATATGAAGATTATTTAAATATAATTATTTTTAAGTAGGAATAGAATTCGCAACCAATCGCGTTTGCAGTCAAACCCTTTACCACTAAGCCATACCAAAGAAGACTCAATAATAATATACGCTGTTACTTATTACATCTGTCGTGGCGCAGAGGCACAAGTGTGCGACTGTAAACCCGACAGGTTGTGGGTTCGATTCCCACTCCAGGAAATGTAAAATTTAGTATTTTCATTTCTTGAGTTTGGTAACAAGGAAAAGCGCGGCGTTGAGTTCCACCACTCAGCACGCAATGCCTCAATTCGTGGGAAAGTGTGGAACGAAGTGTCTTAACACTAGATTCCCTCTGCCTATCCTGTTATATGCGGGATACAGCGTGGAGCTATGAATGTATGTAATATCAACTAAGTATTTATTGATAAACTAAACGCTATCATATCAGTTCGTGATAACCTATTGCCTCTATATTATGATAATTTAATTCATGCAAATATATATAGGTATGTATAAGCCATCGTGGCGTATTGGAACAGTTGACTGTTTACAATGTTGTGGGTTCAATTCCCACTCCAGGTAACGAATATATGGTATTTATAATGATTTATACCTAGTATTTTCGTTCACTTCCTTAGATTCTCTAGTTCTCTCTGTCTACCCTGCTATGTGCGGGATACAGCGTGAAGCTAAAAAAATATTAAAGAGACTGTAAACACTATAGGTTGTGGGTTCGATTCCCACTAGAGGAATGATTATATTAAAAAAATAATTTGCGGTGTAAATTATTTGTATGTAATAATATGTAATTATTAAATCTGGCAATACAAAACGGGGCATTAAGTTTCTCCACTTAACTCCCAATGTTTCGAATTTAGTGGAAAGCAAACGGAGTGTCTTAACACTATGTTCTCTAGCTACGTGAAAGCGTGATAAAGCATGAAGCTGCTTTCGTCTTAGTCATATTCGTCTAAAATCCGACATACTCGTAAGTCCACGCTGTAAACAGTCTATAGATAAAACAATCTCATGCGCAGTTTGAAGTAATCTTATCACTACTAAAATAATTTCTTTCCGCATTACTACAATGTTTATTTGATGAAGAACAAATATTTGAAAGTACTTTTGAAAGCTTCACAAGAGGCACAACCTTTCGACTATAAGCGCGACAGGTTGTGGGTTCGATTCCCACTCCAGGAAATGGATTTTTTCATTTCCTGGGTTTGGTAACGAGGCAAAGCGCGGCGTTGATTTCCACCACTCACCACGCAATGCCTCAATTCGGTGGATAGTAGGGAACGGAGAGTCTTAGCACTAGGTTCCCTCTGCCTACCCTGCTATATGCGGGATACAGCGTGAAGCTATGTAAGTACTCGTATGTGTGTACTAACTAAATTTAAAAGAAACCACACCAGAAGCAGTATCTATCATATAAACAATAGAATGATCAAAATTAGTTCTACCACTAAAAAGTTATACCATAATACACAAAAAAATAATCAAATAGATAATCTCCTTATTTAAAATCGGTTAAAACCCCCATAATAAATATTTTTTAAATATAGTAGTGCGTAATATGAGTACATCTATTACAACAATAACGTTATCTCTAATTGATGTGATATGAACAGCTGATTGCAATGCGACATTTACGTTGATACATTTTTTATATAGATTTTTTATCTTCAACTAGAAAAACCATGAACAAATCCTGTCGTACCGCAGAGGCCCAAGCAACTGTAAACGCTACAGGTTGTGGGTTCGATTCCTATTCCAGGGAATGGATTTTTTTAAATTATATTTTATAATTTCATTTCCTGGGTCTGGTGACAAGGTAAACCGCGGCGTTAAGTTCCGCCATTCAGCACGCAATGAATTAATACGAAGTGTCTTAACACAAGGTTCTCAGGTTCCCTCTGCCCTGTTATATGCGGCATGTTAAAACACTCTTTCCCCTCCTTCTGCTGAATTGAGACATTGCGTGTTGAATAGCGGAACTCAACGTCGTGCCTTACCTTGTTGCCGAACCTAGGAAATGAAAAACTAAACTTT
This sequence comes from Philaethria dido, assembly GCA_033558755.1. Classification (NCBI taxonomy): domain Eukaryota; kingdom Metazoa; phylum Arthropoda; class Insecta; order Lepidoptera; family Nymphalidae; genus Philaethria; species Philaethria dido. Next base: position 145,685 of record JAKGSA010000003.1, read on the forward strand.
TACATTTCCTGGAGTGTGAATCGAACCCACAACCTGTCATATTTACAGTCGCACGCTTGTGTCTCTGCGCCACGACAGGCGTTATAAAAAATATATTTTTCTTAATAAACATATTTTTTAATACATAAACAATATAAACATACCATGACGCACTAAAGTCGTAGTTTGGGAGTCGAAATTGCTCTTTGAACTTTGTATCAATTCTACCTTGAATGGAATTAGGTAATGTTGTTACTAACTTATTATATTACATTGTTTGTACTATGAAAAAAATACTATACGTGCTATATTAAATATAATTAGACAGAACGCGGCGTTGAGTTCCGCCAATTAACAATGTCTCGGTTTCAGGCAGAAATTGGAAAACGGAGTGTCTTTACACTATACTAGTGTCCCCGTAAATGCGTTAACGCATTGCGTAGTGACGTATATGTCACTTTTTATTGTATAATATTTGTTTTATTAATTTAATATACTTTTTATGCTTTATTTAAAAAAAATATTAGCATTCTGCACTACTTCTCTATCTAAACTATATGTGTACCAAGTTTCATGCTCCTCCGTCCGCGTAATTTTTGTAAAAAGGGATCCAAAGTTTTTAGTTCCCGTATTGACATATAGATTGTTCCTGACTAACAATTAAAGATGGGAGATATGTGAAGATTATGCATTTTCGTGTTTATATATAAAAATATATCTAAAAATATATCGGATGGCGCAGAGATACAAACGTGCGACTACAAAAATGACAGATTGTGGGTTCGATTCCCACTCCAGGAAATGAAAATTCTAAATAATATTTAGTATATGCTTAATCTGGCGGTGAGGAACGGAATTGTTGAAAGAGAACGGAGTGTCTTATCAGGCAGAGAAAACCTGAGAACCTAGTATTAAGACACTCCGTTCTCTTTAAACATTTCCGACAGGCCTCAAACACATATATATAAATACATATATTGACTATAATGATAAATTTAGTCTATTAATATTAACCACAAGTTAACTTCCCGTTTTATATCACATTAACTAAAGTTTACAATTAAATCCAAGGTTAAATATTGAAAAATTCTTACATCATAACAATATTTGGCATTCATACAAGTCATACAACTCAATGCATTTTGACCTAAAAATAAAAATTTTGTTGCTATTTAATTCTTACGTTCCTTACAGTACAAGTGTTGATAGATAATTGACATGTGTATTACTTTTTAAATTCCTTTCTGTCATTAAGTTCTAAAATTGTCTCAACTGGTAATCGAAGCTGTTATATTTATTGTCAGCTTCACGTTTTATCCCGCATAGCAGGAAGAATTTAATTTTTCCCTGTGAGGGGACGGGGTTAGTTCCCCTCCGCCGCTGGGTAGCGTCCCGTAAGAGGCGGGTATCCCAGTAGTTTGGTGGTAGGAGGTTCGGCCTTCGTCTGGCTCGCGACCACTATCATGTCAATTTTTTATGGATAACGGATCGCAAACGAGCAGAAGGACCACTTGATGGTAAGCGGTTACCTTCGCCCATAGATATCTATAATACAACACCAGAGATATTGTAGATGCGTTGCCGACCTAGAGGATAAAGATGGAAGGGGGGGACAACGTAGTAGTCCGCTATCGGAACCACCACATTTTAGGTGAAAGGGTGTTAGGTGAAAGGGTGGGACAGGGGAAATCCTGGCTTACATGCCATCGAACCGGAACTCATCATTAGATATTTTGCGGTTCGTCTTTGACATGATTGTGGTCGTGACCCAGACGGGCGGACGTTGGATTCCAAATACATAATATCTAAAAAAATGGACGTAAAGTGGAAAGCGGAGTGTCGTATCACTAGATTCTCTCTAACAAAAAAACAGTAGATGAATAAATTATAAATATAAAAAATATAAAAACTGCTTTAAAACCTTTTCCCCGCACAACGTAAAAGGCAGAGAGATCCTGATATTACCTGATATTATTCATTATTATGTATACTTCCCACCCAACTCTGAGTCCTTAAGTGTGAGCATGTTACGTAACGGAACTCAACACCGCATTTTGTCTTACTGGAGCAATGAAATTAAAAAAAAAATTGAACATTCCAAGCGGGAATCGAACCCACAAGCAAGCCACATATTATATTTTTTGACTATGTCATGACATAAATATTATAAAAAAAATATGTAAGCTACAACAGTATATGAAAAGTATATGTCGCAAGGGCCCTAATTTGAACCAAAATTAGTACAAACAATACTTCATAATGACTACAACTACGTATTTCCTGTCATGACACGAAATTTATATACTGGCCGTATTATAGTATTTTACCGTCGTGGCGTAGTGACTGACTGATTGTAAACACGATGGGGTGTGGGTTCGATTCCCATACGACGTAATGATTTTTTTTAAATTCACGCATTATTCCGCATAATAGGGTAGTCGGAAAGGATTGTTACCCAATGTTACCCATGGAGAACATATTGGCGCAGTGGAACAGCGTGTCACTGTAAATGTGATTGGTTCGATTTCCAGTCGAGGGAATTATTTTTACTAGTTTCACGCTATATCCTGCATAGTATGGTAATCAGAGAGAAGATGTATTCAAGATACTTCGTTCTACTGTTTCTGTCCAAATTTAAAATATTACGTTTTGAGTGGCGGAACTCAACACTGTGCTTTGTTATACGAGAGCGGACAAATTAAAATAATTTAAATATAAATACCACGTGTCGTAGCGCAGAGGCACAAGCGTGCGACTGTAAACGCGACAGGTTGTGGGTTCGATTTCCACTCCAGGAAATGGAAATTTTCATTTCCTTGGATTGGTAACAAGGCAAAGCGCGGCGTTGAGTTCCGCCACTCAGCACGCAATTCCTCAATTCGTCGGAAAGTGAAGAACAGAGTGTCCTAACACTAAGTTCCCTCTACCTACCCTGCTATATGCGGGATACAGCGTGAAGCTATATATGCATGTATGTATGTATTAATCGTAACTAGAACAACATATATTGATTTAACATTCATTATAATACAGTAACACTTGTATATAAATAAATGATAAATCCATACTAACATTATAAATGTGAAAGTATGTTTGTTTGTAATATTTTATGACGACTTTTAACCAACTTAAAAAAGGAGGAAGATCTCAATTCTCTTTCTCTCTTCTCCCGATTGTAATTTTTTTATGTGTTACCGCATGACTTTTCACTGGACGAAACAATTTTGATGATTTTTTTTTATATGATAGCTGGAGCTTTCTGTTGTGGTCTCATTTAAATTTAGTTAAGATCTGATAATAGGTTTTCGAGTTATTCGTAATAAATGTACTTAATAGTGCATTTTAGTTGAAATCGCTTTTAGTGTGGGGGTAGGTGGCTAGAGAGTGACATAAGCTACTTTACCGCGTTAAAACATCTTATTCCCATGAGAAGATCCATAAAGCTTATATGAAGACATCATACTTATGTGTTATGTAGGATGAAGTATTTCCTTTTTTAGCTTCACGCTGTATCCCGCATATAGCAGGATAGGCAGAGGAAACCTAAGAACATAGTGTTAAGACACTACGTTCTCTTTTTGACATATCCATTTCCCACTTTCCGAATTGAGATATTGCGTACTATGTGGCGGAACTCAACGACGCGCTTTGCCTTGTCACCAGAGCGAGAAAATTAAAATACTAAATATTATTTAATATTTTCATTTTCTGGAGTGGGAATCGAATCCATAACCTGTCACTTTTACAGTCGCACGCGTGTGCCTCTGCTCCACGACAGGCAACTTTTTGTTAATAATTGATCACACGAGCAAAGTTACGGGTAACATTTAGTCATTTATAATGTATTGCGAACATTTTAACGTTAAAATGGAATACATTTTACAATTCAATTGCAAATAATGTTTCATAATTCCACCTCGAAAGCCTCTTTATGTGTTAAATGCATTCCATTATTTAAATAATGTTATAATTATGTATTGTTATATTTATAATGGTTATATTTTTAATATATATATAAACTTTTTATCGCTTTATATGTTAGAGTTATTATACTTGGATTGCGGAACTCAACGCCGTATTTTTCGAAATAAAAAGCATAGAAATGAAACGTTGAGTTCAGCCACAATTCGGCGGAAAGTGGGCAACGGAAATGTTATAAGAGAACGGAGTGTCTTAACACTAGGTTCTCAGGTTCCCTTTGCCTTACCTGCTATGTGCGGGATACAGCGTGGTGCTAAAAAAATAAATTGATAGAAAACAGTTTTACCCTTACCCCATCGCAGAGAACCTAATGTTAAGACACTCCGCTCTTTACTTTGCGTTCGAAAATCCAAACATTATGTGTTAAGTAGCGGAACTCAACCCGCGCATTATATTATTAAAGTATACATATATTGTATTCCGCATATAGCAAGGTAGGCTGACGGAACCTAGTGTTAAGACACTCCGTTCCCTACTTTCTTCTGAATTGAGGCATTGCGTGCTGAGTGGTGGAACCCAACGCCGCGCTTTGCCTTTGTTACCAAACCCAGGAAATGAAAAATTCCATTTTTTGAAGTGGAAATCGAACCCACAACCTGTCGCGTTTAAATTAAAGTATAAATGTAAATAATTGAAATGTAAATGTATTTGAATTCTTACCCCGAACGGGAATCAAACCCACAACCGATTGTGTTTTCTGGCATTATATTACACCATGATGACCTCAAATCTCATTAATTAATGAAAACCGTTTAACAAATTACAGTACTCGAATAATTAATCATTTAAACAAATGCAATGACCGTTTTGGTTCATTGAAGCATATGATGAGTACTAAATCCATTTCTGCTTTATATTTTTTTTTATATTGAATTTGAACCCGTTATTAGGCCTCAATTCGGCGGATAGTGGTGAAAAGATTATAAGAGGGTGGAGTGTCTAAGCACTAGGTTCTCAGGTTCCCTCTGCCTACCCTGCTATATGCGTGATACAGCGTGAAGCTAAAAAAAATGACGCACAAAAGTAACTTAGGTTTACAAGTGCTAAAATGGCGTTAAATTGTATGTTCTTCAGTAAATTAATCTACATATAAATACGTGAAGCAACAACTCGGTACCTACCCGGTAACCTCGGTATCCCGCATATAGCAGGGTAGGCAGAGGGAACCTAGTGTTAAGACACTCCGTTCCCCACTTTCCGCCGAATTGAGGCATTGCGTGCTGAGTGGCTGAACTCAACGTCGCACTTTATTTTGTTACCAAACCCAGGAAATGAAAAATTCCATTTCCTGGACTGGAAATCGAACCCACAAGCTGTCGCGTTTACAGTCGCACACTTGTGCCTCTACGCCACGACAGGCGTTGTAGTACTAAAAATGTGTACAATTAAACCTTAGTGGGTATAAGCCTTAGTGTCTCAAAAGCTTAAAAGATTTAAAGTATCTTAGGAGCTCGTAGTAACGGGAATGTACAGAATTGAAAATTTTCAAGCAACCTCAAAATGCGATCCCGCCTCGACCATGTGTAAAACGCTTTTCTTAGCAAATATTTCGCTGGCTTTAGAGTTTCCACTTATACTATATACTTGATTTACTGAAATTCAATGAAGTTAACTTATATATGAGGAAGAGCGGCGTTGAGTTCCGCCTCTTAACACCTAGTGTCTTAAATTCGGATATTAAGCTGTTTTATGTATGTGTATGTGTATAAACTAGTGTTCCTGTTAACGCGTTAACAAATGTTAATTTTAGATATTTTAAATTGATTTTCTTTTATATTAGACGGGAAAGAAGTTATTGAGTGGTGGTTCCTTCCACCGGATTGAAGTATTTCGTGCTGAGTGGCGGAACTCAACGCCGCACTATGCCTTGTTACCAAACCCAGAAAATGAAAATAGTAAACTTTTACATTTCCTGGAAAGAGAATCGAACCCACAACGTGTCGCGCTTACAGTCGCACGCTTGTGCCTCTGCGCCACGACAGGCGTTATAATACTAGTATATGATTAAAATATATGTTTGCTTTAATTAAATGTTAAAAACTAACCTTTCATTTACCATGACATTTTACTATGAACTCCACCGCGTAGGGGACAGTTAAAGTAACCCCAGTATCGATTTAAATGCAGTGTTATTCTAATAATAGAACTAAGTGGATAATTTATACTAGATTTTTATAGTATTTTAACCGACTTCAAAGTAAGAGGTTATTGATTTTCGAAATACTTTACATATATTAAATGAAGCTAAATTTTTATTTAGCGCGGACAGTAGAAGTGAAAAATATATTACCGAATAAGTAAAATATACGCGATTAATCCGGTACAGTTCCGCCACTCAGCACGCAATCAATTAGCTCCTTAATTCGGCCGAAAGTGGAGAACGGAATTATTGGAAGAGAACGGAGTGTCTTAACACTAGGTTCTCAGGTTCCCTCTGCCTACTCTGCTATATGCGGGATACAGCGTGAAACTAAAAAATATGTCTTTCTGCCTATGCTGTTTAAAGAAAAAGCGTGCGTCACGTTTATGATCTATATATTTTTATTTATTTTTTTTTTTTTAACTTCACGCTGTGTCCCGCATATAGCGGGGTAGGCAGAGGGAACCAGAGAACCTAGTGTTAAGACACTCCGATCTCTTTCAACATTTCCGTTCCCCACTTTCCGCCAAATTGAGGCATATATGATCTATTTCCATGTCTATTAGAAGTAGTTTCAACTGTAAGACGTAAAATGTGTCCTCTAAGTGAAAAACAGCTTCACACTTTATCATGCATTGCGGAGTGAATCTAGTGGCAAAACACTCCGTGGTTCCTCTACGGAACGGAAATCAACGTCTTACCAGAGTAAAATGAAAAATATGTAAATATAAATGCAAATTCCCGCAAGCGGGAATCGAACTCGCGACCAATTGAGCTTACAATTAAGCAAAAACTTTGTACCCCTTTTTACGAAAATTGCGCGGACGGAGGAGCATGACACTTGGCACACTTATAGTTTATATAGAGAAGGAGTACAGAATTATCATATTTATTGTTGAAATAAATTAAATGTTACACACACTAACCATGATATGACATGATATTACATCCATGCTTATATAAAGTGATATATACATTGCTAAAGACAACGCGTTGTTAACGCGTCAAAGGGGACGCTAGCTAATTAAGGATAACTGTTATATGTAAATTATATATACTTGTTTTATGCGTTAAACTGCGTATTTCGGCAACAGCAAAGTTTTACTCAAAATAGTATATTATATTTATTAGGCAAGTCGCTTTTATTACGTCTGTACGCCTTTATCGGTTTATAGTGGTCGTATTTCATTTTAACAGGCCTGTTTAACATAATCACTGTTTAAGAGCCTTGGCAAAATACTTGTTGTTGTTGTAAATTAGTTCTAGAAGTAGTATTGAATTTGAATTCTATTCCATGAAGTGTGTGGATACTCGATAGGTTTTGACAAATGAAGTCGAATTGCTGTATTGTTTGTTCCCACAAATTTAATTTTCCTGTTCTAATAAGGTGAAACGCGAGCATATAGCTCTTGCGCTCCACTCTGCCGGCCAATGAAGGCAAGCCAGAGGCGGGGGATAAATTACAATTCCCCTCTGGAGGTCTCAGGTCCGTGGGGTCGCCACTCCCCAACAGCTCGCCACAAGCTGCCCTGCGGGCTTATTATTATTACATATTTAAAAAAAAAATTATTCATTTTGTTAATATAGAAAGTATAAAAAAAATGATAAAAATTTAGAAAAAAAAAAACCAAAAGGGGGTCAAAGTTGCCATTCGCGGCAAGTAGCCTTCTACTTGAGGTTTCTAAATGCATTACGCCATGGAATCATAAATACATGATTCAACTTAAACACAACATATAGTTGTGTTTCATCTGAACGAAAACGCGCCCAGTTAGACCAGCTGGGCTGACTGGCTTCCCTCAAGATGGCGGACCCCGATAGTATTGTTTTCGTTTTATTATATATACATTACGTTTGAGATTATTTCAATAGCGCGATTCAGGAATGTTAGAATAAGAGGGTAGCTTGGAATTAATTTTGTAAAAAAAAGTCATCTTGTGAATTTGTTACTCATATATTAATGTTAATACTATTGTTACTTTAGTAACGACATCTTTTTGTATGTTTAAGCACTTAATTATAATTGAATTAAATAATATTTTCCGCCTATTATCAATCACTGCATATGTTGGTGGAATCTAACATTCATGGTTATATAGATTATAGCACTCAGGTTGAACCTCATATGGTATACTTCTGGGGTGCACCTGGCACCCAGTGTCAGCTTGAACCACTTAAATTTCTTGAATCACATTAATTTCTCTGCGTAAAACAATTGTAACCTCAAAGAGGCGTCAATCCTGCACTATTAATTTCGATCTTTTCTTTGTTTTGTTTTTCTATTTATTTTTATTATTATAATTCGTTCTTTTTTATGATTATAGTTTAAAAAGAAAATGAATAATTAACTAAATAAGTGAACTTCGTAATATTCATCACTATTGGCTTAGACGTTTTGCAATATCAATGGGGATACCTATTCTATGCAATTAACGTTGCAAATTATAATATAAACAAATTTTATTTTACACTACATGATTCCCAACTTTTTTGCATTTAAAAATCTTATAGGTATTCATATTCTATTACTGCAACACATAATAAAATTAAACCACATTTCATTTATTCTATTATCCCTGTTGAAATATCCTCAACACTTACATATATAAGGTAAAACGAATGAAAGTCATTTGGAATCCGCCACCTTGAGGGAAGCCAGTTGCCAAGCTGGTATAACTTGTGCCAATGTTAAGCCATGGTGGTGGATAGATGTTAAAATACATTTTTTGATCTACGAAACATAATGTTAAGCTATTCAAGAAGATGATTAGATGATTGTTTTAGGACTATATATATTAATGATTCATCTTTTTTACCATTTACAATTTTACTAGATCTATATAAACTGTATGTTCTAAAGCAACCTACAGTTACACTGTAGTTCTCTACAGTATAAATAATCCCTAAAAATATTGATATTTTATTTAAAAAGGAGATTTTATATAATTCGTTAGAGGCAATTCTTGATACATAAATGAATAAAACAAATAATGGGTACCAGAGTTTATAAATACCAGTGTCAAAACAATAAAAGTGAGAAGATCATATTATGTATCTGGTTACTGTATAACTTTTCTTTTGGTCCAATAAAGATATTATTTATTAATTTATTTATTTAATCCCTCTAAGAAAATTAGAAATAAAATATAGGAAAATCAATAAGTATTAATTAATATTTCTGATAATATACATGTTAAAAGAGTTTGGAAAAGGATAAGTAATCTAATGGGTGATTAGTGTAAAATATAAAGAATGAAATAAAATTTGATAAAAAAATTTATAATTTCAAAGAGTAGTTTAATAAAAATAATAATTTTGGAGATTATAGATAAAGATAATCTTTTTCTTTGAAGTTTTTAAAGAAAAATCTTATTATTGATTTACAAGACCAAAGTTTTTGGTAAACTATAAAGACTTATCATAAATATAAGTTTAATTATTATTATATTTTTTATTAGTAATGTAATTTTTGTAAAAAAAGACAAGATATATATATA
>JAKGSA010000003.1:155383-220858 GCA_033558755.1 Philaethria dido
TATATTACTGTACGTTTTATGTTCCTATTTCCTAAGCTTACTGTGAATAGAAAACCACTCAATATGAAGGGTTACCCTGCTTTCCAATTACAGCCTATAACACGCTTAGTAGTGCTGAATAAGGATGTTGCCTGGCAGTCAAGATTCAGTATTATGAAAAAAAAAACATTCATAGACTTATTAATCTTACTACTTTTTTTTTATCTCCAAACTGTATCCCGCATATAGCAGGGTAGGCAGAGAGAACCTGAGAACCTAGTGTTAAGACACTCCGTTCTCTTACAACAATTCCTTTCCCCACTTTCCGCCGAATGGAGGCATTGCGTGCTGAGTGGCGGAACTCAACGCCGCGCTTTGCCTTGTTACCAAACCCAGGAAATGAAAATACTAACATTTCCTGGAGTGGGACTCAAACCCACAACATAAAATTATTACCAATAAAGATCCAACGCACGCATTAATTAAATTGAAAGCAATATTTTTCGTGCTCGATTGTGCGAAGCTTACTGTAGTTAAAACATTCACGCTTAAGCACTATGCGTCACGATGCGCTTCTATGCAGTAATTGGTAAACTACCTTTATATCAGCAAAAGAAAGAGCAGTGAATCAGGCAGGCTTGAGGATAATATCTTAAAGTATCAAAAAAGCATAAAATATTTTGATTTTGCACACATCAAATAAAAATGAAACTCAAATATGCCATCTGTTTTCCTTTGTCTATTTTTGCTTTAGTTATCTGTGATAACATTATAACCATTTTTTATCTGTTGAATATCGATTGTCAGAAAGAAAAATAAGAAAACTGTCATTCGACTACTAAAATTTGTGTCTTATATTTATAAAGTCGATATATGTACAATTTTTAACAGTTAAACCAATTAATATATTTTATATATTACCATTGTACTAAATCTTTCATACATATAAGTTTTTGAGTGTTTGGTGAGATGTATCGTTCATAAGCTCATTCAATAATATTATAGGACTATATTGTTATTTCTTAGTTCATGCATATTTTTTTCATTTGTTGCAGTTTTATTCGATATAATATGTTAAATTACGATGACCAGCCTTCACAATATATTCATGCCACCACTATCTACCTAAAACATGGAAAAAATCCTTACTAATATTATAAATGCGAAAGTAACTCTGTCTGTCTGTTACGCTTTCACGCCTAAACCACTGAACCGATTTTGATGAAATTCGGTATGAAGATAGAACTAAACTTGGGAAAGGACATAGGATACTTTTTATCGCGAAAAAAATGGTAGGGGGTTGAAATAGGGGATGAAAGTTTGTATGGAAGTTCCTTATAGTCAAACATAAAATCATGTAAGATTGTTTAACTGTTTACAACTTCACCGCATAAACCACTTAACCAATTTTGACAAATAGTCTAGACCTTGGGTAAGATTATAGGCTACTCCTTACCATGTCGCGCGATATAACCGAATTCCACGCGGGCGAAGCCGCGGGCAGAAAGCTAGTAAACAATAGAATTAATAGCCAACAAACAAGTGAAGTTTTATTTCAATAAAGTATGTTGGTAAAACATATGATGAGCATTTTCATTTTCACCAAAATATCCATACCAATATTCTATTAAAAATTAACATATTGTAAAGCCAGTCTCATAAACTAAAGATATAAATTTGAAATATACAAGTACATTTAAATATTTACATTACAAAGTATGCTTTTACTTGGGAAATATATTACTGAAATTGTCTTTGAAATGTTTGTTTTTAAAAAAATAACACTACACATATGGATAATGAAATTGTGTTCACACATTTAAAATTACTAGTGTCCCCGTTGACGCGTTAACAACGCGTTGTCTTTACCAATGTATGTGTCACTTTATATAAACATGGATGTCAAACCATGGTAGTGTGTATAACATTTATTTTATTAATTTAATATACTTTTTATGCATTATTTTAAAAAAATGTTAGCACTCCTTCTCAATATCAACTATAAGTGTGCCAAGTTTCATGCTCCTCCGTCCGCGTAATTTTCGTAAAAAGGGGGTACAAAGGTTTTGCTTTACGTATATATAGATGAATATTTTTATGAATAAATATTTTGAAATTTAGTGATATATCACAATTCACTTCACAATCTACAACTGGTTGACGTTTTATTCCACATAGAAGGTTAAGCAGAGAGAATACAGTGTCAAGACACTCCGTACTCCGCTTTCCGTCCGAATTTGAGATACTACATGTTAAATGGAGGAGGCAATAGTATTAATACTCTTATTTGGTATACATTGCAGGGTACGCAGAGGGAACCCGAGAACCTAGTGTTAAGACACTCTGTTGTTCTAAGATTACTATCCCCCATCTTCCGCCGAATTGATGCATTGTGTGCTAAGTGACGGACCTCACTGAACTTTGCCTTGTTTTTAATTACTATAAGTGTTCAATATTTTAATTTCCCGGAGTAGGAAACGAACCCACAACCTTGCGCTTACAGTCGGACGCTTGTGCTTCTGCGCCACGACTGACATCTAATATGGGCTTTCCATACTCCTAATACCGTAATCCTAATAATGCCAAAATTCCGGTTATTTCTCACACTAATTATATTAAATGCATATTGTTCCACCTATAATATTCTCGCAATTATAGTCTGCACATATAAGATAAGGTTACAACTATAGTATTACCTAGTAGAATAGAAGTGTCACAAATATTCGTCTGGAATTTATTTTTTAATAGGATTTTGACTTCATTGTGGCACAGTTGGTAAAATCGCCTCAACAATAGTTACAGATACGATTCGAATTGTTTTGTTTTTAACAAATAATAACAAACTTTCCTTAAAATGCACAAAAAATAACGTTATTACGAATAAACTAATACATACATACATACATACATACATAGCTTCACGCTGTATCCCGCATATAGCAGGGTACGCAGAGGGAACCTAGTGTTAAGACACTCCATTTCCTACTTTCCACCGAATTGAGGCATTGAGAGCTGAGTGGCGGAGCTCAACGCCGCGCTTTTCCTTGCTACCAAACCCAGGAAATTAAAAATTCCATTTCCTGGAGTGGGAATCGAACCCACAACCTGTCGCGTTTACAGTCGCACGCTTGTGTCTCTGCCACCACAGGTATTATATAAAATATTCAACAATATACTAAAATAAACTGCATAAATTGTTTTTATATATGTATTTCAAAGCGTTAATAGTATTAAATGAATGAATTTAAATAGAAATTCACATGACTTTTCATACTCTAGTCCGTTAAACCCAGCAAATACTGTAACAGGATATGATTGACACTAAGTTCTCTTTGACTACCCTGCTATGCGGGATAAAGCGTGAAAGTGTTTCAATTCTTTTTTAGTTATTAGCTTTTTTGACTGACTTCAAAATAAGTAGGTTCACAATTCGACTGTGTTTTTTATGTGTGTTAAAACATACATTTTTGCTTAAGTTTCTAATATCCCATAAATCTTTAGTTGAGGTCTGACAAGTAATTTTTGAGTTATTCGTAATAAGGCAACAATGCCCTAATTAGACGGAAAGTGGGAAACGAACATCTAAACAGAACGGAGTGTTTTAACACTATGTTCTCAGGTTTCCTCTGCCTACCCTATTATGTGCGGGATACAGCGTAAAAAAAAATATTAATGTTTTCATACAATTTTATTTCGTTAATTCTATAAGTCGCTTTTCTTTAAACTTACGCCTTAACGTCTAACGTCTCGCCTGTAACCGTGCGACTGTAAATGCGACAGGTTGTAGGTTCGATTCCCACTCCAGGAAATGGACTTTTTCATCTCCTGGGTTTGGTAACAAAGCAAAAGCGCGGTGTCGAGTTCCGCCACTCAGCACGCAATGTCTCAATGTGGCGGAAAGTGTGGGACGGAGTGTCTTAACACTAGGCTTCCTCTGCCTACCCTGCTATATGCGGCATACAGCATGAAGCTATGTATGTATTAAATTTGACCTTATTTATCCATATTTATGAGAAAAAAAAATGCCACTTCTATCACCAATATCTCTTCAAATTTACAATTTTACCCTCCTCATAGATAATGTATATTCTAAATTTATTCTAACTAATCCACCCTGAGTAACCCCATAGGGAGACTATCCGCCGCCACCGTTTCCGGCGACAGCGAGTCTCGATACGAACGTATGAAATTCCACTTAATTATACAAATGTTTTGTTTTTAAAGTTTGTTTTGTTTAAATTTATCATTTATAAAATTTTTCAGTTAATTAAATTTGCAACGTGGAAAATGGAAGGAAATGGAGTTTTTCATTTTCTGGGTTTGGTAACAAGGCACTCAGCATGCAATGCCTCGATTCGGCGGAAAGTGGGGAACGGAGTGTCTTAACACTAGGTTCTCGGGTTCCCTCTGCCTAACCTGCTATATGCGGGATATAGCGTGAAGTAATCTGATGTATGTATATCAAACACATGATGTGTGTAATATTTATTTCAGTGATTTCATGTCTTCCTTATATATCTATATATAATACGTAAAGCAAAAATGTTGTATCCCTTTTTAAAAACATTTTGCTGACAGAGGCGGAGGAGTATGAAACTTGGCACACTTATAGTTTATATAACGAAGGAATGCATAATGTTAATATCTTTTTAAAATAATAAAAAAATATATATTAAATTAATAAAATAAGCACACACTACCATGGTTTGACATCCTAAATATAAAGTGATACATACGATGCTAGGCAACGCGTTGTTAACGCGTCAACGGGGACATTAGTTATTATACAAATGGTGACTTATTGTTGTTGTTGGAAAATTTTCGTAAAAAAACGAATGCAAAATTTTTCTTTCACGAATTATAATAATAATAGCTTAATTTTAATCAGTATTTAATATAGTATTTAGCGGAACTCAACGCCGCGGTACATCTAAGCTACGCAGAATATATATTATCTATTGAAGATTTAGATCTATAACAACCCAGTGTATGACCCAAAAGATATTATAGTACTGTACAATTAATTACTATTAATTTAAAAGTTAATAATTTTACTCAAGTTCTAAATTATGTATTCTTCCTTTAAACTTTTTATATATGTTATTTGTATAATGAGAAGATTATGACGTTAGGATTTTTTTGGTGGTAGGAGGTTCGTCCTCCGTCTGGCTCGCGACCACTATCATGTCAAAGACGAACCGCCAAATATCTTATGATGTGTTCCGGTTCGATGGCATGTAAGCCAGGTTTTCCTCTTTCCCACCTATCCTTTCCCCAAAATCTGGTAGTTCCGATAGCGGACTACTACATTGTCCTCCCCTTCTATCTGTATCCTCTAGGTTGGCAACGCATCTAGAATATCTCTGGTGTTGTAGATGGTCATGGGCAAAGGTAGCCACTTACCACCAGTTGGTCCTTTTGCTCGTTTGCCATCCGTTATCCATTAAAAAAAAAAAAGGATGCTTCATACGTAAGATTTTATGTTAGCTTTTATAATTAAAATATAAACTAATTTACCATTTATGTTTACCTTACCATTTACCATGGTATTTAGTAATCATGTTAAAAAAATTATATATGTAACTTAATTTTTACATATTTTAAATAAAACGAAAATGGTTAATTTATCTTTGCTTGAGGAACATCAAGTGAGAATTCATCTCATCAAATACATAAAAATGAAAATGGAAGCCAAGTTCGTTATTCGCAATGTATTTATCAATTTCGTCAATAAAATAATATGATAGATATCTTTTCTGTTTCTTAAAAAATATATAAATTACTTTATGATATACTCCAATCTCAATAGATGTGCGTATAATATATAAAAATCTCTTTTGATTTCTTCAGGACCCACGCCCAAAGCCGATAGGACGATATCAAAAGTATATCACTTTAAATATACTTTGCTTCACGCTTTATCCCTAGCGGGATAGTCAGAGAGAGTAGAGTTAAACGGTACAGTCCCGTCTTCGCTTCGTCCAAGTCTTTAACTTTTTCATACAAGCCTTCGGGGTCCCTCACTTCAAATAAATGAAGGATATTTCAAATAACTTTATAAATAATAGATTTTCTGAGGTAACAAACAAAAAAGGTGTCTATTTTAGAACTATTGTTACGTATATACGTTGTGAAAATCTAGCGGGATTTCAAATTTCCACTTTCTAGGTCAACTGGAAGTGGGTTAGATTTTGATACGTCAATCAATCAGTGAATAAAATACCGATTTCTAAACGTTAATATTTTCATAACCGTTAAGCTTTTATTTATGAAATTTGAAAATTCTATTTACTTTAAAATATTGCGATATATAAATCAATTTTTTTTGTGTTGAATAAATTTTAAATTGTAAAGTGGCTTTAAATAATAAAATTACACTAGGTTACCGTATCGCAAGTAGAACTTGACTGGGGACGCTGCCGTGTCTCTAGGTGTAATATTTTACTATAATTGCAATTTGAAATAACTTTATTATATTTCATATATAATTTGAATCACTTACTCGTAGTCAACTTCATGTACTTACGACATCTGCCTTCAGTAAAATCTTACCTGAAAAAAAAAAAATTCAATATAATTGAATTCCTAGAAGTTATGTACAATATTATAATAATAAAATCGTAACATAAACATATAAAAACTCTTTAAGCTAAAAGAATAAAATAGTTTACGCATCTCCCGCACATAGGAAGGATACTCCGTTCTCCACTTTCCGTCCATATAAGAGATATTGCGTATTAAATTGCGAAACTCAACGCCGCGTTTATAATGTTATTAGGATAGCTTTACACTGTATCCCGCATATAGCTGGGTAGACAGAGGAAAGCTAGAGTTAACACACTCCGTTTCAGGCATTGCGTGCTGAGTGGCGGAACTTGAACCCTCAACCTATCCCGTTTATATTCGCACTCTTGTGCCTCTGCGCCACGACAGGCGTTATTAGGATAATACATACATATATGACCGTAACTCACTTTCGAATTTAAATTAAAAAAAAAGCGCACTAACTACTACATGCTTTATCCCACACAGAAGGGCAGAGTAGTGTTTAGACACTCCGTTCTCCCCTTTCGGCTTTATATTTAGACACTACGAGTTGAATTGCGTAACTTAACATCAAAATCTTTCAAATTAAAATCTTTGATTCTAAATAGAGTAAATAATAGGATACACTTCCACAAGTGTTCTTGGTACCTTAATCTTAAAATCTAGATCATTTTACTATGAGACTTACACAGATCTAAGCGGTACGTGACTGAAGTGGCACTTTCAGGCTTCGTCTACTCCTACGACATACATGAGTATGTAGGACATGTATGTCTATAATAATAATAAGTAATTCATACATACATACCATACATAGCTTCACGCTGTATCACGCATATAGCAGGGTAGGCAGAGGGAACCTAGTGTTAAGACACTCCACTCTCTTTCAACAATTCCGTGCCCCAATCTCTGTCGAATTGAGGCATTGAGTAATAATACGTTATTTTATTTTCGGTATAATTAGTCTATTTGTGGCACAGATGCATAAGTGTATAAATGTGAATGAAACAGGTTGTGGGTTTGATTCCCACTTCAAGAAATGAAAATATAAAATATTCATATTTCGTATTTTCATTTCCTTGCACTGGTAACAAGGCAAAGCGCGGCGTTGAGTTCCACCACTCCCACACATAGCAGGTTAGACAAAGGGAACCAGAGAACCTAGTGTTAGACATTCCGTTCTCTTTTAACATTTCCGTTCCCAACTTTCCGCCGAATCGAGGCATTGTGTGCTGAGTGGCAGAACTCAACGCCGCGCTAAGCCTTGTTACTAGAGCAAAGAAACGAAAATACTCAATATTATTTAATATTTTTATTTCCTGGAGTGGGAATCGAACCCACAACCTGTCGCGTTTACAGTTGCACGCTTGTGCCTCTGTACCACGACAAGTTATACAAACGTTTCGTGTATGTAATTTGTTTACAATCATAGTTAGACGGCAATTGGCCGTAATAGGATAGATTGCTGAATTATTCAATATTCTTAACTATTATAAGAGACTATAATGCCTATTTAGTTTAACTACATCGTTATGTGCTTAGTTTTGTGTTTTATTTTACGGAGGTAGTAGGTTCGATGTCGTATAGTGAATATTTTTTATTTTTCGTCGGTCATGGCTTACAATAATAAGGATATTTAACAAAATTATTAATATTTTTTTGTTAATATTTTAATTATTATAACAAAAAAGAAAAGCGACTTCAAATTAAATGCAATAAAATGTAAATTGTTACGAATAACTCCAAAACTCGTCACCTTAACTAAATATAAATTGGACCAGATCAGTAGCACTAGCTGTCATATAAAACAATCACCATCAAAATTGGTTCACCCATTCAAATTTATAAACAATAACACACATAAAAAAATACTATCGAATTGAGAACCTCTTTTCTTGAAAAGTCGGTTACAAATATATTAAATCAACATACCTAAACGTCATTGGCAGGTAATTTGGCAGGTGATTGTACACGGCCACTATTGTCAAGATTTAAAGTAAAATTTCTTATGACCTACGACTATTTGGTGAAGTGCCAGAATGTGTGTTAAGTAATATTATGACCGGTTTGATTCCTAAATTATTTTTTTACAGACATACAGAATTTAGTGTCAATACACTCCGTTCCACACTTTCCGCCAAATTTAGGCGTTGCGTGCTGAGTAGCGGAACGCCGCGCTTTGCCTTGTTACTAGAGCTAGGAAATGAAAATACTAAAAATTAATTATTACTAGTGTCCCTGTTGACGTTTCAATTGTCACTTTATATAAACATGGATGTCAAACCATGGTAGTGGGTCTAACATTAATTTTATTAATTTAAAATACACATTTTTTATGCAAAAAAAAGATATTATCATTCTGCACACCTTCGCTATATAAACTATAAGTGTGCCAAGTTTCATGCTCATCCGTCCGCGTACTTTTCGTGAAAAGGCGTACAAAGTTTTTGCTTCACGTATTATTATATAGATGAATAATTAATATTTTAAATTCCTGGAGTGGGAATCGAACCCACAACCTGTCGCGTCTACGCTTATGCCCCAATACCACGACTGGCGGCAATGAAACAACATAAAGCTAAATATATTCCCAGCTTTGTCCCTAGAGACACCACAAAACGAAATAAATAGGTCCATTTTAAATGTACTGCAATTTAGATTCGTGTTACACAAAAAGTTGTATTGGAGCGTGAACATCAATAGGTAGGTATAAACCTTTATCTGGCAGTTTAGAGTTAGTTGTGTGTTATTTTATAATTTATATAGATTTAACCGGCGTTAAAAAAAGAAATAGGAAGCGATTTGTAAAGATCAATTTTGATAGCTTGTGCTTGTCATGTAGCAAATAAGTTTTCCCTGTGAGGGGACGGGGTTAGAATACAATTCCCCTCCGCCGCTGGGTAGCGCACCGTAAGAGGCGGGTATCTCAGTAGTTTGGTGGTAGGAGGTTCGTCTTCAGTCTGGCTCTAATGATGTGTTCCGGATTGATGGCAAATAAGCCAAGTTTTACCCTTACCTACCCATCCTATTCCCAAAATGCGGTGGTTTCGATAGCGGACTACTACATTGGGGACAATGTAGTAGTCCGACTTCCATCTGTATCGTCTAGGTCGGCAACGCACATCTACAACACCTCTGGTGTTTTGATGTCGAGTGTGATGTCGAATCCGAGTCTCCGCGGACGGATATCCGTAATAGATTTCTTCACGTTAAAAAAAAAAAGGATACTTGGTATCCTAAGAGAGGATTTCTCAATTTTTTAACGAAAACCGGAAAGAAATGGGATTTTAGGTATTATAGTCCACATAAATGATGCCATAGGATACAGCTAGTCTATAAATAAAGTAACATCTATCTATCATATTATACTAGTGTCCCCGTTGACGAGTTAACAGCGCATTGTGTTTAGCAATGTATATGTCACTTTATATAAACATGGATGTCAAACTATGGTAGTAACATTTATTTTGTTAATTTAATATATATTTTATTCATTATTTAAAAAAAAATGTTAGCATTCTGCACTCCTTCTCTATATAAACAATAAGTGTGCCAAGTTTCATGCTCATCCGTCCGCGTACTTTTCGTTAAAAGGGATACAAAGTTTTTGCTTCACGTATTAATTAATATATAGATAAATTTTCACATTTATGATATGAAAAGGATAATCGAAGAAGTGATATTGTATTACGGCCTCTGAGAGGCATTTTATAGATGCCTTTGAGGCTCTTTCTTCAGTCTTTTCTCAATTTCCGGTTTCATATAAGTGGATCGAAGGAATCTTATTTGAGTAGGTATTATTTAATATTTTCTTTACATATATATTTATATACTACTAGAATAGATGACGCGTAACAAATTAAATGCGGCGTTGAGTTCCGCCACTTAATATTCATACATATTATACATACATAGCTTCACGCTGTATCCCGCATATAGCAGGGTAGGCAGAGGGAACCTAGTGTTAAGTAAGTAAGTAAGTAAGTAAGTAAGTAAAAGCTTTATTCCAAAACACACTGTAAACATTATTAATAATGACAGGGCAATAAAAGAAAACACAAATCATAAAAAGAACTACAAAAACAACTACTACTTAAAAAAACATAAACAAAAATCAAATAATATTATAATATGTGTACAGCAGTGTGCAAAGAAAAAGGTAGGTCACTCAGCATATAAGTTGGCACATGAGTCACATGAGAACCAACGCTGATTTTCAGTGACCGCCTAGATGAAGTCGCGCCTGCGAGCGATACCGAATATTATAATATAATATAATTATACATACATATATTAGAATTATGAATATATATTTAAATAAAATTGATATTAATATAATATACTGAATGAATAAAATAGAATAGAAACGGGTGACATTAAGATAAATGAAAATTGCGATAAGTGTGTGTCGTTTTATGTTTTGCTATAAGATACCAGCCTAATCTGTCACAAATATAGCATAACGAAATTATTATTATTATTTTTACATATTCATCTGTATTTCTAAAAGGTTCTTCTTGATCATCAACCTAAATTTGTGTATCGACTTAATCGTATGTAACGGTGGAGGAAGATCATTCCAGCATTTAGATGCTGCATATTTGTAACTTCCCCGGAAGGCAGCTGAGTGATGGCCTGGTACAAGCATCAGATATTTAGAGGCCCTAGTTTCGTAACCGCTGCATTCATGTGACCAGCCCAGCTTATCGTATAAATACTTAGGAGTACGATATTTTATGATGCCAAATAGTAAGGTAGCAAAATGTAGTTGCCGTCGAAAATCCATTTTCAACATAGATGCGTTATTAAAGTACGGTGATACGTGTGTACGAGGTGGAATATCAAAAGAGTAACGAGCACAGGCGTTTTGTACACGCTGTATAAGATTTTTGGTTTTAGCCAAAAGCCTGGGTCCTATTACAACATCCGCATAGTTTAATTTGGATAGCACTAGTGATTCACACAAATAGGCTCTAAGTTCAGGTTTTAAATATGGTCTTATTCTATACAACACCTTAAGCCTATAAAAGCATTTTCGAACAATATTAAAAATGTGCTGTTCGAAACGAAGGTTTTCATCCATTAGCACACCAAGATTCCGAGCTTCGGTGACACGTTCAATTTTATCGCTTTGGATCTTAACTTCAGGCGTCCGGTAGGATATATTGATTATTTGATTTCGCGATCCAAGAATTAAGTATTTTGTTTTATTTGGATTCAACACAAGGCAATTAGCTTCTGACCATAAGGCTATACTGTTTAAGTCACTGTTTAATTTTTGAACGGCACTTTCCGTATCCCTAGGCTTAAAAGAAATATATAGTTGGATATCATCAGCATATATGTGAAAACGGCATGCCTTAATACGTGTAATAATATCCGAACAATATAAGATGAACAGTAACGGGCCCAGTATTGAGCCTTGCGGTACACCCCGCGTCACCGAACAAAATTTTGAGATAGATACTGATCCATCTTCCTTTTTAATTTCCACTGCCTGGGTCCGAAAGCTTAAATAACTAGAAAACCATTTGATGGCCGCAGGGCTAAAACCGTAATAGTGCAACTTTGAAAGCAAAAGTGGAATATTAATAGTGTCGAACGCACGAGAAAAATCCAACAACACCAATATTGTTCCCTCACCACAATCCTGAGCACTTAGAACGTCGTCTACCACATCCAGTAAAGCAGTAGAAGTGCCGTGCCGCTTACGAAAGCCTGACTGCTTGTCAGGTAATATGTTATTTACGCTGAGATAGTCCATGACTTGATTGCAGACAACTTTCTCTAAAATTTTTGAAAGGCAAGGCAAAATACTTATAGGACGAAGATCTTTAGGTTCCGATGGATTATTTATTTTTGGTATGGGTCGTACTATAGCTTTCTGCCATTCTATGGGAAATGAGCTTGTACATATGGATTTATTAACCATATTGGTGACGATGTCTTCTATATGTGGCAATGAAACTTGTAACATTTCAAGTGAGATGCCATCTGAACCAACTGAGTTAGATTTAAGACCGTTAATTATTTTAGAGACAGTCTTTGAATCAACAGTTTCTAAGTTAAAAACAGTAGCAGTGTAGACATGTGTATCAAAATAAATCACATCTGTAAATGATGCGTCTTGTCTACCTGGTACCTTAAGAAAATGTTGATTAAGTTTTTCAGGATCGTTTAGATGGTTTGGCAAACACTTATCCTTTCTGGGCTTAAAAGTAAGAAAGTGCTCTAATTTCTTCCATAAATAAGGGGAGTTGCAATTGTTATTGTTTATAAACATGGTAAAATATACACTTTTTTCATTAAAAATAGCTTTTTTAACTAGGCTCTTTAGTTCTTTATAATATTCTATTTTACTATAAGAATTAGTTTTTTTCGCTCTGGCATGCGCCTCATCCCGTCTTTTAATCATCAGTTTGATATTATATGTAATCCAAGGGCACTTCATTTCTTTAATATAACGTAACTGTAATGGGGCTAAAATGTCAAAGATATTTAAAATATTCAATTTAAATTCACTTATCATATCATTTACATTTTGATTTTCCATTATATCTAGCCAAGGCAACGATGTTAACGTTAAGACACTCCGTTCTTCACTTTCCGCCGAATTGAGGCATTGCGTGCTGAGTGGTGGAACTCAACGCTGCACTTTGCCTTGTTACCAAACCCAGAAAAAGAAATTACAAACATCTCCTGGAGTGGGAATCGAATCCACAACCTGTCGCGTTTACAGTCGCACGCTTGTGTCTCTGCGCCACAGGCGTCATGTCTCAATAATGGGCAAAAAGTGGATAACGGAGTGTCTTAACACTATCTAGTAGTCCTCTCTGGCTATCTTTCTATAAAGCGAGAAACTGCAAATAGAAATTAAGTGGGCTATTTCTACCGTTCAAATATTTCTTCTTACTCTTTTTTTTTCTTAACTTCACGCTGTATCACACACACACAGGCGATAGACACTAAGTTAGTGTCGAAACTCTCTCTGACTACCCTATAGAATGTAACATGGAGCTGCCGAAGTCACTTTCCCATTAATTCACAATCTCAGTGAATGCAATTAAAGCATTTTGTACGTGAATATAAAGTTAAAAGCTTTTTTATTATTCGATTCAGTTCACTTGATTTTCATGTAAATAAATACATGTTGAAAACCGGATTTTTTAAAAATCCAATTGTTCTCGTTCATTTTGTGTAGTGTAATTTTATTTGAACGGTAGAAATATCCCACTTAATCTCTATTTGCAGTTTCTCGCTTTATAGAAAAAAAGTCAGAGAGAACTACTACATAGTGTTAAGACACTCCGTTATCCACTTTTTGCCCATTATTGAGACATGACGCCTGTCGTGGCGCAGAGGCACAAGCGTGCGACAGGTTGTGAGTTCGATTCCCACTCCAGGAAATGTAATTTTTCATTTCCTGGGTTTGGTAACAAGGCAAAGCGCGGCGTTGAGTCCGCTATTCAACACGCAATGCCTCAATCTGGCGGAAAGTGGAGAACGGATTTGTTGAAAGAGAACGGAGTGTCTTAACACTAGGTTTTCAGGTTTCCTCTGCCTACCCTGCTATATGCGGGATACAGCGTGAAGTTAAAAAAAAAATCTTAGTGTCGCGATACTACGCTTTCCACTTTCTGCCTGAAATCGAGATATTGTGCGTTAAGTGGCGGAATTCAACGTCTTTGTTTTGCCAAAACGAAGACATTAAAATAATGTAAATATTCCTTCGAGCGGGAATAAACTAGTAATGTCTACAATTAGACCTTTTGCCACTGCGCCACAATGGTCTCTAATGAAAAAGCGTAGTTGAAATAATTTTTAGTCATGTAAACTCTATCTTGGCACTGTTTTAAATTGTTGGTAGTTGGTTCGAATTCCACTATAAAACGTAGATTCTCGCTTTATTTGGCATAGTAGGGTGATCAGAGGGGACCTTTATACTAGATAATTAACACTCCAGTCTTCGCTTTTCCCTGAAGTGGAGATATTGCGTGTTGAGTGGCGAAACTTAACGCCGCGCTAAGTCTAACCAGAAGGTAGATTTTTTTTTAATATATCATCATCATCAATGACGCTTACAGATCACGGAATTCAACGCCGCACTTTGTCCTAGCAAGGCACTAAAATAAAAAAAAATAATTGTAATTATTACCCTGACAGGTATCGAACCCATACACAACCGTTTACAGTCCACAGCGCCACAATTGTAAAATTATTAATTTTAATAGGATAATAATAATTTCTAGATATATTTTAGTCTAAATCTAGGTTTCGGCCTAGAAACTACATTTCAGTTGAACACTGCTAATACAATTGTGGTTGATTGAGTACTAGAGCATCTATTTCGGAGGCAAGCACTATTAGTTATTTGCATGTTACTGGAGTTTGATGGTTTACTAAAAATAGATTTTAACAATGTACTGAGATACTATGAGATTAATATATTAAATTTGTTTGTTTGAATTTTAAGACCAGACCAATTTTCAAAAGTTTTTTACGTAAAAAAGCGTTACGCATTTTCTTTTTTTATAGCTTCACGCTGTATCCCGCATATAGCAGGGTAGGTAGAGTGAATCTGAGAACCTAGTGTTAACACACTCCGTTCCCCACTTTCCGCCGGATTGAGGCATTGCGTGCTGAGTGGCGGAACTAAACGCCGCGCTTTGCCTTATTACCACACCCAGGAAATGAAAACACTAATCTTTTACATTTCCTGAAGTGGGAATCGAACCCACAATCTGTCGCGTTTACAGTACACGCTTGTGCCTCTGCGTCACGACAGGCGTTACGCTTCTTTTTTGAAAAGCGGGGTAGTCAGAGAGGAGAACGGAGTGTTTTGACACTGAGCTCTCTCTAATTATCCTGCTAAGTAGGATTGATAAAGCTAAAACAAGGTACGGTCCATGTGCTTGCAGTAAATTTTATATAATTATGACTAAGATTTTAACACTAAAAGAAAACCAATTGTAAATACAAATATTACGAATAACTCAAAAACTACTGACTCAGTTTTTAACTTAATTTAAACAGGACCACATCAAAATCACTAGCTATCATATAAAATGATAATTATCAAAATCGATTCACCCAGTCAAAACTAAACTAAAAATACAGTTACCTCCTTTTCTAATGTCGAGTTAAACCATCGCGTGCTACAACCAATAAGCGTAATAGTGACAATATCCTTCTTTGACAAAAGTAATTTTATTATTCAGTCCATTTCGTTGTTTACTTCGTGTATATAAACACTTAATTGGCTTTTTATGAACTGTATGAATACTTTGTTTGTAACCGACTTCAAAAAAGAACGAGGTTCTCAATTCTACTGTTTTTTTATGTTACCGTATAGCTTTCCACTGGGTGTACCAATTTTGATGATTCTGTTTTTATATGATAACTAGTGCTGATGACGTCATCGTATTCAAATTTAGTTGAGAATGTAGTTTTCGAGTTATTCGTAATAATTTTGCTTTTTAGTGCATTTTATTTGAAAGACGGTATTTTAATTTTTTTTATGTATAACGGATGGCAAACGAGCAGAAGGACCACCCGATGGTAAGTGCATCTCCAACACCACAGATGTTGTAAAGGCGTTGCCAACCTAGACGATACAGATGGAAGGGGAGGACAATATAGTAGTTCGCTATCGGAACCACCACATTTTGGGGAAACGATAAGTGGGAAAGGGGAAGACCTGGCTTACATGCCATTGAACGGGAACACATCATAAGATACTTGGCGGTGCGTTTTTGACATAATAGTGGTCGTGAGCCAGTCGGAGGACGACCCTCCTACCACCAAACTACTGGGATACCTGCCTCTTACGGGACGCTACCCAGCGGCGGAGGGAATTTGTATTCTAACCCCGTCCCCTCACAGGCATGTTATTGCCTCTTTTATCAACAAATGAATTATTTAAAATCATACTTTATACTGACATATAGAAAACACCAGTATTCAATCACAGACCAATTAATTTAATAACACTAATTCAATTCAATTAAAATAATTGAATTCAATTAAAAACATTTTTTTCCCTTATTAGATTTGAACCAGCATTTCATTATTTATTTATGCATAGCACAATTAACACATTTTAACCGACTTGAAAAGGGTTTAAATTCGACTGTATTATTTTATTACTTAACACTAGGTTCCCAGGTTCCCTCTGCCTACCCTGCTATATGCGGGATACTGTGAAAATGTGAAGCTAAAAAAAAACTCAATCTCTTTGCAATAGTATCTATCTATAAAGAATAAATCCTTAATTTTATAAATCCTTGTTCAAAGAAATTACTAATACAATGTAAAATTAAAAACAATATTTCAAATATCAAAGGAATTTGATATTTTATAAAATATTTAATAAAGACAGCATTCTCTTTTACCAAACAATTGTTCTTAGAAACAGTCTTTGTGTCGCGGAAATTTGTAAAAAGTTCTCTACAGAGATGCTAACAACAAAAATAAGTTCTAACAAGAGTATAAAAATTTCGACGCAGCTGGATAAGAACGTATGGCTTAGTGGTTAAATTGTTGGGACAGTTTCCACGAGGCGCGGGTTCGAGTTCGACTACGTTCAAAATATTTACTTGTTATTATTAAATGTTTTTGTATTAAGATAACTTTCCGTACGAGATCTTATAATTCCGTACATACTTATGGGTAAATTATTTAAATCATCAGAATCAGAATCACTTGGTAGTTGTGGGTTCGATTCTCACTTATTATTTGTTATATAATATTTATAATGATATTACATGAGTCATTTGTAAATGAGATTGATTGTACATCTTTATGAACAAAAATTTGGACTCTTAATAGCTTTTTTAAAGCTTCACGTTTTTTCTCGTATAGTAGGGTGGGTAGTCATGAGACTCAGGGCAGGCCGTCAAGGGTGCCCACCGCCCTTGACTCCACGACGTGCCTATCTGGTTCCCTCCGCCAAGGTTCACGAAAGACTGAGGTGTTCCCGTGGCCTCAGCTAGTGACGGTCGAGGACGAATACCGTGAGGTAAAAAAGAAGAAAAAAAGAGTAGGTCAGAGACCCTGGAGAAGAAAGAATTCCGTTCTCTACTTTTCGCCCGAAATCGAAACATTACGTATTCATAGACGGAATTCAACTAACGTTATATCTTACTATGAGGGAAAGTTGATAATAACTTATATGTACACATTCCCTCCAGTGGAAATCGAACCCACAATCATCGTCCAACTATGCCAACGAAATCAAACAACAGTATTTATCATCACAAAAAAAATATTTTCCATACTTTCAACCTCAATTTTAAAAACTTTCATAGCAAAAGAAAGGTAATACATAAAATCTAATATACAGTAAGCAGTAGCTTAGTTAGTTACTAAGTAGCAGGGCTTCCGTCGCTAAGGCGCCACCGTAATTCAATAACACCGCTCTCTTCAACTTGCAAAACTTTACTTGCTCCTAATTTCCTGTTAACCTTTAGTCTTATTTTATTTTTTATTTTTAACTTCACGCTGTATCCCGCATTTAGCAGGGTAAGCAGAGGGCTTTTGAGAACCTAGTGTTAAGACACCCCGTTCTCTTTCAACAACTCCGTTCCCCACTTTCCGCCGAATTCGAGGCATTGCGTGCTGAGTGGCGGAACTCAACGCCGCGCTTTGCCTTGTTACCAAACCCAGGAAATAAAAATATTAACATTTCCTGGAGTGGGAATCGAACCCACAACCTGTCGCATTCACAGTCGCATACTTGTGCCTCTCCGCATCAAACTCTGACATTTTATAGACCTAAAAAAAAGTCATAACCAAAATTGTATAGTGAAATTACGAAATACCTTGACATCATCTAAATATATCGGCTTTCCTAAAAATTACCGGCTTCCCTAAATGTATATACCGGCTTTCCTAAATATACATCGGCTTCCCTTAATTTACCGGCTTGCCTAACTAAAATAATCACTCCTTGCCACTGCTAGGTTCTCTCTGCTTTCGTAAAAAAGCATGAAGTTGCGTTTTTAGAAATAATAAGTGAAAAAACACTCCGCTTGATTATGATCAAAATTACTTCCAAGAATTGTCTTTTATACTGTGCATTGGAACTCGTTGGAGACCTTGTATTCGTTTTTTTGTACACCAATATGGGCGAGTAACTGCTGTAATTGGTAGCCTTGAAAATTGTGAGTAAAACAGAGGTCGTGAGTTCGATTCTTAAGTCAATTTTCTACAAGTCAATTTTTTTACGAGTACATCAAACTTTTGAATATTTTTGAGTGTTTTAAGTCAACAACAATATCTATTCTGGAGTGGGAATCGAATCCACAACCTGTCGCGTTTACTGTCGCACGCTTGTGCCTCTGCGCCACGACAGCCGTATATACCGGAAAAATAAGTAAAATTAAATATTATTAACTAAAAATAGAAACTAATAAATAAAATATTTGTCACAGAAGCACCGTTTCGTGAAATTAAACTATTATTTGCTTTAAACGAAAACCTATTTAATACTTTAGATTTTCGTTCATCAGTATTTACAAATTTATTACTTTTTTAATTAACTACCAGATTTCTGTGACATTGACGTGAATCACATCAATCTGTTATAAACTTTTATTATCTGTCTACCGTAACCGAGCTGGGGGAATCCCCGGAAAAGTTTGCGGGTAATACGAAGTACTGGAAAGGGTTTCTAGGAATGAACGTGAAGGTAAAATAGATTTAAAGATTGTTATTTCAAATATTAAATTATTTATATATTATTTTGCGTTTTTAACCGATTTAAAAATTAAGAGGTTATCATTTCGACTGCATTTTTCACTCGAATGTCAGAGGAGGGTTATGTTTTTCGTTATCTTTTAATACGCCGCGATTAACGCCTGACGTGGCGCAGAGGCACAAGCGTGCGACTGTAAACGCGACAGGTTGTGGGTTCGATTCTCACTCCAGGAAATGGATTTTTTCAATTCCTGGGTAATTAGGCAAAGCGCGGCGTTGAATTCCGCCACTCAGCAAGCAATGCCTCAATTCGGCGGAAAGTGAAGGCGGAGTGTCTTAACACTAGGTTCCTTCTGCCTACCCTGATGAAGATATGTATGTATATATCAAACCAGAAACTCTAGCTATCATTTAAAAAAAGAATCACCAAAACTGATTCACTCAGTAAATAGTTATATGGTAATACACATAAAATACAATAGAAATGAGAACCTCCTTTTTAGAAAATCGGTTAAAGGTCAAAAAAATTATATTTCTTTACACAGAAGTTACATTTTCGTTCTTTAAATATTCACAAAGAACACAATCATACACTTCTGCTTGCATATTTCATTAGACATAAGATTACGAATGCATCATTTCGTGTTAACGATAGTCGATAGTCGCTATCGAGCGTAGTAATTTGCATATCGAATTGTACACCATCGAATACTAAATTACGTATTGTTTCTTGCTATTGTTAACTGAGTCAGTCATATTTTAAAATTGTTTAGGTACATTTTTTAAGATTTTTTTCTATGTGGCTTGTTTCAGATCTTTTTTATAATTAGACCGAAAAAAATAATTGGGTAATCAGAGAGAGCTTAGGGTTGGAACACTTTGTTTATTGTTTATTCTTTTTTTTTTAACTTCACGCTGTATTCTGCATATAGCGGGGTAGGCAGAGGGAACCAGAGGTCCTAGTGTAAAGACACTATTCTCTTTCAACATTTCCGTTCCCCACTTTCCGCCAAATGGCGGAACTTAACGCCGCGCTTTGCCTTGTTACAAAACTCAAGAAATGAAAATACTAAATTTTACATTTCCTGGAGTGGGAATCGAACCCACAACCCGTTGCGTTTACAGTCGCACTCTTGTGCTTCTGCGCCACGATAGGCACTTTGTTTATTTTCTACCCAAAATCGAGCCGCCGATGCCGCGTTAAGTTCCGCCACATAAATCGATATTACGTATTATGTGGCGGAGCTCAACGCAGCATTTTGTCGTATCAGAAGGAAAAATCCTAAATAATTTAAATATAAGAATAATTACATTCTCTCTAGCGGTTATCGAACCCACAATTATCGCGCTTACCCTCAAACGTCCTACTGCGCCATGATAGTCATATAACGATATCTTATTCACTTGTCATATATTTTGCAATACAAACACATTTTAAATAATAAAATATTAAATAATATTTAGTATTTTCATTTCCTCGCTTTGGTAACACTTGAACCGCGGCGTTGAGTTCCGCCACTGAGCACGCCATGCCCCAATACGGCGAAAAGTGGGAAACGAATATGTTAAAAAAGAACGGAGTGTCTTAATACTAGGTTCTCAGGTTCCCTCTGCCTACCCTGCTATATGCGGGATACAGCGTGAAACTATAAAAACAAATAGACTTTAGTGACCCATTACTCCGTTCTCACCTTCTTCACAAAATTTCTTTCCATTTTACAATAAAAGTTTTTCTCTTTTTTTTTTTTAACTTCACGCTGTATCCCACATATAGCAGGGTAGGCAGAGGGAACCTGAGAACCTAGTGTTAAGACACTCCGTTCTCTTACAACAATTCCGTTCCCACAAGTATTGTTATAACATAATAAAAACGGCAATATATTATTTAAAGCGTCCACAATATTAGTTAGCTGAAAATAGTATTGGCCCAACATTGGTTGGCCCGCCAGTCACATGATTTGAATTTGAGACAGGTCACGCTTACACCCACTGCTGAACGCCGGAATTCCCATTAGAATACGCAAAATAAATATGTTTTTCTTTATATTATTACGCTTTTTTAGTTGTTGACGAGAATAAAGTGTTAAGACACTCCGTTTTATACATAGTGTCTATTTTAGTGTATCGAAGCTATCGTGGTAATGGGTTAGTACATACATACATAGCTTCACGCTGTATGACAATAGTGTTAAGACACTCCATTCCCAGCTTTGCGCCGAATTGAGGCATTGCGTACAGAGGCACAAGCGTGCAACTGTAACCGCGACAGGTTGTGGCTTCGATTGTCACTCCAGGAAATGTTAGTATTTTCATTTTCTGGTAACAAGGCAAAGCGCGGCGTTGAGTTCCGTCACTCAGCAAGCAATGCCTCAATTCGGCGGAATGTGGGAAACGGAATTGTTGTAAGACAGCGGAGTGTCTTAACACTAGGTTCTCGGGCTCCCTCTGCCTACCCTGCTATATGCGGGATACAGCGTAAAGTTAAAAAAAAAACATATATTTTTATTTCCTAGAGTGGGTAGTAAACGGAGTGTCTTAACACTATTTTCTCTATTGCTATGAGTTAAGCGTGACTCTACATGAACTAGCCTATTATGTTTATTTCCGCTCTCTTTCAACTTATGAACGGACTCAAAAAATCAGCATTCGCGTACTCGTATATAAATTTTAACTAATCATATACGTTTTTGAATAACTGCCAAATGTTTAATTAAGAGTAATTGCTTCATAGATAACTTATTCGTCACGCTACTTTGGATTTTAAAAAAAATAACAAATGACATGTTATTTATAATTTCTTTTTGTAGTCAAAGAAAAAAGTGTATACATACATACATATATACTATGCTATATCCCGCATATAGCAGGGTAGGCAGAGGGAACTTAGTGTTAAGACACTCCGTTCCCCACTTTCCGCCGAATTGAGGCATTGCGTACCGAGTGGCGGAACTCAACGCCGCGCTTTGCCTTGTTACCAAGCCCAGGAAAATGAAAAATTGAATTTCCTTCACTTTGTATAAGCATGGATGTCAAACTATGGTAGTATGTGTAACATTTATATTATTACGTTAATATACTTTTTATGCATTATTTAAAAAAAAATATTAGTATTCTTCACTCCTTCTCTATATAAACTATAAGTGTGCCAAGTTTCATGCTCCTCTGTCCGTTTAATTTTTATAAAAAGGGATCCAAAGTTTTTGCTTCACGTATTAATATATAGACATCATAACTTTTTCACAATATAACTTTTTTGTTAAATTCTGTGCGGACGAAGGCGCGGCGGAGTGACTGACAGACAACGTACATGCGAAACTACTGCACATAAAAAGATAAAATGGGGCTTGTAGGCTCCTTGGGGAGTGTAGGGAGTGCTCCTTTACACTCCTCAAGGTGAGGATTTCTCGAAATATCTACGAAAACGGGATTTTAGGTAATATAGTCCACGCAAAGGAAATCGCAGGATGCAGCTAGTTAGTTAATATTTCTATTGTCATAAAATTTTACGGTGTTTCATGTCAAAGTAGAAAGGTCACTGACCTTTCAGCTACTTCGTAAAAGTAGCTCGAGATATAATAAATTAAAGCTAGAAGCTTAAAGTGTTTTAGAACTGAAAGTGGAATGATATAATTAAAATTTTTAACAAAAAAGAAAGCTGACAAATAAAATGAACTAAAATGTAAAATTATTACGAATAACTCAAAAACTACTTGTCAGATCTTAGCAGAATTTAAATGGGACCACATTAGAAATACTAGCTCTCATATAAAAAAAAACATTAAAAAATTATCACCTGTCGTGGCGCAGAGGCACAAGCGTGCGACTGTAAGCGCGACAGGTTGTGGGTTCGACACTCACTCCAGGAAATGAATTTTTCATTTCCTGGGTTTGGTAACAAGGCAAGGCGCGGCGTTGAGTTCCGCCGCTCAGCACGCAATGTCTTAATTCGGTGGAAAGTTGGGAACGGAGTGTCTTAACACTAGAATCTCAGGTTCTCTCTGCCTACCCTGCTATATGCGGGATACAGCGTGAAGTTATGAATAAATAAAAAAATCTATCGATTATGAACAGTCCCCCGTTTTTGAAGTTGGATAATAAGGCAATCCTTTATAACATTCATATTAAGATAAGAAAAAAAATCACTACCAAAAATTACTCATCTTCATGCCTTATCTCGCATAGGATAGTTAGTGAGAAGCAGGAGTCAGGACACTCCTTTCTCCGTTAAAGAGACATTACTTTTTAATCGGCGGAACTCAACACCGTACTTTGTCTGAACCACTGCGAAAAAACAAAAAAAAATTATATAATTCGCTCGATCGATAATCATATCCAATCTACTAATACAATACATAATCTACATCCAATCATGTTTAAGACAGTCACTCTTCTACCACGTGGTCTCTTCCTTTTATATAGATTTACTAAGACAAAGCACAGCGTTGAGTTCCGCCACTTAACGGAGTGTCTTGACACTAGGCTCCTTCTGAATATCATGCTATGCGGGATAGATCGTGAAGTTCTTATAAAAGCTAATCTCTAATGCAATTTAAAATGATCAGTAAAGTTAATCTAGTAGAAAAGTTTGTAAAGTTAGTTTCTAAAGAACTTCTTGCAAGTACCATTTAGTAATTACTCGATCTATATAGACTATATATAAATTTTGTATATAGTACTACTTTAGCTTATTTTGTTTTTAACAGTTTTTTTTATAATACAGCGGGATACTCAGAGAACTTAGTGTCGAGACACTCCGACCACTTTACCGAACTCGAGATATTGTATGTTAAGTGTCATCAAAAGAGAACGGAGTGTCATAATACTAGATTCTCTGGTTCCCTCTGCCTACCCTGCTACGTGCGGAATACAGCGTGAAGCTAAAAAAAAATGTGTAGCGGAACTCAACGCTTCGTTTCATCTTTCTACTACTAGTGTTAAAAGAGAACGGAGTGTCTTAACTCTAGGTTCTCTGATTCCCTCTGCTTAACCTGCTTTGTGTTTTCTACAGCGTAAAGCTAAAAAAATCTGATATTTTCATCTTATTCTCTTCTACTTTCCTGAAGTTTCAATGGCCGTGTGGAAATTGCATATTTTTTTTTATTTTATTATATTCAATTTTACAAGAAAAAGCGCGGCGTTGAGTTCCGCCACTCAGCATGCAACGCCTCAATCCGGCGGAAAGTGGGGAACGTAATTGTTGTAAAAGAATGGAGTGTCTTAACACTAGGTTATCTGGTTCCCTCTACCCTACTATATGCGGGATACAGCGTGAAGCTAAAAAAAGTATAATATTATAAATCGTCACAAGAAAAGACAGAATAACATTGGCCGGTACAAAAATAATGGAACGCGAATAGCTTATAAAAAATATATGTGACACACATTCGTTGGAGCTCCGTGGAAGATTAATTTTATTGGGCACCAAATGATGCGCCGGCGCAGCAACACATTGTCATAGACGAATTATATTTATAACTATGAATATCATTATGTTATTATTCTAAAATTATTTTCATGTGAAGACGCGAGCGACTGTAAACGCGACAGGTTGTGGGTTCGATTCCCAGTCCAGGACATGAAAATATGAATGAATATTTAGTATATTAATTTCGTTCTGGTAACAAGGCATACCGCTGCATAGAATTCCGCCACTCAGCACGCAATGCCTCAATTCGGCGGAAAGTGGGGAACGGAAATGTTAAGAGGACGGAGTGTCTTAACACTAGGTTCTCAGGTTCCCTTTGCCTATCCTGATACAGGGATACAATGTGAAGCTAAAAAAATCATAAAATATGATTAAATGAAATAAATATTAATAATTTTGAATATATATAGATAAGTATTCTATAATATATTTTTTACCGCATAACTTTTACTGGGTTAACCAATTCTTATGACAATTTTTATATGACAGCTAATACTTCTGATGTAGTCCCATCTAAATTTAATTAAGATCAGACGAATAGTTTATGAGTTATTCGTAATAATTCTACTTTTTAGTGCATTTTATTTGAAACTTTTTATTTTTTCTTTTTTTTTACTTTGCGCTGTATCCCGCATGTAGCGGGGTAGGCAGAGGGAACCAGAAAACCTAGTGTTAAGACACTCCGTTCTCTTTCAACAATTCCGTTCCCCACTTTCTGCCGCATTGACGCATTGCGTATGGAGTGGCGGAACTCAACGCCGCGCTTTGCCTTAAAACTAATTCTCTTTTTTATGTTAAAATCTTAATATTCATACTTCATATTCTATACATTTCGGTATTAAGTTTTTATATGCATTTATTTGAATATATCTAAAACTTGTTTACATAAAGTTGAATAGATTATTGTAAAAAAAATATATTAATTTAGTGGTA
Source organism: Philaethria dido (assembly GCA_033558755.1). Lineage (NCBI taxonomy): Eukaryota > Metazoa > Arthropoda > Insecta > Lepidoptera > Nymphalidae > Philaethria > Philaethria dido. The sequence continues at coordinate 180,963 of JAKGSA010000003.1, forward strand.
TAAGAAAAAACCTGTCTTTGTATACTTCCGTGATGTCGTATGGTTTAACCTTAGCAGATAATAAAATATTTACCCACACAATATAGGCAGATAGCCATAGTGTTTAGACACTCCGTTCTCAACATTCCACTCGATAATGTGACACCACGTGACAACTCTACGCTGTTTGTCTCAAAAAGCGAGGAAATAAAAACTTTTCATATATAATTATTTCTCTAATTCGAAATCGAACCCACAAACAATTGTGTTTACAGTGCTACTGAACTATGATGGCCTATGGATTTCTAAATAAAATTAATTTAATAAATTATATTGCAGCTTTTCGGTTTATCCAGTATAAAAAGGTAGCCAAAGAGAACATAGTGTATTGACACTCGATTTCGAGGTATTACGTATTGACATACCTAAATGTCATATTTTGTCTTACGAGAGCGGAGAAATGAGAATCATTTAAATATACTAGTGTCCCCGTTGGCGCGTTAACAACGCGTTGTCTTTAACAATGTATATGTCACTTTATATAAGCATGGATATGAAACCATGGTACTGTGTGTAACATTTATTTTATTAATTTAATATACCTTTATTGCATTATTTTAAAAAATATATATTAGCATACTGCACTCCTTTTCTATATAAATTATCATTGTGCCAAATTTCATGCATCCGTCCGCCTAATTTTCGTAAAAAGGTGTACAAAGTTTTTGCTTCACGTATTCATATATACATAAATTCCGTGAAAGGAAATCGAACCCAGAACCTATCGTCTCGGACTATTAAAAAGTGCGACACGGCACTATGATGGTTTTAATCATTCCTAGACAAAATAGACAAAAAGAAACAATGAATGACGCGAGTCATACAAAATCACGATAATTAGTTCACTTGCCACTAAATTTTATCTCGACGGCCTTCATTTAGATTTGTTAAGAACTACTTTGAGGCGGTTACACTTATATACGTATTTAAAAATTTTAATATATCAGTGTAGTTGCTATTTCCTTATTTTGTTTAGGAGAGAAGGGATTGGGTAATAGGGAGGGCGAGGTATACATTTTAAAGGGGCCCTTAAGACTACACTTAGGTCGCCAGTTCTAAGCCTTTCTTCTTTCCTTTCTGTCTCTACGGGATAGAACCGGCACTCTTATAGTGAATCCATGAAATGCTAAGGGGCTTCTTTTCTTTTTGTGAATTTAAAATATTAATATTAACATATATGGGGTCTTTCTATAGTCAGTATTTGAGGCCACAGACAATGGGTGTAGGTTCGATACCCGATCGGTCCGAGATCATACATAAATTATAGGTGAAAGCTAGTATTTAAAACAATTATAATAGTTAATAAACGATAATAACGTTATTGTCAGAAGTGGTGTTTTAAAATATGCAGAGAGCGGAGAGATAAGTGTCCTATCACTATCTCACTTTAATTCTTTTTTAAATTTATCGCTTTTTCCGCATAGTATAGACAGAGAGAACTCAGTGTCTAGACACTCCGTCCTCCATTAGAAATAGAAATACTTAGAAATAAAAAAAAATTCAACACAGAAAATAGATGCATTAATAAATATTTCTTTAAATAATTATTATCACATGACGCGTTACATACGCACGTGTTAAGTGGTGTGCGTTACGTTACACAGAACAGTTGTTGTGGAAATGGCTTTAACTGTATAAAAATAAAAAATAATATTTTTTTTTTTTGTAAAAGTCAGTATTTTCATTTCCTGGGTTTGGTACAAGACAAAGCGCGGCGTTGAGTTCCGCCACTCAGCACGTAATGCCTCAATTCAGCGGAAAGTGGGGAATGGAGTGTCTTAGGTTCCCTCTGCCTACCCTGCTATATGCGGCATACAGCATGAAGCTAAAAAAAAGAACAAATCTTTACAGCTCTCTCTTTGCACTCACAGAGAACCGAATGCGTGTTCAGTGACGGAACTCAACGCCGCGTTTTGTTTCACCAGAGTGAGTAATGGACATAATTTAACTATATATTATTTATCCTACATTATTTAATTCTTATCACGCTCTTATCGTAGATATAGAGATATTTTGTGTTGGGTGATAGAAGCATAATATGTAAACAAAAATTTATACAAACCAATAATCTTTTATTAACAACATTTACATATATTTATTTTATGAGCTAGCTTTGTTTTTTTAGTATAAAATATTTACAATTATTTAACTTAGGCACTCAAATATGCAATATACCTACGTACATTAAATAAGGGAGTGACTAAATTAGGTAAGCGAAATTATATTACATCATCGGTCAGAATCTCGTGAAATTTCAGAGCACGTGCGTTCAAGATGGAGATGTTATCATAATTAAAAATTATCGTTGTTCAATTTTAAATAATGGTTATTGGTCAACGAAGAACGGACGAACGATGGGGAATGGAGTGCCTTAACACTAGGTTCTCAGGTTACCTCTGCCTACCCTGCTATATGCGGGATACAGCGTGAAGTTAAAAGTTATTGGTCAATGGTTTTTTTTTAAATTAACATACGTTTTTTTTTATTTTCAGTCTTTTAATTTAAAATTAATTTCATTTCTCCGGTATAGAAAGACAATTCGTGGCGTCAAGTTCCGCTGTTTAACATACAATTACTTGAATTCAGGCGGAAAGTGTTAAACGGAGTGTCTTGACACTAAGTACCTTATATATGATGAAGCTTCTTATTTATAAACATTTTAACTTATATCTTGACACCATTTATTCACATTTACAATTCTTAGTACTGGTTAACGGTTTCAATTGTTATATTGGGTGGCGAGGCCAAGGCTATGGCTGTTTGTTCGGCAACTCGACTGACTGACGGAACTGTGACTATGATAATGATTACAATATATATTGTAAAATCGACTAATTTTAATCGATTTTTTACCCGACTTCAAAATAGGAGCTTTGACTTCGATTGTAATTTTGTTTGTGTCGCTGCATATCTATTGACTGGGTGATTTTTTTTTATATGACAGCTAATGCTCCGTCGTAAACTCCGTCAAAGAGTCCTATTTAAATTCTGCCTGACGTATAAAGTTTATGAGTTATTCGTAATATTTTTAATTTTTGTTGCATTTTATTTGAAGTCGGTTTTCTTTTTTAGTTGTTAAATCTAAGTATATGACTAATATAATAATAGCAACACAACAAAGGCCGTCGTGGCTCAGTGGATAGCATCGGACTATTGCAATTAGTTGTGGGTTCCGTACGTTAAGAAGAAATATTTCGAGGTTGAATAGAAGGTGGAGAACGGAGTGTAAAAATACTACGCTCTCTCTGACTACCCTGCTATGAGAAAATCGTGAAGTTGCAAGAATTAGTAGATAATAAAATATATAATTAAATTAAATAAATTAGATAAATTAAATAATTAATAAAATTTATTTTACTACTCTTTTATTAACTTGACCTGTATCTATCAGTTTCAGAAGATCGCCGCAGTTTTAACCCAATTCTAGCTGTCGCATTTACTGGATAATATGCAGGTGCGTCCAGATCTAATGACAATACAATATTTTCATATTGTGAATCTCATATTACCAGGATGGCCTGGATAATAGAACACTTTTAGTTTTCTACTTTTCTGCACCTGTCGTGGCGCAGAGATTGTAAACGCGACAGGCTGTGGGTTCGATTCCCACTCCAGGAAATGTAAAATTTAGTATTTTCATTTCTTGGGTTTGGTAACAAGGCAAAGCGCGGCGTTGAGTTCCGCCACTCAACACGCAATGCCTCAATTCGGCGGAAAGTGGGGAACGGAATTGTTGAAAGAGAATGGAGGGTCTTAACACTAGGTTCTCTGGTTCCCTCTGCCTACCCTGCTATATGCGGGTTACAGCGTGAAGTTAAAAAAAAACTTTTAATCGACTTCCTAAAAAGGGAGGTTTCCAATTCTTCGACTGTATTTTTATGTGTGTTACTACTGTAACTTTTTACTGGTTGAACTAATAATCATACTTTTTTGTATGTCCCCCTCATGTGATCCGATTTAGTTTTACTTAAGATCCAACAAGTAGTTTTTGAGTTATTCGTAATAATTTTATTTTTAGTGCGTTTTTATTAAGTCAGATTACATTTCTTGTTTACATTTCTTATTTTACTTATATAAATTTAAAAATCATTGATATTATATGTTATGTATAACTGAAATTCATAACGAAAATTTCTAATTTAATAACAAAAACATACAAAATATTCTTATCTTATCTTTTGTACCTGTAACCTTTATTACTGTAAAGTTTCAACTAAATTCGTTCAGTACTTTTTGGATAAAACAGTAACAATCATCCTCTCACCCTCACGACTTCACACAGAATATGAACCTACTACCATACTCTATACTAAGTAAATCTTGGACATGTTCCACATAAGCATGTCAATTAAGCGAACTTTTTGTAAGACCACGTAATATTCAAATGAGAATAAATTAGTTTATTTTAAGCCTCTTTACATTTTTTTGAAGAAAAATAGGCATATTTTTTAGGAACAATTTTCAAAACATTCATTTAATTTTATAATTATTATTAAAAAAAATATCTTTATGCTTTAACGCCTGTCGTGGCGCAGAGGCACAAGCATGCGACTGTAAATGTGACAGGTTTTGGGTTCCATTCCTACTCCAGGAAATAGAATTTTTCATTTCCTGGTAACAAGGCAAATCGGAACGGAACGTAACACCGCACGTTCCGCCACTCAGCACACAATGCCACAATTCGGCGGAAAGTGGGAAACGGAGTGTCTTAACACTAGGTTCCCTCTGCCTACCCTGCTATATGCGGGATACAGCGTGAAGCTATGTATGTATGTATGTAGTAAAATATACATAAATATTTAGTAACAAATATGTGGGAATCCTTTTCTTATGCATCACGTATGACGAGTGTGCCAATTTTTCGCCTCAATGTCATTTCATTTTAATAAGAAAAATAATATATGGTAGAGTCATCGAAAGACTATTGTGATTATAAATGATAACATTAATAGAGAACGCCTGTTGTGGCTTAAGGCGTAAACACGACAGGTTGTGGGTTCGATTCCCACTCCAGGAAATGTAAAAGTTTAGTATTTTCATTCCCTAAATTTGGTAACAAGGCAAAGCGTGGCGTTGAGTTTCGCCACTCAACACGCAATGCCTGGAATCGGCGGAGAGTGGGGAACGGAGTGTCTTAACACTAGGTTTTTAGGTTCCCACTGCCTACCCTGCTATATGCGGGATACAGCGTGAAGACAAAAAAAAGGAGATCTTGGTGCCTAATTATTTTTTTGTAAAAAGTATCCTGAGTCATTTTTAATACCTCTAAGAATTCAAAATCTTCAAATTAATGCATATACGCGTTACACACTATAGTATGTAGTATGGACTGCCATTGACTACACGAGCGAAGCCAAGAGTAACAGCTAGTAATACAAAAAAAGATAAATTAATACAGACTACAGTAAAATATGCAATTTATCACTTAACCAAATGAATTAAATTGCAGTCAATTCGAGTCTCTACATTTGTTTCGTTGAATATTTTGAGAAATGCAATTTCAAAATTAAAGTGTTAGTCAAGAACGTGCCAAGCTTACAAATAAATTTTTATTCTCGCGTTGCATACGATTGTACGTGCACTTTTGCCAACTTTTATATTTTTTTTATAAAAAAAAAACTATTACAATATCTAAAAATAGAGACTATTGTGGCGGAGTGGTTAGCCTGATGTCGAATGCTAGTGATCGTGGATACGATTTCTAATCGGTGGAATGATTTTAATTAATTATTTTCATTTATCTGTCGGTAAAAGAAAACGCTTGCTGCGCTTGAAGGGGCGGAATGTGAACAACGGACTGTCTTAACACTAGACACATAACGTGGTAAGCGGCGCAACTTAACTCCGCGTTTTGTCTTACCAGAGTGTAAAAAATAATGATTTTTTTTTTATTCATAAAGGATGGCAAACGAGCAGAAAGGACCACCTGAAGGTAAGCTACCTTCGCCCATGGACATCTACAACACCAGAGAAGTTGTAAATGCGTTGCCGACCTAATATTCAGACGGGAGGGGGAGGAAATAATGTAGTGGCCGCGGCAGTGCTCCATCGGAATCACCACATTCTGGGGAAAGGATGGGTGGGAATATGAAAAATCTGGCTTACAAGTCATCGAACCGGATCACATCATAAGATATTTGGCGGTTCGTCTTTGACATGATAGTGGTCGCGAGCCAGTCGGAGGACGAACCTCCTACCACCTAACTACTGGGATAACCGCCTTTTACGGGACGCTACCCAGCGGCGGAGGGGAACTGTATTCTAACCCCGTCCCCTCCAAATATAAACATTCTCCTGAGTTGGAATTGAAACCACAATCGCGTTTACGGTCAAACGTTGTCCCACAACACGATTGCCTCTAGTTTCTCTATATATAATAGAACAAATAGATACGAAATAATATATGAAACTGTTTTAACCGGATTAATTAAATATATTTTAGTATTCGGAAATATATTTTTGGAAATCCAACGTTTCGAACACTTTACAGTAGTCCGTGGTCACAGGTAAAGTTTAACTTTTATTAGCGAATATTAAAATATACGCGATTAATCCGGTTAAAATAGTCTAATTTAATATACTAGTGGCCCCGGTGACGTGTTAACAACGCGTTCTCTTTAGCTATATATATATATGTCACTTTATATAAACATGGATGTCAAACCATAGTAGGGTGTGTAATATTTATTTTATTAAATTAATCTATTTCTAAGTATCACATTATTATAAATAACGTTTCTTGCACTTCTTCGCCATATAAAGTTTAACTGTGCCAAATTTCATACACTTCCGTCCTCACGATTGTCGTAAAAACGGATTCAAAGTTTCCCTGAAGTGTTCCTTCACGTATTTATATAATGATTTGTGTCTCGTGACGTTAACAACGTATAGGTCACTTTATATAAACATGGATGTCAAATCATGGTAGTGTGTGTAACATTTATTTTGTTAATTTAATATATTTATATGCATTACTTTAAAAAATACTGTATGTGTGTCAAGTTTCATGCTCCTACGTCCGCGTAATCTATATATTGATACGTGAAGCAAAAATTTTGGACCCCTTTTTACGAAAATACGCGGACGGAGGAGCATGAAACTTGGCACACTTATAGTTTATATAGAGGAGTGCAGAATGATAATATATTTTTAAAATAATACAAAAAAATTATTTAAAATTAATAGAATAAATGTTACACCATGGTAGTGTACCATGGTTTGACATGCATGTTTATATAAAGCGTCATATTCATTGATAGACAACGCGTTGTTAACGCGTCAACGGGACAGTTTTGTAAAAAGGGGTACAAAGTTTTAGCTTCACGTATTAATATAATGATATGAAGCTTGGTACCAAAACGCACCACATGTACAGTTTTGTGAAACTTTAACTGGTCTATTTCCACTATTTATTTTGAGCATCAGAAAATGAAATGACGACTTGCAGAACATAGAGTATTAATTTTAAACTGTTCACCGCTTTATTTTTATTGTAAGGCCGCGCCGCCGACAGCCGCGCCAACACGAAGTAAAATTGTATTTGATATATTGCTAGGACTATGTGTATTTACTAAATATTATTATATATTTATATGTGAAACTTGGGTATGTCAAAAGAAGAACAAAAGAAAGATGAAGGCTGTAGAGATGCGATCTCTTCGGAGAATATGCGAAGTCAGTTTGGCTGACTGAATCCGCAACGAAGAGATACTTAGAAAGACAGGTATAAGCAAGAATGTTATAGTAAGAATGAAGAAGAACGTGCTCAGGTGGTTTGGGCACGTCGAGAGGATGAGTGATGAAAGAATGGTGAGAAAGATATATGAAGCAAAGGTGAGCGGCAAGAGAGGTAAAGGGAGACCTCGGTTGACCTTCGAGAATACAGTATCAATGATACTGGAGGAAGGTCACGTAAAAAGCATGAGGACTTCCCGGAGGGCATGCATGAAGAGGTTAATGAATGTGGACGAGGCGACAAGAAATAAAAAAGCTTCACTCTTTATCACTAAAACAAGGTAGTCATAGAAAGACTAGTGTCAAGACACTCCGTATGCCAATAGGAGTATCTATAATCTAGTCAAAATGGAACGAAAACAAAATTAGATAACAATGTTTTGTTTTTTTTTTCGTTTTATATAAAACTTGGCAAAGGCTAGAGTTTAAAGACTCTACCTGTAGTGTATGTATCTGCATTTTATTGACGTAAATTTTGTGATTGCGATCGTAAATGTGAGACAAGAATGATACAATATCTATGTAATATGTTGCGATCTATTAAGATGTAAAAGAAAAGAATTTGATTGTCTTCTGGGCAGAGAAGGCGCTCGTAGGTTCTTGCTATGTGAAGCAGGTCGAGGGTGACCCGTCACTCTTGATTCTATGACGTGCCTTGCAGGTTCCCGCTACAGGGGTTTATGGAAGATTAGAGTGTACCAATGGCCTCGTGTACTCAAGGTCGAGGAGGAGCATCATGAGGTATTAATTAATTTTGGGTATTCCGCCGACCTTACTACGAAACATGAGAGTCCCATATAAACTGTTTGAGTCCCTTATCGGTCGGGTATCCGTAACGGATATCTTCGCGTTACAAAAGAAAAAGAATGCTTTTGTCGCCAGGACTTATGGAAGCCACGAAAACACCCCAGGTGCTTCCGTGGCTTCAATAAGTCCTGCCGCCGGTATTTGGCTTGCTGACATGGGAGTCCTACATAACCCTATACCCAACTCGATTAGGACCCATAGTCCCTAATCGGGTTGGTAAAAAGGCCTTCTTTACTCAAAACAACAGCTAGAGTTTAGACTCTACCTGAAGGATAAATATTGTATCTGTATTTCTTTTTTTTATGAATTATAGACTAACGTTCGACCATATCAAGTCTGATGTTAAGCATTAATGCAGTCTATAATGATACACAGGCAGGCCTTGAAAATACCTGCTGACTCGATTTGAATTCCAAATTGTACTTAGGAAGAACAGACCATTCATATTATTATTATTTTTTTAACTTTACGCTGTATCACGCATATAGCAGGGTAGGCAGAGGGAATCTGAGAACCTAGTGTTAAGACACTCCGTTCTCTTCCAACAAATCCGTTCCCCACTTTCCGCCAGATTGAGGCATTGCGTGCTGAGGGGCGGAACTCAACGCCGCGCTTTGCCTTGAAAAATTCCATTTCCTGGAGTGGGAATCGAACCCACAACCTATCGCGTTTACAGTCGCACGCTTGTGCCTCTGCGCCACGACAAGCGTTATTTATATTATAGTATTTTTATTGACGTAATTTTTGTGTTCTCGATCGTAAACGTGAGACAAGAATACAATATCTAATACGTTGCGCTTGTTCTATAGAGATATAAATCAAGGCATGTGCCGAGCTGAGTCTACACTTGGTACTATGTACTTGTGTACTGCCAACAATACATCTTATCTATATATCTTGTACCTATCGTTTATATTTTTTACTTAAATTGGTATTTTATTTGTTTTTGTTGTTTTTTATTGTTGAAGAGGTAAGGGGAGGCCTCGGTTGACCTTCGAGAACACAATATGATACTGGAGGTCACGTAAAAAGCATAAGGACCCCCCGGAGTGCATGCATGAAGAGGTTAATGACTGTAGACGAGGCGAAAGAGGTATGCAGGGACCGTAGCATTTGGCGCTCCGTTTTCTCTGACTACCCCGCTAGGGATAAAGCGTGAAGTTAAGTAAGTAAGTAAGTATATTTTAACCGACTTCAAGAGAAGAGGTTATCAATTCGCTTTTTTTTAAGTATCTAAACCACATAATTTTTTACTAAGTGATGATTGATGATTCCTTTTTTATATGATAGCTAGTACTTCTGATGTGGTCACATTTATATTTAGTTAAGATTAAAGTAATTCGTAAATTTAACTTTTTAGTCCATTATAATTGGAGTCTGTTTTCTTTTTGTTATTTCTTAATGTTTTTCTATTAATTGTTCTAATTAAAGAATTTTCATACAGTCCTCACTATTATGGTCTCGTCATAATTTATAGAGATTGTTACTTATTTAGGATTTATGTTGAGTTTAAAGATTAATCTAATCCATTTCATTTCGGGGCATTCATAGTATGAGTCAGTTTGATAACCGTTTTCTCAATCGCTGTGCTTATAATGATAGCCCGAATATTATTTTTACATGACTTGACTGTTTTCTGTATTACCCCATGATTCGAAACATCACGTGATATTGTAATTACAGTCAGTCCTTGTCCCTCTGCGCCATGATGACCTCTCCTCTAGGGTCATATATTACTTTATTTTAAATATATAATTACGATTAATTACAATTGTAAACGCGACAGGATGTGGGTTCGATTCCCACTCCAGGAAATGTGAATCTTTTCATTTTCTGGCTTTGGTAACAAGACAAAGTGCGACGTTGAGTTCCGCCACTCAGCACGCAACGCCTCAATTCGGCGGAAAGTGGGGTACAGAATTGTTGTAAGAGAACGGAGTGTCTTAACACTAGGTTCTCAGGTTCCCTCTGCCTATCCTGCTATATGCGGGATACAGCGTGAAGTTAAAATAATAATAATAATAATTACATTGGGTTTTAACAAAAAATATTTAAAAAGAAATAAAGATCAACCATAACTCTAATTGACAATAAAGCAAGTGATTTTAGTAAATTACTCATTAAAAATGTTAACAGATAGCCATTTAATAACCGCAAAAGATAATTATATTGATGACGATCCATCGTAAAGTCAATCAGTTAAGACATTATTGGCACATGTCCAGATACCGTGAAAAACAAAATAATATCACCCACCGTCCTGTATTATTGCTCCACATTGAAGTTGAATTAAAAATACTTCTTTTCTCGCTTTTGTTAGCTCTACCACTCGTGGTCCATACTTTTTCTTGCACGATTAATGTCAAATAGACATGCTTTGGTATATATTTATTAACAGTACATATGTGTGTATGAAATAAATGTTTTTGTAGAGTTCCGAATTGTAGTTGTAATTTTACGTTTGATTTATTGTTTGTTATTGAGGTCATTGTATAGGACAGTGGACTGTAAACATGATGGGTTGTGGATTCGATTCCCATTTGGGGAATTATTATTTTTATTTCTCCACTAACGCCTGTCATGGCGCAGAGGCACAAGTGTGCGACTGTAATGCATTTTCTGGGTTTGGTAACAAGGCAGAGCGCGGTGTTGAGTTCCGCCACTCAACACGCAATGCCTCAATCTAGCGGGAAGTGGGGAACGGATTTGTTGAAAGAGAACGGAGTATCTTAACACTAGGTTCTCGGTTCCCTCTGCCTATCCTGCTATATGCGGGATACTGCGTGAAGTTAAAAAAATAAAAAATTCTCCACTCTGTTGTCACTTAACACATACGAGTATTGTCTTGAATTCGGCGGAAAGTGGTGAACAGAGAGTATTGACACTAGGTTTCCTCGGACTACTTGACTATGTGGGATAAAGCGTGAAGCTGTTGATTTATTATGACTCTACGTATGTTTTTTGTCTTGATATTTGAAATTGTGTTTGATTGAACTGAATGGTTTATTTAAACAGACCGAATAAAGAAATAAATAATAAATTAGATATTTATCATTATATTATGGCAAATTACGCAAATTATAACATATGTGATATTTTGATGAATAAACTTTTTTACAATCAAGTTTCATCTATTCCTTAGCTTTTCTGTGTAAATCAAACATTCATCGTCACCATCATTCGCATTTATAATATTAGTATGAATTCAAGTGTGGTTTGAACTCACAATTGAACTTAAAATTCACCTTATTTAATTTAAATTAACAGAAACACTGCATTTTAACGCATCAACTCTACCAAAAATAGAAACACAATCAAAAACATACTACCCAAAACAAATAATTAAAAACCACCTTTTTGTACGCAAATAAAAAAAAAATAACAAAAAAATCGACTTCAAATGAAAAACACTAAAAAGTAACATTATTACGAATAACTCCAAAACTAAAAAAAAATCAATTGGACCACATCAAAAGCACATATACAATAATAGATAACAGAATCATCAATCAAAATTGTATCACCCAGTAAAAATGTATGCCTTACTCAAAAAAAAATCCAAACCAAATGAGAACCTCCTTTCTAGAAGTCGGTTAAGAGCCACAAATAATAATAATAACTACAATAACCTAAAATTAACAACGACAAGCGCTACCATCAACGGTATCTCAATGAATGATTCCCATTGCGTACTAGTACGTAAGTTCGCTCGAGCTATTTTTACATGAGTCCCGTGACCGAAACTATAGTTAAGACGCCGGTATTTTACATGCGCTGCTGTGCGCGTGATCTGAAAAGCGAAAGTATGAATATGGCCGTCATAGTCTTTGTGTAGTGCATTTGCATTATTTATAAATATATATGCCTCAATACGGCGGAAAGTGGGGCACGGAATTGTTGAAAGAGAACGGAGAGTCTTAACACTAGGTTCTCTGGTTCCCTCTGCCAACCCTGCTATATGCGGGATACAGTGTTAAGTCACTATATATATATTATAAATATAAGACGCTTGTTACTTAGTGACTGATGGATAATGTACAGGCGAAACTACTGGCCGTGAATGGCTGAAATATATCATCTACGGCGATACAATTGGTGGTAGAGGGTTGAAATCTGGTATTTAGGCTCCTTGGGGAGTGTTGGGGAGTACTAAGAGAGGAATTCTTGAAATTTCTATGAAAAACGGATAATGCGAGTTATGAGAAGCAGCTAGGTGTAAATAATTTTATAGTCTTCTAATAATATAGAGAACTAGCTTCTGCTCGTGGTTTGGACCACGTGGAGTGTTAATGGAAACTCAAATGTTTGTAAATTGTAGATTTTATGTTATTCTTATGTATAAGTTATACTATTGTAAAGTTACATCTAGATCCGTTCAGTAGTTATTACTTGAAAGAGTAACAAATACATTTTTACGAGATTTCAGTGTACGAATCGATTCTTTTCTAAAATTTTTAAAGATTATCTTTTAACTGTAGAATCTGTTTTTATATTATTTCTATACATTTTTACTCAGAAGTATTTTTGATTAACTTAATTTTTTTACACTATATAAATGTTCTTCCAAGTCCACTTATCAAGATATTCACGCTATGTTTTAGATTCAATAACTAGCTCTAACTTATTAAAGTGATTAATTTTCAATCATAAGAAATTTCTTCGAAGGAAAACTTCTCTTACCAAACTAAAAGCATTTAATGAGTACAGTAATAAAGTAAATATTGCACTAAATAAGTCACAAAAGTAGCATTTGTAAACTTGTACCATTATAAAACTGCTAACATATTTATTTATTTATTTTTCAATATGAAAACAATACACAGTACCTTTTTATAGAATAGGACAATTTGTGCATTGTATTTTTCCGAAACAAGTATCAATTACAGGCATATACAATTTTAATAAATATTTCGGGTTAATTGGAATAATATATATATATATATATATATATATATATATATATATATATATATAAGTTGAGTATTTTGAGTCTGACTCTGGACTTTGATTTTGACAGAATTTTTATATTTTTATTTGATTTTGTCATTTGACACACAATGTCAAGAATTTAGATATAAGTCACCTCTAACAAAGCTTTGATGCAAAATGAAAAATAAATTTAGAACGCCATCGTAGCGCAGTGGCATCTGACTGTAAACTTGAATGGTAGAGGATTCAATTCTCATGATTCCTGAGTCATTATGATTAAATTATTAAAATTTTCACGCTCTGGTATAGTAAAACATACCATTGACTTCCATTACTCAACACTCAAAATCAATGAATTTAGGTGAAAATGGGGAACAGAGTGTCTCGACACTATTTTCTCTCTGACTACCGTAGTATGCGGCATAAAGCGTGAAACTACTGAGGAAAAGAAAAAGGATTCGAACACACAACCACTGTCGTCAGTAGAGTCATTCATATAAGTGTTGAAATAAAAACTTTTTCGTTTCATTATCGGAAAAATTTACCGTCACATGTTGTCGTAGATGACGTTTGGATGAGCAATCGGTGATCATTGCCAAGTGACCGATATATGCTATCTCTATGCAAAAAAAAATCTTTAGCTGCACGCTGTATCCCGCGTATATCAGGGTAGGCAGAGGGAACCTGAGAACCTAGTGTTAAGACACTCCTTTCACCAATTGAGGCATTGCATGCTAAGTGGCGGAGCTCAACGCCGCGCTTTGCCTCGTTACTAAGCCAAGGAAATGAAAATACTAAACTTTACATTTCCTGGAGTGGGAATCGAATCCACAACCTGTCGCGTTTACAGTCGTACGCTTGTTCCTCTGCGCCAAGACAGTTTTGATTTGTCGATTTTGACATTTTTGATGATTCTTTTTTTATATGAGAGCTATCTTTATGCAAAAATAAAACAATTATGGCACTTTGCTATTTATAAATTAGTTATCTTTTACATTTTGAACTAATTAAATTTTTGATTCCATAAATAATTTCCATCATAAATTCTTTGCAAAATTAAGACACACATATTAAATATCCCCACTGCCACTAAATTAAATAATTAATTAATCATAAATAACATACTTGTCACTATCATTATAACTTTTACTCTTTTTTTTGTTAAATTAAATTTTAAGGATTAGTATTAAGAAAACATGTCATCAAGGTCACAATTAGCAAGCTGTGTTTACCTTAATATAGTTGTGCAATTGTCTTCAAACTGTATTGCATGTTTTAGTTTTAAGTGAATTATTGTAACGACTGCTGGTGAACCTTTAAATAAATAAATAAAAATAAATAAATAAATAAATTTAATAAAAAGGAGTTCTCAAATCGACTCCATTTTTTAATGTTGTCGCATAATTTTTTTACTATGTGAATATTTTTTTACATGAAAGCTAGTGCTTCTGATGATATTGGAAATGGGACCACATTTAAATTTAGTTAAGATCTGACGTGTTTTTGTGTTATTCGTAATATTTTTATTTTTTTATATATTTTATTTGAAGCTAGTTTTCTTTATTATTAAAATTTTAATTAAATGTCCTATATATTACAAACACATACCCCTAACTGAGATTTGAAGCGACACTCATCGCGCAACAATCTCATGCCAATTCTACCAACTAATTTGCTTTAATTTTTTATATAAGACATAAAATACTTATATCCATTCGTACATGAATTGTTTCTATTGTTACAATATATTATTTATTACATAGACGTCAATCGTGACGTCATGGGATAGAGTATAAGTCTCAACGCGATGGTTCAGATTTAATAGTTTTTTTAATTTTGTATTAAAAATATATATTTTGCGGCGTTGGGTTCCGCAGACCAATGCTAAGTGCCTCTAAAACTAGTGATTCACGGAGAATAGTGTCTCATGATGGTTTTAAATATACACTATAGATATTTAATAGATTCATTCAAGAGTGAAGACATTCATTTTTGATGCATAAAATCAATGACATGGGATGCAAGAAAAAGCGGAGATAAACGCCGTGTCTTAATTTTATCGCTATCCTTGTTACACCCACGTACCTCATACAAGAGACATAGGCAGTTATTTTTTTATAGTATTTTTTACAACACTCACGCTTTGTCCGTATGGTCATAGTAATTAAGAACCCTTAATCATTTTAGGTGGTAGGAGGTTCGTCCTCCGTCTGGCTCAAGTACCCCCCCCACTATCATGTCAAAGACGAATCCTGCCAAATATCTTATGATGTGCTTTCTGATTCGACAGACAAGCCAGGTTTTCCCCATTTCCCACTCCATCTGTCTCCCCTTAAAATAAACAGGTTCCCACAACGGACCAATTACATTGTCCATCCCTTCCACTGTATCCGCCAGGGGTTGGCAACGCATTTTCAATATCTCCGGTGGGCTATAGATGTTCACATGGCTTAGTTGGGTAACCATTTACCACCAGGTGGTCCTCTCTGCTCAAGTTTCCAAGCCTCCGCCATTCATAAAAAAAAAAAAAAAATGTTCAAATTCAACTCATTAGACGTTAGATTATAAGAACATTATCGGTATTAACGTAAACACAAGTAAAACCATAATGCACTGTAAAAATTTAATTATTACGAATAACTCAAAACTATTTATTAGATTTTAACAAAATTTTGTGTGGAACCACACAATAAGCACTAACTTTCATATATGTTCATCGTAAAGCCTTTTTCACCCGGTATATATATTTATATATATATATACACTTTAAAAACACAGTTATTTTTCTCCTGCAAAAAGAGTAATTATAGGTAAGTTACAAGTATACATACCTCAACTTGAATATTGACTCAGAATTACTGATTCATTAACACGTGACGCCTCAATGAGTGTCATTCTAATAAATTGGTAGCGGCAATCAGTTAGTTCAGTAGCTTTGTTTGAAATATCAGCATACAGGCATGTGCAGCAAGATATATATATATATATATATATATATAGTTGGATATATCCTTATTATAAACTAATATAGTAAAGAAACGAGGAGATTATAACCCCAGTGTTAAGACTCCTTCGTTGTATTAAGATTCCTGCTTCCCCATTTGCCACCGAACTGAACTTCGCACTGGCCCAAGAAAATCCCAATGGCCACCTACATAAATCCTTACCATGAGCCACCGATCGACCAACAGATCAAGCGCTGCAAGTGGAACTGTATTGGCCATACTCTGCGACGAGGCTCCAGACCATATACCTTAACAGGCGATGGAATGGAATCCTCTAGGAAGCGTGTAAACGTGGCCGTCCCAAGCAAACCCGGCAAACGCTCACAAATTCTGTGACGACGAGGCGAAGAAGATTGGCAAGATATGGTATGAAACAAAAGTGATGCCCAAGATCGATCGCAATGGACAGTCACTATGGACGCCCCCTTTTTTTTTTTTTTTTTTTGTGACGCCGGGAAATGTTGTTTATGTAGAGACCGGCCGTCCGCAAAGCAAAAAGATTACTAAGGTTTACGAACGGTACTGGTGTGCTCCACCGGGATTAGTTCCGATATTACCAACTAAA
Source organism: Philaethria dido (assembly GCA_033558755.1). Taxonomy (NCBI): domain Eukaryota; kingdom Metazoa; phylum Arthropoda; class Insecta; order Lepidoptera; family Nymphalidae; genus Philaethria; species Philaethria dido. The sequence goes on from JAKGSA010000003.1 coordinate 198,042, forward strand.
AACCCAGCGGAAACCCACTCACCTCTCCCATGAGACGCCGCAGCATCACTTCGCGCATGCCATCAGTATGACGGGATTTCGCCCGCCTACGAGGCCAATGTCGCCTCTCATTTCAGGGTGCTCTGGGGTTTCTTTCAGAGCACCCGCAGCCTGAGACTCCTGCAGAGTGATCACCATGACCCTCCCGCAGTAGCCCTCTTAGTGGTAGAATCCAGGAACATAAGTAAAGCAGGCAGTACTTGTGTGCGTGTTTTTAAGCATGTGTGTGTGTGTTTATTTCGATAGGCTTTACCACCTCTCGATGATTCTTTCATATGATAGTCAGTAATGCTCGGATGTGATCCAATTTAAATTGTAGTTAAATTCCCCAAAGTGGGGCCAGATGCTCTTGAAATTTATTCGTAATAATTGTGTAAATTTTTTGTGTAATAAAGGCCCCTTCCATATGTAACAGGTACTGACTCATTTTTTTTTAACTTCACGCTGTATCCCACATATAAAGGGAAGGTAGGCAGAGTGGAACCTGGAGAACCTTCAAGTGTTAAGACAATACTCTGCCTCTTTTTTACAACAACTCTGTTCTTCACTTCCGCCAAATTGCGGCATTGCGCGTGGTGAAAGTGGTGGAACTTAACGCCGCGCTTGCCTCGTTACCATACCCAGGAAATGAAAATACATTTTAATATTTCCGGAGTGGGGAAAGTCGAACCCACAACCTGAAGTCGTAAGCTTACAGTCGCATGCTTGTGCCTCTGCGCCAAATTTATTGCGGCTTTGTCAAAATGAACCTCTTTTATCGAAATAGGTTAAAAACACAAAGCTATAAAACAAAAGTAGAGCAAAGTGTAAAATTTTAGAAGCTATTTATAAAGTATTCAAGGTAATCTAATTATATGATTTTTATAATTTAACGTAGCGGCATCGCAGCTTGTTAGTACAGGCGAAGGTCACGGGTTCCTATCCAACTTGAGGGGGGGTCAATTTGAAAAATTTTGGAAACAGAAAATTGGCACCTAAGTATATTATTGTATTTATTTTTTTATATTTGTTTTTTTTCCAGTTAACATTGTTAGAAGGTGAACATCACGGGTTCCTATCTATTTTGAGGTGAATCATAATAAAAACAATGAAAAAAAATTGGGACCTACATGGGTCCCAATTTTTTTTTCATTAATTGTAATTAATAAAATTGATAATTTTTTGTTTTCCAGTTAAAGGAAACTAAGGTAGTTAATGATAAAAAAAGATTGGTAATATTAGAAGCCATGTGAGCAAACGCGATCGGTTCTGGGTTCGATTCCCTCTCGTAGTAATGATCATATTTAAATAAAAATATTTAAATTAAATAAAATTATATCAATGTTAATTACTAATCTTATTGATTGGCGGCGGAACTCAATTCCGCATTTAGATGCGGAACTCAATGCCGCACTTAATAAATCCCGAATTCAGGGGAAACGCGGAGAACGGAGTGTCTCGTCACTAGGTTCTCTCCGATTTGTCTATTATAATATTTAATTTTAACATAGTTCTATGATCTTTTATAACTTACTGTTAGCCATTCATCAATACACGGGATATCGATAAATCTTATATTTTAGTAGTAAACTCTAGAACTTTTCAACACAAACGAGGTTTGGATTTGTGCCTCGTAAGAATAAGCAGTTTTCTATATATTTTTTAACCTACTTAAAAAAAGGAGCTAATATTATTATAAAATGATAGATATTTTTATGTGTGTTACTGCATAACTTCTTTCTGGGTGCGTCCATTTTGATGACGTTTTTTATATTTGATAACTAGTACCACTGACGTGGTCTAATATAAATTATCTAATACCTGAAGGGTAGTTTCTGAGCTTTTCGTAATAATTTCACATTATAGTGCATTTAATTTTGCTAAAATTTCAATAATAATATAAACCATAATCCAAACTTTAATGGTAAATTATAAAATTAATAACATATATGCTCCCACAATATCAGAAACATTGATCGCTTTTCTTTTTTTGTTAAAATTTCAAAAATCATAGAAACCGTAATCCAAACTTTCTTAATAAAATGTAAAATAAATAAGATATGTGATTCCGACACATCATAAACAGAAGACGTAAAATTACGAATAACTCAAAAACTATTCAACAAATTTTACTAAATTAAAACACTACCACATCATTATACATAAGCTAGCTTATCACCAAAACCGTTTCACTCAGTATAACATCATTTCGTTCAAAAAACAATCAACCTCCTCTTTCAAAGTCGGTTACAAACACTCATACACTTTATCCATACACGTCTTGTTCAGAATCCAATTATGAACTGAATCGAGAGTAAAAATTAAGCACGTATTGAAGTAGGTCGTCCGATGAGTTGTCGATGTCAAAACCTTTGAAAAAATCGTTTAACACTTGCCTACTTGTGTGGACATTTGTATTATGGAAAAGATTACTTTACGTTTTTTATTAGATTCACGCTCTATCTAGGCAGTGGGAAGGTGAGAACCTAGTGTTAAGACACTCCGTTCTCTTTCAACATTTCCGTTCCCCACTTTCCGCTGAATGGACGTATTGCGTGCTGAGTGGTAGAACTCAACGCCGCGCTTTGCCTTGTTACCAGACCCATAAAATATTATTTATTTTTCATTTCCTGGAGTGGGAATCGAATCCACAACCTGTCGCACTTACAGTCGGATACAGTACGGATAGTTTTTTTAGTTATTCGTAATAATTCATGCAATTTCAGTGAAAGTGGGGCTTTCTGGCAGCATTGCGTGCTGAGTGACGGAATTCAAAACCGCGCCTTGCCTTAGTTACCAGACCCAGAAAAATATTAATTAAAAAAATAATTTCCTGGAGTGGGAATCGAACCCACAACCTATCGCGTTTACAGTCGCAATTTTTGCCTGTCCTGCTATGTGCGGGATACAATGTGAAGCTAAATAAAAAAAAGAGATATAAAAAGCTTTCCAAAGGCCACGATATGTTTGGACTTGGTAAATAAAGTTACAGTCACATTGAGTGCGAGTCTTGTGTATACAATTGTTTAGCCATCTTATACTACTTATCTTGTTAGAACGGAGAAATAACATTATTTACTCTCTTCTTTTCTTTTTCTATGTACTAAAGGCTTATTGACACGTCAAATAGGCGTTGCCTTAGTAAACGTATATGTCCTTTACACAATATATATATATATATATATATATATATATATATATTAATATGTGAAACAAAACTGTGTTCCCCCTTTTTTTACGAAAATTACGCGGACGAAAGCATGGCTGGCACACTTATAGTTTATATAGAAGGAGTGCAGTGATAATGTCTTCTTAAAATAATGCATAAATATATATTAAATAAATAAAATAAATATCACAAAGCACTACTATGGATGGACATTCACGTTTATATGTCATTACGAACGTATATACGTTTGCTTGGCAACGCGTTGTCAACGCGTTGACGGTAACGCGAGTTTTATTAATTAAGTATTTCACATTAATTAGAACTCATTACACTTATAAAGAAAAATACAAACTTTCTGAACTTTTCCTCCATACAGTAGTTATGTCATTAATATTTCATACTCACCAGTCCGCAATTTTTTTATAAAAAAAGAGTCATAAGTTTCTCATTTATTGTATTTTACTTTTTGAGGTCATAATGGCAATGAAATCGGTTTTTGTAAACGCCTGTAGATTTATTTCACTCGACTTGTTAATAATTAGACATAGGACGGCGTTGAGTTCTGCAAATCTAAACTCAATGCCTTGAACTCAAGCGTAAACTAAATAATAGAGTATAGAGACACTTGGCACGGAAATTCTCTTTCCTGAACGGAAAAAAGTGTGAAGCTGTAGAAAATCTATGATAATAAATTGAATACAGTCAATTTATTAATTAACATACATACATACATACAGTTTCATGTTGTATCCCGCATATAGCAGGGAAGGCAGAGGGAACTTAGTGTTAAGACACTCCGTTCCCCACTTTCCGCCGAATTGAGGCATCACGTGCTGAGTGACGCAACTCAACGCAGCGCTTTGCCTTGTGACCAAACCCAGGAAATGAACAATTCCATTTCCTGGTGTGGGAATCGAACCCACAACCTGTCGCGTTTACACTCGCATGCTTGTGCCTTTGCGTCACGACAGGCGTTACTCATTAACATAATATTCATTAAGCTTTCAAGTGGAAAATAATCTAATTTTCATACCTTTTTATACAAAAAATTGTGTTTTGCATTTCAATGGCCATAGACAAGAACTATGGAGCCAAGTGATTACGGCTCTCGCCACCAATATAGATCTTACCTGTAATAAAAAAAAACAAATTATTATTTTTATTAAAAAAAAATATGCTTTATCTCTAGAAAGGTAGTTGGAGACAGAGAAATATGCATTTTTGATTTGTCAAGTTATTCTCGCCTGGTAAAGAAAAAGTGCTTAATTTTTTTTACAATAATCTATATACGTAATATACGTGAAGCAAAAACTTTGGATACCTTTTCACAAAAATTACGCGGAAAGAGGAGCATGAAACTTGGCACACTTATCCTTTATATAGAGAAGGAGTGCAGAATGCTAATATTTTTTTTAAAATAATGCATATCCCCTCAATATCCCTGTCCGTTGCTAGGATGCGTTAATAACGCGTCCTAGCAACGTATGTCCGCGTAATTTTCGTAAAAAGGGGTCCAAAGTTTTTGTAAAGCAGTACAATTGAATATAATCATTCGTACGCCTGTTATGGCGCAGAGGCACAAGCGTGTGACTGTAAGCGCGACAGGTTGTGGGTTCGATTCCCACTCTAGGAAATGTAAAAGTTAATATTTTCATTTCCTGGGTTTGGTAACAATGCAAAGCGTGGCGTTGAGTTCCGCCACTCAGCACGCAACGCCTCAATTCGGCGGAAAGTGGGGAACGGAATGTGTTAACACTAGGTTCTCAGGTTCCCTCCGCCTACCCTGCTATATGCGGGATACAGCGTGAAGTAAAAATAAAAAATCATTCCGAACATTAATTTTCTATACTGACCCTGATAATATTTTCTGCAAACATACGTCAAACGATTACAGATTTACTAGCGATACCATGAATAAAATTAAATACAATACTTTACATGCAAATGCTTCTCATAGAATTATTGAAAGCTTTTAGTTGATACAAAAAACATATGTTATTATTACGTGTATGTTAGAGAGAGAGAGGTATTAGGAGACCTCGGTTGACCTTCGAGAACACAGTAACAATGATACTGGAGGAAGGTCACGTAAATAGCGTAAGGACCCCCTGGAGGGCATGCATGAAGAGGTTAATGACTGTGGACGAGGCGAAAGAGGTATGCAGGGACCGTAGCGTTTAGCGCCCCGGAACTCGAACTACCACGCTAGGGATAAAGCGTGAAGTTGGGTAGGTATACAAAATATACTTTAAAAAAGTTGTTTCTGGCAAAGAGGTAGTTGGAGAGTATCTTGTGTAATAATACATCGTTCTCCACTTTTTGCCAATCGATCGCATGTTGAATAACGTCGCGCTTTGTCCCACTGAAAGAGAAATCTTAATAGAACGGAGTGTCTTAACACTAGGTTCTCTGGTTTCCTCTGCCTTCCTTACTATGTGCGGGATACAGCGTGAAGAGATAAACAAAAAATAAAACTAACTTCAAATAAAACGCGCTAAAAAGTACAATTATTACGAATAACTCAAAAACTATTCTTCTCTGGAGTGGGAATCGAACCCACAACCTATCGCATATACAGTCGCTTGCTTTTGCCTCTGCGCCACGACTGGGCTCAGTACAGCTATCAATATATAAAATATATTTATACATTCTAAATGATATGCATGCCTTCATCCCCTGACAACGGCAGGTACAATTTGAGTGCCAAATACCGAAATCCGTGCATAGCTCTCGTGCCTCAACCATTGTAATAATATATAAGCTTAAAGCGTATTAATAAATAATTATAACTATTATATTATTACCGTTTTCTAGTTTAAGAGTACTAGTGTCCCCGTAAATGCGTTAATAACGCGTTGTCTTTATCAATGTATGTCACTTTATATAAACACGGATGTCAAACCATGGTAGTATGTGTAACATTTATTTTATTAATTTAATATACTTTTTATGCATTAATTTAAAAAGATATTATCATTCTGTACTCCTTCGCTATATAAACTATATGTGTTCCAAGTTTCATGCTCCTCCGTTCGCGTATTTTTCGTGAAATGGGATCCAAAGTTACACGTATTTATATATAGAAATTCTTTTCTCAGCTTCACGCTGTATGCCGCACATAGCAGGGTAGGCAGAGGGAACCAGAGAACCTAGTGTTAAGACACTCGGAATTCTTACGATTTCCGTTGCCCACTTTCCGCTGAATTGAGGAAATGCGTGCTGAGTCGCGGAACTCAACGCCACGCTTTGCCTTCTTACCAGGGTGAGAAAATTAAAATATTAATTATTATAAATATTTAGTATTTTCATTTCCTGGAGGGGGGATCGGACCCAAAACCTGTCGCGTTTACAGTTGCACGCTCGTGCCTCTGCGCCACAACAGGCCTATATAGATTTTCTAGTTCATATGTTATTTATTTCAGGCTAGGTAGAAAGAAGGTCACCTAAGTCATTCACTTAGTGTTCAAAATTTTGCCCAAGTTTTTGTGATGGAGTAAAAAGGCTGCTCTTTATATATACAACAGTGCCAGATACTTCGTTCCCTTCTCTTAATTTATGATATTCACTGTTGAGTGGCGGAACTCAACGCTGTGCCACTGCGCACTATGACCTCAAGTTAGCAATAATAATAACAATATCAATAACATATTTCAAGTCAGCATAAAATTAAAATGACCCTAATGGCCATGTCGAAATTAAACGTAAATAATTAAGATTTTAACAATAAGAGACTTTAAATGAAATGTACAATTATTACGGATAACTCAAAAACTACTCGTCAGATGTTTACCAAATTATATACTGAAAATTGAAAAGAACTAATTATCATATAAAAGAAGAATCACTAAAACCGATTCACCCAGTTAAAAATTATGCAAATTACAATTTAAAATTACACATAAAAAAATACAATTGATAACCTCTTTTTTATAAGTCGGTTAATAATACATGATATGTGCAGCGTAATTGTATAAAGTTCCTAAGTTTCCAAGTATATGTTCCAAATATATCAAATCTCTCCAAGGATAGGTAAGTCATACAAAGTCATACAAATCTTGTTCAAGCTGATCATAAAGTATTCATCTAAGTGGACGTCTAACAACAGGCAGAAGAGCAACGGAATATTGGACGAGGTTATTCTTGGATTCCACTGGGAAGACTTAACAGTAATACGAAATATATAAATGAAAATAGCTTAACGCCTGTCGTGGCGCAGAGGCACAAGCATGCGACTGTAAGCGCGACAGGTTGTGGGTTCGATTCCCACTCCAGGAAATGTAAAATTTAGTATTTTCGTTTCTTGGGTTTGGTAACAAGGCAAAGCGAGGCGTTGAGTTCCCCCACTCAACACGCAATGCCTCAATTCGGTGGAAAGTGGGGAACGGAGTGTCTCAACACTAGGTTCCCTCTGCTTACCCTGCTATATGCGGGATACAGCGTGAGGCTACGTATGTATGTAATAAAAGGGAAACAGAAAAAGGATGTCTCTGTATATATTTTTTTCCATTTCTCTGTTTGCGTATGCATATTTTTGGATACATCTCACAGGTTTGAATGGAACTTTTCTTATCAGGTAGCTATTAGGTCTGAGCGGGACATGAGTACAATTGACTTTGAAAAATGCATGAAATATTGGTATATTTTTATTTTTTCTAAAGTAAAAAAAGTTGGCAGCCTTCGGCCATTAAGCGATTTTAAGTAGGTACACTTAGTTAAACTTCCGGTCTAATGTGATAAATTATTTTGAAAAATTTCCTTTTCTATTATTCAAATCTTAAATCTGGTGAACGGAGAGTCTTAACACTACCCTATTTTTAGTTCTGTTTTTCTACCCTGTCATGCGAGAAAAAGCGTAAAGTAAGCGTGAAGCGTGAAGTACGCGTGAAGAATAATAATGCCTTCAAAATAAATCTACGTTGATAAATATCAATGTTCCACCGAACAATATTTAAGGGCAACCCAACACACAATTATAATCGTTCCAAATATGTCACATTGACTTTATCGCTGTATCATTTTTACAATAAGTTTTATATTAAAATAATACTCTAGACGTTATCGTGATACAATTGAGAAGCATTTGGTTGTATCGGCGATGGTCTTGGGATCGATTCCTTTTTATGTTTAAATATTGTTATGTTAAAAAAAAACCCTGTTTGGTCTTAGTTTAATAATTTAATTAGAAATATGCCCCTATAAAAGAAGAACCCTTAGGTTATTAATATTTTTTTGGGTGACAATATAAAAACATGTGTAAGCATAGAGAATCTAGTGTAAAAACACTCCTTTCTCCATTTTCCATCAGCATTCGAAACACTATGTAAACAGTAGCAGAACTCGACGACATGTTTTGGCTTAGCATACCGATGAAATGAAATCAATTTAAATATCATTCCCCGAGCAGGAATCGAACCTAACACTAATGTCAATCAGACACTATCCCACTGTATCCCACACTCCAAAAAATCTATTATATTAAAAGAAAGAAAAAAGACCCACGCACATTTTCATCATTCTATATAACATACCGTCCAAATTCGTTGTCGACGCCAAATCGCATCCATAAACTACCTACACGTTACTGGCAACCGGTAGGAAGTCACCATAACAACAGAAAGCTAAAATACCTATACATATTTAATTCAGTACATTACCATAATATGGAAGACGCAGAAAGGACGACCTTTCGCCAAAGTTTATTAGAATTTCGATATTTAGGATACGAATTTTGTGTTATTTGTTGTCTTTTGATGTATGTTTGTAAAGAAATATTATGTTTAATATGTTTTGCTAGGGAAGAACGTTGTTTTTTTATTATTAACGCTATATTCCGAAATTTCGTTTGCGAAACCGAAACTCTTTTTTTTCTAAATACACTAAAATGTAACAATATTACGAATAACTCAAAAACTACTCATCCAAAAAAAGAATCATCACCGGACTGGAGAACCTCCCCCTCTTTTCGAAGTGGGTTAAAAGTACTAAAAAACCTTGAAATAAAGGAAATTCTCTCACAAAGTCTAGACTTTGATTCTTAATACCTTTAGCCTTACAAGTTCTTAAGAACAAACAAAAGCGAGTACCTGTTTTGTATAAGAAAATAAAAATTTAAATAATAAAATGTACTGAGCTAAAATTTCATGGTATGAGTACAATTTTTTCGTAATTCTAAAAACTACCTAGGAGTAAAATTTAGGTTAAGTTACATGGTTAACCCATTTTCTTTTGTCTTCACTGATATACCTTAGTGTTAAGTGACTCTATTCTCTGTTTTACGTCTTTTATACAGACACTGCATGTTTTTAGCATATCAAAATTTTTGGGCATAACAGGGTAGTCAGATAGACTCTAGTGTAAAGAGACTCCCTTCTCCATCTTGAGTTATAAGCGAGAAATTGTGTTTTAAGCGGCTTTTGATTTGGCCCCATTTAGTTAAGATCTGACTAGTAGTTTTTGAGTTATTCGTAATATTTTTACTTTTAAGTGCATTTTATTTGAAATCTTTTTTGTTAACATTATTAATATATTAGTATTCACTTTCCACGTTTTAATTAAAACAAAAGAATACCATGCAATTTCTATTTAATTCACTCATTATTCCATTTTCCATACACTAACTTCCAAATCACAATTCCAAAAAACTACACTCCAATAAACCACTAAATCAAAAACAAAATTTCCTCTCTAATCTCAATTGTTAACATAATTAATTTGAAATATCCTTACGCTTCAAAGCCAGGTGGCTCTACAACCATAGTCAGGTGTACGACATAATAGAGTTTGCTCGCTCAGCCGACAATTAGTGTCTTGTTAGAACTAACAACGTCTTACCCTTGCCAACCCTCTACAGCGTGGAATTAAAAAAATATATTAAAAAGGTTAAATTATTATAAAATTCAAAAATTAGAAAGACCGTCTCGAGTGGAAAGTGAAAAAACTGAGTGTCTTAACACTTGGTAGTGTTTTGACACTAGGCAGTGTGTTGACACTAGGTAGATGCTTAATATTAGGTACAGGTTACATAGTTTTTTTTATTTTTATTTTTTTAATGCTGTATCCCGCATATAGCAGGGTAGGCAGAGGGAACCTATTGTTCAGACACTCCGTTCCCCACTTTTCGCCCGATTGAGGCATTGCGTGCTGAGTGGCGGAACTAAACGCCGCCCTTTGCCTAGTTACCAAGGTGCGTTTGAAATAGAGTTTGGTCATTCAGCTGACAATTACTGTCTTGTTAGAACTAACAACGTCTTACCCTTGCCAACCCTCTACTGAATTTTTTTTAATTCCAAAAAAAATAATGCTTAAAAAGTTATGAAATTATTATGAAAATTATAAAATTAAAAGATGAGAGAGACCTCCTCCGCTCTACATGTCTCAAATTCGGGCGGAAAGTGAGAAATTGAGTGTCTAGACACTTAATTTCTGCTCAACGTTTCGAAATTTGAACGAGAAATGAAAAACAGAGTGTCCTCAAACTACGTAGTGTCATGACACTAGGTTCTCTGTAAACTAGAATTTGCTCGCTCACCTAACAATTATTATGGAAATTATAAAATTTGTCTTGTTAAGACTAACAACGTCTTACCCTCTACCGGATGGAATTAAAAATTTTTACTACAAAAATGAAATTATTGTGAAAATTATGAAGAGAGGCCTTCGTGGTGGAGTGTCTAAGTGTAAATGTAAGTGGTTGAAGGTTCCAGTTTTATTTAGGGAATGATTATATTTAAATTATTTTCTTTTCTCTACTCTGATAAGACCATCTCTAAGGAACCAATGTGTCGAATTCGTAGGAAAAGTGGAGAAGGAAGTGTCCCTTTAGTGTCTGTGTAAGAAATAATATTTTTTTTATAAGGCGTCGATTCGAGTCCCGCTACGATAAATTTTATACACGTTTTCTAAAAAAAATTTTGTATACCAAGTCTCTCTGACTACCCCGCTGTGAAAATAAAATTTCAAAATATTAATATGGTTTTGAAATGTTAGTAAGTATTTCATATTTAATTTTTTTTAGCTTCACGCTGTTTCCCGCATATAGCAGGGTAGGCAGACGAAACCTGAGAACCTAGTATTTAGATACCTGCTCTCCACTTTCCGGCGAATTGACGAACTGCGAGCTGAGTGGCTGAACTCAACGCCGCGCTTTGCCTTGTTACCAACCCAGGTAATAAAAAAATCCATTTCCTGAAGTGGAAATCGAACCCACAACCTGTCACGTTTACAGTACCCTTGTGTCTCTGCGCCACGACAGGCGTTATATTTAAATATCTCTTATCTTGTATTAGGTATGTTTACCTAATTCTAGTCTAGGAATTAATAATCTTTTCAATACATTTCGTTCTAGGCTATGGCTAGTAATACCCAAAGCCGCACTTTGTTCGACCAATATGAAGACAAATTTTACTAAAAATATAATTCCACTAATAGGATTTGGACAATCGCATTCAATCGGATATGTTCCAATACACCAATTGTATTGCCTGGAGCTTGGAATCAAGACTTTATTCTTGCAGATTAATTTAAACTTTAAAACTTTACTGAAATTGAATATTTTCAATTACTCCAGGAAATGTGAAAGTTTAGGTTTTTTCATTTCCTGGGTTTGGTAACAAGGCAAAGCGCGGCGTTGAGTTCCGCCACCCAGAACGCAATGTTTCAATTCGGCAGAAAGTGGGGAGCGGAGTGTCTTAACACTAGGTTATCAGGTTCTCTCTGCCTACCCTGCTATATACAGCGTGAAGCCAAAAAAAGAAAATATTTTTTAGGAGAAGCTTCTTATATCTCGCTACCTAACCAAGGAAAGGAAAAATTCCATTTCCTGGAGTGGGAACCGAACCCACAAACTGTCGCGCTTACAGTCGCATACTTGCGCTTCTGCGACACGATCATTGTGCGCTCCTTCGCTATATAATCTATAAGTGTACCAAGTTTCATTCTCCTCCGTCCACTTAATTCTCGTAAAAAGGAGTCCAAAGTTTTTCCTTCACGTATTAACATAGTGAAAATTCTTAAAACTCATATTTCTACATACAATCTTCAGCCACTAATAAAATCTAATGTACAATCACTCCACCTTCCACTCTCCGCTTATAGACGAATACTTAATTAACATCACCAGCTATTATATACTTACAAAATCACAAAACTGACATAACTGACATCAGAACAGTATTACATCGAATGCCTGACAAAACGAAGTCGACTTACGACAACGGGTCACGTTAGGGGTGGATCGCCTCCCTCACTTGTAAAAACTTGATCGAACGTTCCCCTTCACGGTTGACCCAGAAAGAATGTTCGCCAAGAAAATCTTTTTTTAATATAATAATAATAATTACAAAAACATATGTGTTTTAATTGATAATAATTAAGATTATTTATAGATAGAAATTCGTTTCCAAATTTAAAAAAAATAGAAATAATTTTTTTTTTAGGTACACGCTGTATCCCGCACGTAGCAGGGTAGACAGAGAGAAGGTAAGTGTTAAGACACTCCGTTCTCTTAAAATTTTCGGTAACCACTAATGATAATACAAATACTTCTAAATTCTAAGGTAACTCAGTAATATACCCTTTTGTTTTTAAAGTCAGTTAAGGATTAAGGCCTTATTGTAATATTAATACGTGAAGGAAATACTTTTTATGGAAACTATGCTGACGGAGGAGTATGAAAATTGGCACACATATAGTCTACATGAAGAAGATGTACAGAAAACAATATAATTTATAATATATAAGAAATATATTAAAATAATAAAATAAATATTTGACATACACTTTTGAAAAAAGTTACATTTGAACACGTTACTACGGCAATGTTTTTTAAAACATCGATAGAGCTAAATCGATAAATTTTATGAATATGAAATCTAAATCATAATCACAATCGATAAAACCATATTTTTTTCTTTAAATGCAATAATTATTAATAAATAACTCGAAATTACACCCAATATTTGTAACATCAATACAAATCCTATACTAAAAAAATTGTTATAGTGGTATATATTAACAATAACCCCAACAGAATTTTTTTCCATAAAAACTATGAAATAATTCCCATATCCCTACAAACACTGTATAATAATTTCCATTTTGGTAACAAACTGAAACATAGCATGTACTCGTATACGTACAGTGAACAGTCCAAGCGACGCCCCCATCCCTAGGTGCCCCCGTTTTATGGGCTCCACAGACAGCGGCGCGCCGAACATAAATACATACAACTAGCTATGACCTACGACTTCGCATGAAATTTAACAAAAAAGTTATATTGTGTTAAAGTTATATTAGAAGTATTTTTCTAAAATAAAAGCAGCTTAAGTTACTCCTTACTACATTAGCTAGCTGCCAGTAAAAGTCTGGTCGAAATCGGTTCAGCCATTTCAGAGATTAGCCGGGTCTAACAGACATACAAGAATTGTAAAAAATGCACTCCCGTTTCATGGGACCACATGTACACAGAGAGCGGCGCGCCTAACATAAATACACACAACTAGTTATGACCCACGACTTCGTCCGCACGAATATTGACAAAAAATTACATTATTTCTGAAAATTTTAAAGTGTTAATCACACACTTAGGAAAATAAAATATTAAAAGAAATCCAAATTTTTTTTCTAAAAATTATATTATTAAAAGTATTTTGACTCCTTATCACATCAGCTACCTGCCAGTAAAAATCCCGTCGAAATTGGTTCAGCCATTTAAGAAATTAGCCGGAACAAACAGACAGACAGACAAATATTATAATTGTAAAAATTTTCGTGTATTTACCGTAGATATATCCATATGCATGTAGTAAGAAGCGGTTATTTTAATATTACAAACAGACACTCCAGTTTTATTTATAAGTATAGATATATAGACTAGCTGTTACTCGCGGCTTCGCTCGTATAAATGATAGTCGATATTACATACTATAGTAACAAAATCAAGTATACTACTTTTTTTATAAAAAATATCTTATATCCTTTTTACATATACAAAGTTTCATGTTAATCGGTTGAGTAGTTATGACGTGAAAACGTAACAAACAAACTTACATTCACATTTAGAATATCAGTAGGGATATATATATATATATATATATGTACGTTCCTTAGGTTACCGAAATCATATCTTTACACCGGCCTCAAGTAATATAGTTTTCTGCAGTAACTATTAAGTCTTTGAATTCAGGATATTGACAAAATTTGGTATAATAAAAGAAATCTATCTTACCGCAGTGGAACAGTGTTTGACTAATTTCTCCACTCTGGTAAAGAGAAAATGCGGCGTTAAGTTCCGCCACTTAACATGCAATATTTAGATATTGGGCGGAAAGTGAAGAATTGAGTGTCTGGACACTAAGTTCTCTCTAACTACTCAGCTAAAAGGTGTAAAGTTACAAAAAATATTTAATTATATGCTTATTATTTATATTTCACCTATACTTATCACCTTAAAAGAACTACAACAAATACTGCCAAAGGCATTTCACTTACACACAAGAATTATAAGAAGCCTTGACCTTGAATCTTGATCCTTACGGTCAAGTAACCTTGGAAATTCTGATCAAACGAATCAAATTAATATTAGCCCAATAGAACAACATACAATGATCTGGCCGCTGGCAGGTATGTAATTGGGTTTGACGTCTAGAATAATTAAATATACTTACTAATAATTTATATTATTTATCTATATTTATCAACTTAAAAATAAGAATAGAACACCACACAATAACATTTCCACTTGTACACGAAAATTATCAAAAGAATTTAACCTTTAGGGTCAAAGATCGTGTCCTGATGCTGTTTTTGGTCAGGTAACCTTGAAAATTTTCAAATAACATGAAAATTATAAGAAGCCTTGACCCTGAATCCTGATCCTTCAAATCATCAGGTAACCTTGGAAACTCTGATCACACGAATCAAATTAATCGTAGCCCAATAGAACAATGTTCTTGCCGTTGGCAAGTATGTGATAATTATGATTTAGATCCACAGAATTTATAATTCGTAGCCCCATTAAAGTGTAAAACACACATCTCTTTAGCAATGCGTCAACATATGTTTTACAAAATTGGGCTTGAAGTCTAGAATATATGTAGTTATATATATATAATTATCTATACTTATCAATTAAACAATGTTGTATGTTTCACAGAATACAATACATACAATACTATCAAAGGCATTTCCACTTGTACACAAAAATTATAAAAAGCCTTGACCCTGAATCCTGATCCTTCTAGTCATCAGGTAACCTTGGAAATTCTGATCACACGAATCAAATTAATCTTAGCCCAATGGAACAATGATCTGGCCGCTGGCAGGTATGTAATTGGGTTAATCAACGTCTAGAACGGTCCAGCCAGCATCCCGTCTTATTCCGGGACGTGCCAATCTCTCGCCTCGCTGCGATTTAGCACTTTAGTTTCCTGCTATAAGCACCAGGCATTTAATGTGTTGGGATTATTAATTTTTGGTTAACTTTTGGTTTGATATTGAAATTAGTTGATTATTGATTTGAATTTAGATATATGCTGTATATTTTTTTTATGAAATTATTTTTGGATTTTATATGGCGGAAAATATACGCGATACATGGACAATATTTCCGAATACTAAAATATAAGCCATTAATCCGATATGCCTGTCTTGGCACAGAGGTACAAGCGTGCCACTGTCAATGTGACAGATTGTGGTTTTGATTCCTACTCCAGGGAATGTAAACGTTTAATATTTTCATTTCCTGGGTTTGGTAACAAGGCAAAACGCGGCGTTGAGTTCCTCCACTCAAAACGCAATGCCTCAATTCAGCGGAATGTGGGGAAAGGATTGTTTTAACATTAGGTTCTCAGATTCCCTCTGCCTACCCTGCTATATACGGGATACAGCGTGAAGCTAAAAAAAATAATCCGATTAAAATAATTTTTCATTTGAATTGTAAAAATCACGAAAACCAAAGATTTCATTTAAGATTTTAGTAAAATATACTAGAGATGTACTTGAATATAAGTATTACAATAATTATATTTTGTAAGATAGATATTATATTTGGTACATAGTATTCACAATATTCTGGCGTCTGGCTATAAACCGATTGGATTGATTTCAATTTATTTACCGACTTCCAAAATGGAGGAGAACCTCCATTGATTTTGATTGTTTTTTTAAGTGTGTTACCAGATAATTTTTTACTTGGTGAATTTTAATGATTCTTTTTTTATATGATAACACTAGTTGGGTTTCTGATGCGGTCCCATTTAAATCTAGTTAAGATCTGAGGTGTAGTTTTTGAATTATTTGTAATTATTATATTTTTTAGGATAACTATTTGAACTCGATTTTCTATTTTGCAAACATTTTAATTAATTATTTTAATTTTTGGCTTTGATTTCCAGCATTTAACATAAAGTGTCTTGAATTCTTGAAGAAAGTAGATAACGGAGTGTACAGACACTAAGTCTCTCTGACTACCTCGTACCATACCTAATGATGTAGTAATCCTGTCATGACAACACGTTAACTAAAATATTATTTATCTACATATATAATATCTTGAATATATTAGATGAAATAGCCAAAATGTATTCATCATTTAAATAGATCCCAGAAGATGTTGAATTATGATTTTATGACAACCAATAATTATTTTATTTAACATCTTCATGGCTTTGTGCGATTCTGCCTGATATACTCAATCGTTGCTCTAATGTAATATGAAGAATGGTATAACAGTGTGGCGTAGTTGGAAAGCGGCTGATTGTAAACGCGATTGGTTGTGGGTTCGATTCTCAGTAGGAAGAATAAATATATTTTTTTTACGCCTGTCGTGGCGCAGAGCTACAAGTGTGCGACTGTAAGCGCGACAGGTTGTGGGTCCCACTCCAGGAATTGTTAGTATTTTAATTTCCTGGGTTTGGTAACAAGGCAAAGCGCGGCGTTGAGTTCCGCCACTCAACACGCAATGCCTCAATTTGGCGGAAAGTGGGGAACGGAATTGTTGTAAGAGAACGGAGTGTCTTAACACGAGGTTCTCAGGTTCCCTCTGTCTACCCTACTATATGTGGGGTACAGCGTGAATAATGATTATTTTTAAATTATTTTCATTTCCTTGATCTAGTCACATAAAACGGGGCGTAGAGCTCCAGTACTCCACACACATAATCAAGAATTCGGGCGGAAAGCGGCGAACGCAGTGTCTTTACCTTACGTTCTCTATGATTATAGATCTCACTGACGTGTTAACAACGCGTTTCCTTAGCAACATGTATGCGATTTTATACGAAAGAGTATGCTTAAAGAACAGTATTATGTAATATTTATTTTAATAATTTTATGTATTTATAATTCATTATTATGAAAAATATTGGTGTTCTTTCAATATAAACTTTAAGTACGACAAATTTCATACACGTCTATCCGCACAATTTTCATAAATTTAACCAACAAGCCACGCGGGTAAAACCGCGTGCAAAAGCTAGTAATTTATAAATTACTTGAGAAAACGGATGTCGTGCAAGGAAATGCAAATCATATCAAGTGTAACCGAGCATTGAACTGTGCTCGGGATGCGCAAGAACAGGATCGATCGAGTTTACTGCAGTCTTTGAAAGGGCTACTTAAACTTAAAAAGTTCACGATTTATCCCGCATAATAGGGTAATCAGAAAAAATTGAGTGCCCAGTCACTCCTTTCGCCATTTTCTGCTCGAATTCCGGCAGACTTTAACGCTGTGCCATGTCATGATAGACAGGATTTTGTTTTTAGCTTCACGCTGCATCCCGCATATAGCAGGGTAGGCAGAGGGAACCTGCGAACCTAGTGTTATAAAACACTCCGTTACTAACTTTCCGCCGGATTGAGGCATTGAGTGCTAAGTGGCGGAACTCAACGCCGCGATTTGCCTTGTTACCAAACCCATGGGAATCGAACTCACAACCTGTTGCGCTTACAGTTTTACGCTTGTGACTCTGTGCCACGACAGGCGTCTAAAATAATTATAATATTATCACTTCCCAAATGGCAATCGAATCAATAAACAATTCGTTTGCAGTCAGTCAGGATCTCTAAGTAAAAACTATTTTCCTTTTTACCATTTATTACAATCTGGACAGGTACAATTAAAAACTATATATTTTGAAAAGACATTTTTTTAGGTTTGAAAGTCATTGTAACGAAAATGCGTCACGATAAAGATAGAAATACTTTTTGAAAATTACGCGAACGGAGGAGTAGCGAAACTTAGTACACACTTATAGTTTATATAGGAAAGAGTGCAGAATGCTAATATTTTTAAAATAATGTTTAAAAGTATATTAAATTAATAAGATAAATGTTACACGCACTACCATACGATTACGAAATCCCATGTTTATATAAAGTAGCATATACGTCACTACGCAATGCGTTAATGCGCATTTGCAGGGGACACTAGTAAATATTGGTATTTCAAATAACCATTGTAAAATATCAAAAAGCATAACAACTTATATTCTTGACACTGAAGCTGTCAAAGCGTCCAGTAATTTATCATTGACCGGAGCTAAAAAAAAAAAAAAAAAAAAAAAATAACGCTTCCCCATAGAAACTATGCCAAATGTGACGACGACGTGTTAAAGAGATCCCTACTCGATTGTCAGTTCAGCGATCCGAATATTATTAGCAATCGGGAAATGATTTTGTTAAATAAATTATATTTAGTATTTTCATTTTCTCCTCTGGTAACTAGGCAAAGCGTGGCGTTGAGTTCCGCCACTCAGCACGCAATGCTTCAACTCGGCAAAAACTGGGGACAAAAATGTTAACGAGACGAAAAAGAGAACGGAGTGTCTTAACACTAGGTTCTCAGGTTCCCTCTGAATACGCGGGGTATTAATATGAGCGGGATACAGCGTGAAGTTAAAAATATATATGATTTTTGTTCTCTCCCTTCTTTCATTTGTCCTCTCTCCTAATGAAGTAACGATAACATGTTGAAGAGTTCCTTAATAGACTGCCAGTTCAGCGATCCCAATATTATAAGCAGTTACAAAACGAAACACCAAATTTTATTTTCTTGTTCATTTTGTTTTAAACTCTTTTAAAACTAGCTAGTTACCTATACTTAACGCCTGTCGTAGCGCAGAGGCACAAGCGTGCGACTGTAAACGTGACAGGTTGTGGGTTCGATTGCCACTCCAGGACATAGAATTTTTCATTTCTTGGGTTGGGTAACAAGGCAAAGCGCAGCGTTGAGTTCCGCCACTCAGCACACAATGCCTCAATTCGGTGGAAAGTGGGGTACGGAGTGTCTTAACACTAGGTTCCCTCTGCCTACCCTGCTATATGCGGGATACAGCGTGAAGCTATGTATATATGTATGTATAGAAAGGTAATCAGAGAGAATATAATGTGAAGACACTCCGTTTTTCACTTTCCACCGGAAAATGAGAAGCGGAACTCAACGCCGTGCTTTCGTATTAATGATAATATTTTATATAAATCGCATAGATCGCTTCCTTGACAAATCAAAATATTATTACTCATCAGATGAAGGGTTGGTTGGCGGAACTAAACGCCGTGGATTGTCTAATTAGACTGAAAAAGTGATGTATTTTTTTCTTTACATAGATTTGTAACCGAATCTTATTTAGATACCAGGAAGTGACTCTATGTTAGTCATTTAAATTTAAACTAAGGCATACGGCCAAGTTCGTCTAGCTGGCCGTGTAATGCGAGACTAACTTTTTTTTTCAGCTTCACGCTTAACACGCATAGCACGCTAGTTAGAGAACCTAGTGTCATGACACTCTGTTTACCACTCGCTCGAATTTAAGGTATTACAATGGCGGAATTCAACGCCGTGTTGTGTCTTATCTTGAATTTTTTCCTTAGAAACAGAAAGCGATTCGAATGTTCACCGTTAAAGTTGATGAATATCATACTACAGTTAGAAAAAAGATCTGAATTAAAAATATATAAGTAGAATTATATAAAAATCATCGTGGCGCAGAGGGACAGCGCCTGACTATAATTGCGATTGTGAGTTCGATTCCCGCTCGGTGAAATTATATTCAAATTAATTTTATTTCCCGGCTATAATTAAATTAAGCAAGTTGATAAGTTTTGTCACTTAGCACTAAATCTCAAATTCGGGCGGAAACTGGAAAACGGAGTGTCTTGACACTAACTACCTGAATACATATACTTGTATGTATTCAGGTAGTTAGTGTCATATAAAGAAAATATAATAATTAAATTATTAACAGACAAAGAAAGCCGACTTCAAATAAAATACATTACGAATAGCTCAAAAACTACTAAATTTAAATGAGACCACATCAGAAGCACTAGC
Source organism: Philaethria dido (assembly GCA_033558755.1). Classification (NCBI taxonomy): domain Eukaryota; kingdom Metazoa; phylum Arthropoda; class Insecta; order Lepidoptera; family Nymphalidae; genus Philaethria; species Philaethria dido. The sequence goes on from JAKGSA010000003.1 coordinate 218,555, forward strand.
TATCATATAGAAAAAAACCATCAAAATTGGTTCACCCAGCAAAAAATTAAAAAACACAAAAATACAGTCGAATTTACAACCTCTTCCTTTTTTTGAAACCTCATAAAAAAATATTTATGACCTTGACTCAAGACTAACTCAGACACCTCCAATTCCACCTGAATATGGTTAGAAAACGATATTTATCTATATTTATCATTCAGTTTCGAAATTCGGCCTCAGAGCGACTGTTGCCAACATTTTTATGACACTCACTTAGCGTGTCACAGTTATACAGTGCCAGCCGTCACTGGTATACTGTTCTCTAAATTCTATATATATACAATATACAGATATTTGAAGCCTGACGTGGCGAAGAGGTAGGAGCAAGACTGTAAACGCTACAGGTTGTGGGTTCGATTCCCAATCTAAGGAATAAAAATATTTAATAATATTTAGTATTTTCGTTTCGTATACGATGGCGAGGGGCGAAAATATTAGTTAGGCAAGCCGGTAAATTTAGAGAAGCCAGTATATATTTAGGGAAGTCCGTAGATATATTTAGGGAAGTCGGTACATATATTTAGGGAAGCCAGTAATTTTTAGAGAAGCCGATATATTTAGGGAAGCCGGTATAGGATGTAAATGTATTAAGTAATTTCACTATCGAATTTTGGTGATGATCTTTTTATTTATTAGATGTTTAAGATATCAGAGCTTGTTTTTTTGCAATTTTATACCTAATATTTTCCTGGCGGCCCTTTTTTTAGGTCTCATACTTGTACTTTAAAAAGTTACGCAAGCCGGTGGGAACCGTGTTGAATGAACGCTTCGCCACTGACGAGTATAGTTTTTACTAACTATTCGATAGTTGAGCGATACACGCATAGCACACACGCATAACAAAAATGGATGCCGATATTAAAGTATAACAAAAATGTATGTTACATACATATTTGAAATATTTTTAATATAGAGAAATTTCAATAAGGACGCCTCGCTACAAATACCAATAGGGAATATTTTTGCAACTATGGTATATCATGTAGTGGAAACGTATGAATATTTGTAGATACGTGATGCTCATACAGTTAACCGACTTCTAGAAAAGAGGGTATCAATGTATTTTTTGTATGTGTTACCGCATAACTTTTGTGGGTGAAACAACTTTGATGATTCTCTTCTTAGGTGATAGTCAGTGCGTGTGATGTGGTCCTATTTAAATTTAGTTAAGATCTGGCAAATACTTTTTGAGCTATTCGTAACAATTGTACTTTTTAGCACGTTTTATTTGGGTTTTTTTCTACTTTCCACCGAATTGAGGCATTGCGTGCTGAGTGGCGGAACTCAACGCCATTTTGCCTTGCTACCAAACCCAGAAAATGAAAATACTAGAAAAAAAATTTACATTTCCTGGAGCGGGAATCGAATCCACAACCTGTCGCATTTACAGTCGCACGCTTGTGCCTCTGCGCCACGACAGACGTTCTTTATTTCTTCAAATCCTAATTATTCAAACAAATATTTTAAGCGAGATTCGAACCCATAACAGGACATGGTCATAAATATCAACATGTCCTTAAAATAACCTCTATTATACACATATTTATTTCAATTCCATGAACATACTCGTACAGTGCGAATAAAATATTCTAACATCGAAACTGAATAGTGAACTTTTGCGTTTAGCAAATTCTGTACACGTTTGTGAGCGATCGATGCGTTTCAATGCACTTGGACACCAAATTTTATTTTCTTGTTCATTTTGTTTTAAACTCTTTTAAAACTAGCTAGTTACCTATACTTAACGCCTGTCGTGGCGCAGAGGCACAAGCGTGCGACTGTAAACGTGACAGGTTGTGGGTTCGATTGCCACTCCAGGACATAGGATTTTTCATTTCTCGGGTTGGGTAACAAGGCAAAGCGCGACGTTGAGTTCCGCTACTCAGCACACAATGCCTTAATTCGGCGGAAAATGGGGAACGGAGTATCTTAACACTAGGTTCCTCCTCTGTTCCCCATTTTCCGCCGAATTGAGGCGTTGCGTGCTGAGTGGTGGAACTCAACGCCGCGTTTTGCCTTGTTGCCAAACCCAAATAAAAGATTATATTTATTACAAATAATATAATAATCGATTCGTAAAAGAACTGTGCATATGGAAACGCCATTACATTGAGACGTGATAATTAACTTAGTGTGACTTGGCACAATACTGAACAACATGTATAGGATTTACGCTGGAACTCGATAACTAAATATATTTACATATTTCTTTATCTAATACAAATATATATATATATATATATATATATATATATATATATA